>VFSX01000014.1:433602-591102 GCA_016618255.1 Chlamydomonas sp. UWO 241
TGCGCTCCCTCCTGCTGGCGTCCCTCAGGCCCCCTGTGTGCCTACCAGGCCACACGATCACAGCGAACGTGTGGCCCTGAGGAGAGCGGGAGAGTAGAGCGGGAGAGGAGAGCGGGCAAAGTCGTGTGGCCCGGGTGTACCCTCTCAAGCCCCTGTCAGCGCTAGCAGGTTGCTGCTGCGCACCACCGCGAGGATAGGAGGGACGTCGAGCAGGGTTCCAAGGTTGAGGGTTTTTAGGATGGTATGGAGAGTGTGGGGTGTGATTTCTCTGCCTTACATGCATGCATCTCGGTTCGTTGTGCTTATGCTTTCGGGGACTCTTCCTGCGCCATGGCAGGCCTCAACCCCTTCAATTTGCTGAAGTCCGCGGTATGGCGCGTCTCGTTTGCGATGCGGGAGACCGGGCAGGCGCTGGAGCGCGTGGGGTGCAAGATGCAGGGCATCTACTCGCATGAGGAAATAGGTGAGAGGGGGAGAGACGCATGCGCAGGTGGGATGCATGCATGTGCGTCACGGCGAGGTCGACCTTGAACCAGTGACCCTCGATCGCAGTGAACCGCCACGTTTCCATCGCCGGCATCAAGTTTGACATGCCCTCGGTGCCCAACGGCTCCTTCGTGGCGTCCTCCGCGCTGGTGCTGGGCAAGGTGGGGGGCAACATCACCTCTTCTGCAACTGGTGCTCCGCCCCCCCGCAACCGGCCATGCATGCCCCTTCTCACACCCACGCATGACGCATCAACGCGCACAGGTGTCCATGGGCGAGGGCTCCTCCGTCTGGTACAACGCCACCGTCCGCGGTGAGTGAGCCATGCATGGGATGCCGCTTATGCGTGCAGCACAGCACGCTCACCCTAACTCGATGCATGGATGCACAGGCGACCACGGCGCGGTGTCCATCGGCAAGGGCGTCAACATCCAGGACAACGCGTACGTGGGCGCTACCTCCGAGTTCAGCCCGAACGTGTACATTGGTGACCACGTCTCCATCGCGCACGGCGCCGTGCTCAAGGGCTGCAACATCGGCTCAAACTGCCTCATCGGCATTAACGCCGTGGTGTCTGAGGGCGTCGTGGTGCGCTTGCATGGGCGCGCTTGCATGGGCGCGCTTGCATGGGCGCGCTTGCATGGGCGCGCGCTGCATGGGCGTGCATGCGCCATGCGGCATCGCGGCGTCAGCGCCCCGTTCGCACACTCCACTCCCCACACCACACACCACCACACACACACACATCTGCGCGCGCGAGCGGCGCTATGCTGCCGCGGGACACACGTGCCACCCTCCTGCCCGCCCCGCCGCACCTGCCCGCTCACCTGCGGCCGCCCCCCGTGCCCGCCTGCGCGTGCCTGCGTGCGCACAGGTGCGCCCCTTCTCGATTATTGCGTGCGGTTCGTACGTGGAGGAGAACGAACAGGTGCCATCGAACGAGGTGTGGGCGGGCTCGCCAGCCAAGAAGCTCCGCGACCTTAAGCCGGAGGAGAAGGACTACCTGCGGTCGCTGCCCACGAGGTACACCGAGATGGGCGCGCAGCACAATGAGATCTTGGCGCTGATGAAGCAGAAGCAGGCAGACTACACGCACACGCACTAGGCGTGCGTGTGTGTGGCCGCGTGACTGACCAAGGGGTGTTGTAGGTGAAGTAGCGGGGCGGGGCGGGGCAGCGGTGTACGATGGGCTGTGTGTGCTCGCCAATGCTCGGCTCCATATTAGAGTTTGACCTCGAGATAGAGAGGGACCCTTCAGCTTATGTGTATTCGTTCTAGTTCTGACTTTTTCCCACGCGGCGTGATGCAAGCGTGTGCTGCTGTGCCTGTGCCGGTGCTCGGCCGCGACACTGGTGGGCGATGGTGGGACTGACGTCTCGAGACACCTGAGTGCACGCGCATAGTGTGGGTTCCCAGGAATTCACGTCAAGGGCTTGAACCTGTCCTGCTCAGGACCGAAGCAGAGTGATTCAGCAGAGATCACACCGCCTCGGCTTACGCAGACCGACACACTACAGGACACCCTCAGCCGTGTTTCTTTGCATGGGTGCTGGCTCAGGAGCGCGGGCCACCAGGTGAACGAGAGATCGACAAGCCAGTGTCCCCTCCACAGAGGCACACGCCGCTTCGCCTCCCACGTCCCAAGTGGGCCACACCCGCACTCTCTCACCACAACTCTCCACAACACTGCCTCCCGGCAGTTCCGTAAGTAAGCGCGAACCTACGGTGGACCTGGTCCTCACCCCCCCTCTACTCCCCTACCTCGCGCACACATCAAGCTGCCCAACCCCACCCCGCTCCCACTCGGCTCGGCACCTGCTGGGCTCCCCACCGGCTCGGCGGCCGCAGCGCAAGCCAGCGCCCCTGGTCTCCCCCCACCTAGTGTGGGTCGCGCTACTGTGGGCTACTTTTGTAGCTTGACCTTTTCGTGGGCCTTGTGCCTGCTGCCTGATAGTCCTGCTGGAACTTTGGAACTGATTGTGACTGCCGGCAGTGGATGTGTAACACTACTCTCTACCCCCCCCCCTCGAATCCGCTCAGTTGAGGAAGCCCTTGCAGGACGGCGCGCCGCAGTGGCACGGCACCTTGTCCGCGTCGTCCTCCTGCTTGAAGCGGTAGTCAAACGTGAGCTCCTGGCCGACGCGGATGTCGGACTGCGCGGGCGGCACGCAGACGCACGCGCGCGCACACGTGTGAGCAGGCAGTGCGTGCGGCACGCGTGCGTGCGTGTGTGCATGTGTTGTGAGGAGGCGTTGCGACACGCACCGCGTGCGTGCACCCCGCGTGAACGGTGCGCGCGCGCGCGTGTGTGTGTGTTGTGGGCAGGCCGTGCGACAACAAACGCACGCGCATGCGGGCAGGCGGGGCGTCAGCGCGAATGGCCGGCATCGGACTGCGCAGACGCACATGCGCACGTGTGAGTGAGCAGGCACTGCGACACGCGCCGCGTGCGTGCATCACGGACGAACGGTGTGCGTGCGTGCGTGTATGTGTGTTGTGGGAAGGCCGTGCGACAAACGTACGTCGGCGGGCGGGCACGCGGGGCGTCAGTGTGACTGGCCCTGCATCAGCCTGAGATGTGTGACAGTCCGAGCCAGGCCAGCCACCGTCAGTGCGGCACACACACGCACGCACGGGTGGGGCGGCGCCATCAGTGCGACACGCACACGTGATCAGGCGGGCGCCCGTACACGCTGCGCTCGCGAGGCATCGTCCGGTGTGCGTGCGCAAGTACGCATGCACGCGCACCGCGCGCCATCCTAGAAGAAGCCAGCCATCCCAGTTGGGTGCTCGGGCTCTACGCGCCAATCATCGTTGTATACGCCTGTAGAGGTGTCTTTGACTGCAACATCCACCATCACCATCCTTCCCCCACCACGCGCACACCCAGCGCACACCGCCCTCTCGACTCGCCTTTGTGAAGAACACCACATGCGACTCGCCGTCGTAGTCCACGTTCTTGGTGTACAGGCTCGGCGCGCAGCAGTGGTTGGTGAAGCGTGAGATGGAGCCCTGCGCGGATTCAATTGGGATGTAGGGTTTAGGATAACGGGGTGGTGGTTTAGGAAGCAAGCGAGAGAGAGTTGCAAGGCGTGCATGTAAAGCAGCCGTGGTTGGTGGAGCGTGGGGTGGTGGGTGAGGCGCGCAGCAGTGGCTGGTGAAGCGCGAGATGGAGCCCTGCGAGCATCGCAGGGTTCAGGGTTTAGGGTATATGGTTTAGGAGGAGAGAGAGAGAGTTACAGTGCGTTCGAAGCTGTGGTGGTTGGTGGTTAGTGGGGTGGTGGGTGAGGCAAGCAGCAGTGGTGGGTGAAGCGCGGGATGGAGCCCTGCGCGCAAAGCAGGGTTCAGGGTTTAGGAAGAGAAAGAGAGTGAGAACGCGGTGTGTGCGTGCGTGCGCGGGGGGGGGGGATCTTGGTGTTTGTGCGTGTGTGTGTGTGTGTGTGCAAGCAGTAAACACAGGTGGCCGGTGGTCAGTGCCCGCGGTCACCTGTGATTTTCTTCTCATGGTTTCGAATTTATTTCCTGGAGCTGTTTGACTGAAAATCCGGCTCCATGGCTCCCACATCCGGCTCCAAATGATAACGGAAATCACTGGCGGTTATCCCCCCCACCCACACACACCTGCGTCGTCGCGTCGAGCACCACGTGCTCGTTCAGGAAGAACAGATAGCAGTCGCGCCCCTCTGTGCGGTACCGCTGCTCCCTGAGGTCGGCCACGATCGAGCGCACCGAGTCGCCGCGGTACTCAAAGACGGGCGTGTCCTGGGAGGGTGTGCGTGTGTGGAGGGGGGGGGGGGAGGTGGAGAGGTGGGCGGTCGGTACGTCGTGGCGGGGTTCTCGGCACGGCTGGGGCGCGTTGCACCCTCGTGTCTCCCCCCCCCCCCCCCACTCTCTATGTCTCTGTCCCCCTCGGCACACCCACACGCACCTGCGGGACTGCCCTCTCTGCGAAGATGCCCCATCAGTGCACGCCCCCCCCCCAATCTCTCCCACTCTGCCCCGCCCCCCCCCCCCCCCCGACAACAACACTGCCGACATGCACCTGTGGATCGCCCTCTTTGCCAAAGATGCCCTATCCGTGCCACGCCCCCCCCAATCTCTCCCACTCTGCCCCCCCCCCCCTCAAACAGCAACAACAATACCCGCACGCACCTGCGGGGTCGCTCTTTTTGCCCCATTCGTGCACGGCCCCTCCCACCCCCCTCCCTCTCTCTCACACACTGCCCCCCAACAGCAACAACAACACCCACACGCACCTGCGGGATCGCCCTCTTTGCAGAGATGCCCCAGCTGTGCATGGCCCCTCCCCCCCCCCCAATCTCTCCCACTCTGCCCCCTCTCCCCCCAACAGCAACACTGCCGACACGCACCTGCGGGATGCCCCATCCGTGCAGACCCCCCCCCAATCTCTCCCACTCTGCCCCCCCAACAACAACACTACCGACACACACCTGCAGGATCGCCCTCTTTGCAAAGATGCCCCAGCCGTGCACGCCCGACTTGCCAAACGCGAGGCGCTCGCGCTCAAATGCGCGGCACAGCCGCAGGCGCTCGCGCCACGGGAGCGCCTTGGCCTGGCGCTCCCTTGCGGCGGGGGGCAAGGGCAAAGCAGCAGCAGCGGGCGCGGCAGCGGCGCCGCTGCTGGCGGCGGCGGCGGGCGCGCCGCCGCTGCCGCTGCTGCCGGCCCCGCCGTTGGGCGCGTTGCTGCCGCCGGGGCCGGCGCCATCGCCGCCGCCGGCGGAGCCTGGCTGCGGCTGCGGCAGCGGCAGCGGCGCGCCGTCGCTGGCGCCCGCGCCGGCGGCGGGCTGCGACGGGTCCCCGCCACCACCGCCCGCTGCTGTTGCTGTTGCTGCTGCTGTCGCCGCGCTGGGCACCAGCGGCGGCGCCGCGGCGGCAGCGGCAGCGGCGGCAGGCGGCTGCGACGCGGCGGCCACGCCAGGCGCCGTGCTGCCGACGCCGCCTCCTTGCACGCCCGCCTCCTCCTTGACCACCACCACCCCGCCGCCCGCCGCGCCGCCGCCGCGTTGTCCGTCCCCACCGCCGCCGCCGGGCCCCCCTCCCGTGGCCCCCCCCTCCCCCTTGACGCCCCCCCCCCCTCGGCCTCGGCCTCTGCGTCCCTCGCCGCGGCCGCGGCCGCCCACTCGTCAGGCCCGTGCGCGCGCGACTCGGGCAGCTCCCACGGCGCGTGCGCGGCCAGGCCGCCAAAGAGGTGCGGCGTCGCCGCGACGTACGCGTTTTTGCCCGCGCGGAACTGCGGGCGCCCCGCGGCGGGGCCGCGCAGCGCCACGGCCGCGACCGCAGCCACGCCTGTTTTGCCGAGGGTGTGCGTGTGTTTGTGTGTAGGGGGGAGTGTGTGTTAGGGGGGGGGAGCATGTGCCGATGCGCATCAAGAGTGTGTGTGTGTGTGTGTTCATAATAGAGGCAGATGGATGGCGGGAGGGAGGAGGGGGAGGCGGAGGGAGGGAGGGGGGCGGGCGGAGGCAGGCAGGGAGGGAGGCAGGGAGGGAGGCAGAGGGAGGGAGGCAGAGGGAGGGAGGGACGATGTTATGCTGTTAACGAATCTCCATGTGTGTTCCACTCACCAGCTGCTTGTGCGCCGTCCGCTCGCCCCGTCCCCTGTTTGCACACGACGCACTGGCACGTCGGGCGGTGGTCGCGATTGCCGGCGCCGCCTTTGCCGCCTCCTGCGCATGCACATGGGGTTGGGGTGTCGGGTAAGTGAAAATGCCGAAACGCCCCGCAACGAGGCGATTTTGTTTTGCGGAAAGCAAGGGGGCGGGGGGGGGGGGGCAGAAAACACAAGAAATGGAACGCAAGATGAAATCTTGCCTCCATGCTCTAATTTTTGAATTTGGATACCTGGGGGCCGAGATATGAGGGCTCAAAGTTGGGGGGGGGGGGGAGGAGGGGGGTCCAGAGCTTTCTACGGAGGGTTCAGCACTTCCTTTCCAGTGGGCCGTTTTTGATGGGAAGACCACCATTGGAACCGCCTTGATGAGAGGAGGACGAATCCACTCTCAGCAGTGATCCTGGGTTATAGGGTGGGGGTCCTCACCCCCTCAACGCTCCAACTCCCCCGCGTGCTCCCTCCGGTGCACCAAGTGCCCACCTAGGGATTTGAGCAACCTTCATGGATTGAGACGGGACCGATGCCATCTAAATCTCTTTGGAGAGCACAGCAAAACACCTCAGGAGAGTAACCCTGAATCTGCCTGGAAAGTGTGAACTGGACGGTCCACACTCCTTGGTGGCGGCCATCAAAACCATGGCATGGCTGCATTTTAGGGGTTATTTAGGCTATCTTCTGACGACTTAGACATTGCAATGGACAGCCCTCATTGTTAGGAAGCCATGCGCATTGGTCCCGGCCCCATGCATGGCGTATTTTGCGAGAGGGGGGGGGGGGGAGGGGTAGGGGGCAGGGTAGGGGGGTCGTTTTTTTTTTGTATCATGTGTTCCAGTATTTCCTTTTCTGCCCCCCCCCCCCCCCCCCGCCCCTTCCCCCTTGGCGGAAAGTGGGATAATTGTCGACTTGCACATTTTTTGGAGCGAAATTCCCGCGATTCGCCCCCGCAGTTTCCCCCCAACCCGGTCTGCCCCCGCTGCGGGGGATGCGGGAGCGCTCAGGACATCACTGCCCCGCAGCGTTCCGGTCCGCCCGCTCGGTCCTCCAACCCCAATCCAGTCTAAACCCAAGCCCAAAGCCATGAAACCCCGGAGCAAACCTGAACCCACCTCCGCTGCCGCTCGCGCCCGCCCCGCTGCCGCTCGCTGCCGCGGCCGCGATCCGGTCGACCCGCTCCGTCGGAGGCCGCCGCCGCGTGCGGTCCTCGGCCCAGAGCTCGGCGCTGAGTGCGGGGCGCGTCTGCGTGCGCGTTTTGCGTGTGCATGTGTCAGTGGTGCCTGAAGGCGGAGCGCTGGTACACGGCAGGGGGTCGTTTGGCGATTTCACACTGTGTGTATGAGAGCGTGCATGCGTGTACAGTGCGGTCCTCTGTGCGTGCGTGCGTGTGCAAGTGTGCTAGAGAGAGGGTGTGTATGCATGTTGGAGGTGGTGCGTGCGTGCTTGTGTGTGCGCGCGCGTGCACATACAGCTGAGCGCCCAGCCTGGCCGGCCAGTCGGCGGTGCGGGGAGGGGCGTTATTAGTTTTTTTTCAGCTTGCCTCCCGAGGGGGCAGTCGGGTTATGATGAGAGTTTTACAATCCACTGACGGCGGTCACACGTTTGGTTCCAAAGCTCCAGCGAGACTTAAGAGAGCAGGCACGAGGCCCACCAAAAAGGTCTAGCTAAAAAAGGAGCCCGTCGAGTTCACGTGGGGGAGTCGGAAACGCTCCCCACCTTTGGCCCCTCCAGCCCGTGTGGTCACCAGTGGTTCCGCTAAGGATCTCGGGGAAATGATGGCTCAACCCGGGCCTCGCGGCTCACTCCCCAAACTGAACCCGACGGAGGCGATTTCTTGCGAAAGGGGTGTGAAAACGTAAATTTTCGCATTTTTCGGGCAGAAGTTTGCGCAATCCCAACCCGAAAGTGCATTTTCGGGTTGCGCGTTGGCTAACGGAAACACCGGTGGACACCCTCCTTCAGCACCCAACATCCCGTGCGTCGCTAAGAAGCTCTCACCAGTGACCCCTGGGAGGGATTTTAGTAGTAAGATTTTTTCCGGCTCGAGCAACTTTGACCGTTCATACCAGGGCGCAATTCATTGCGGGCGTTCATGCAACACATGCCGTTGTGCTGCTCTCAACCAAGAGCTTTCCAGCGCACCCCTCCACGCCCTCTCCCAACCCAGTGTGGGGTGGTCCTCTGGGCATTGGGAAATCCGGGCCCGAGCGGTCTACGACTTGCATGGGGATCACTGGCTCCCACCATTGGCCCCTCGAGTCAATCATCCAGTCCTGGATCGTGATGCCTGGCCACCCGTCGGCCTTCATGATGGTCACCCCCCCCGTCAACACCTTACAACCCGTGCGTCCACCGTTAAAAACGGGGCTCTTGCACAGTGTCGATAAGGGTCAAGGGGTTGGCAAACCGACCCCACCGACCAACATGGTCGAGATACAGGTGCAAACTAATATGATTTCTAACGACGGACCAAGGGGCACCCTCTAGATGCCCGATGCATGTGGTACAACTTGGTACAAATCTGCGTACTTTATTCAGTACGGCGCACTAAATTAAGTACGCAACACATATAAACACTAAGGAGCTCCCACCTTTGGTCCCTCCAGTCCGTAGTCAATAATCCAGTCCTGGATCGTGATGCCTGGCCACCCGAGCCTTCATGATGGTCACCCCCCCGCCCTTCACCGCCTAACAACCCGTGCGTCGCTCAGGAGCTCCCACCAGATCCCTGGGAAGGATTTTAGCATTTAGTTTTTTTCCGGCTCGAGCAAATTCGACCGCTCATACCAGGCGCAATTCATCGCGGGCGTTCACGCAACACGTGCCGTTGTGCTGCTCTCAACCAAGCGCTTTCCAACGCACCCCTCCACGCCCTCTCCCACCCAGTGTGGGGTGGTCCTCTGGGAGCTGGGAAATCGGGGCCCGAGCGGTCTACGGCTTGCACCGGGGTCACTGGCTCCTTCCTTCGGCCCCTCCAGCCCAAAGTCAATCATCCAGCCCTGGATCGTGATGCCTGTCCACCACTCGGCCTTCATGATGGTCACCCCCACCCCTTTCAACACCTCACAACGCGTGCGTCGCTAAGGAGCTCCCACCTTTGGCCCCTCGAGTCCGTAGTCAATCATCCAGTCCTGGATCGTGATGCCTGGCCACCCGTCGGCCTTCATGATGCGTAGACTCGTCTTCCACTTCTTGCTCGAGCCCTTCCCGGCGAGGCGCTCAAACTCGGTCGCAGAGATGATCTGCCCTGTGGTGCGCGAGGGTACGTGTGTGTGTGTGTGTGTGTGTGCATGTGTGCGCACGCGCGCGCGCGTGTGCGTGCGTGCCCGTGCGGTGGGAAATGTAACAAATATATATTTTCGACGTTGAACACGCCCACCATTTGAGTTGCACAACCCACCCAGCACACCACCCAGCACAAACACGCGAACAGTAACAACAACAAAACACGCACTGGCATGTCTATCACAGCATGGCACGCGCGTGCACAACGCACCGTCTGGAAGCGTCACGTCGCCCGACATGTGAGTTGCACACCACCCAGCACACACATGCAAACGCCAACAACAACAAGACACGCACTGGTGTGTCCACCACAGCACGACGCGCGCGTGCACAACGCACCGTCTGGCAGCGTGACGTCGACCGTTCCGACGTTGAACACGCCTGCCATGTGGTTGCACACCACGTTGACCGTCGGCGGCACCGGCCTGGATGGCGGAGGCGGCGGTGGTGGCGGCGCTGGCGCGGGCTCCTCGGTAGCTGGGGGCGGAGGCGGCGGGGTCGGCGCTGCGGCAGGGGGGGTGGGCTCCGACGGCGGCGGCGCGGGCTCGGCGGTGGTGGTCGCCTGCCCGCTGCTGCCCGCTGCCCCGCCGGCTGCCGCCGCCGCCCCGTCTGTCGGCGCTGGCGCTGCCGTCGCGCCTACCCCTTCTGCTGTTGTTGTCGCGCCTCCTCCGACCGCGTCCCCCGCCTACAGTCGTGCGGTGCACGAGTGAGAGGGCGTGAGCGGTACAAGAGTGAGAGGGCGTGAGCGGTATACGAGTGAGAGGGCGTGAGCGGTGCACGAGTGAGAGGGTGTGTGGTGCACGAGTGAGGGCGTACGGTAAACGAATGAGGGCATGCGGTGCAAGAGTGAGGGCGTCCCCCGCCTTCAGGTGGTGTGTGTGGTGGTGTACAAGAGTGAGGGTGTGCGGTTCAAGGGTGAGGGGGCGTGTGGTGCAAGAGTGAGAGGGCCTCCCCCGCCTGCAAGTTGTGTGTGTGGTGGTGTACAAGAGTGAGAGGGCGTGTGGTGCAAGAGTGAGAGGGCGTCCCCCGCCTGCAAGTTGTGTGTGTGGTGGTGTGCAAGAGTGAGAGGGCGTGCGGTACACGAGTGAGAGGGCGTGCGGTACAAGAGTGAGAGGGCGTGCGGTGCAAGCGTGAGAGGGCGTGCGGTGCAAGAGTGAGGGCGTGGTACAGAACAGGGGAGGACACACACACACACACACACACACACACACCTGCGCGGGCGCGCGCGTGCCCTCGCGCGGCGTCGCCAGCTGCGGCGTGCGTGCAAGCGGCACCGCTAAACCCTTAACCCTAAAACATCCAAACCCCAATCTTAACGAGGGCGTTAAACCCGAATTGAAACATCTGTGCGGGCGTGTGCGTGCCTTTGCGCGGCGTAGGCGGCTGCGGCGTGCGCGCCGGCGGCACCGGCGTCCGCGCGCGTGCGCACACACGCGCACACACACACACACACGCACACACACACACACGCACACACACACACAGACTCTTCTCTAGGGTGCACAGGCTCAGGACTAATACGCCAACACACACGTCCAGCCGACTGTAAAATCGACCGCACACACACACACACACACACACGCACCTGTGCGGGCGCGGGCGTGCCCTCGCGCGGTGTTGCCGGCTGCGGAGTGCGCGCCGGCGGCACCGGCGGCCGCGGCGGCAGTGGCCACATCGATGCATCGCAGCGCGGGAGCCACTGCACGCGCGACTCCTCTTCCTCCTTTGCCACGTCAAGCGTCTCGTTCTCCTGCGTGTGCGTGTGTGTGTGTATGTGTGTGTGTGTGTCAGAGAGAAGGGGGGGGAGCCCCTGCACGCGGGACTCCTCTTCCTCCTTTGCTACGTTGAGCGTCTCGTTCTCCTGCGTGTGTGTGTGTGTGTGTGTGTGTGTGTCAGAGAGAAGGGGGGGGGGCAGCCACTGCACGCGCGACTCCTCTTCCTCCTTGGCCACGTCAAGCGTCTCGTTCTCCTGCATGTGCGTGTGTGTGTGTGAGTGTGTGTGTTTGTTTGTGAGAGAGACAGATATTTGTGTCTGGGAGTGTGTGCGTGTGTATGTATGTTTGTATGTATGTGTGTAAGTAAGTAAGTATGTGTGTATGTATGTATGTATGTATGTATGTGTGCGTGTTGGAGAGACCAAGAGTTTGTCTGTGTGTGTATGTGTGTGTGTCAGCCACTGCATGCTGCACTCGCGCTCCTCCTCTACCACGTCGCGCGTCTCGTTCTCCTGCGTGTGTATGTGTATGTTGGTGTGTGTGCGTGTGTGTGTGTGTGGTGGTGGGGGGGGGCATGCGCGTGTGTGTGTGTCAAGGCGAGGGGTTTTCAGCATGCGGGTTAGCGCAATCGTTCACGCCCCCCCATAAACACTGAAACACAGACCACACAAACACCTCATCGAGGTGATACCATAGCGTGTGCGCTTTAAATGCTGAGTCGTACGAACGGCCCCTCCCCCCCCCCACACGCACCTCATTCAGGTGGTACCACAGCGTGTACCCCAGCGTGTGCTCCTTGGTCGCTGAGTCGTACGACAGCACGCCACCCCCCAAACCACACACACACACACACGCACACACACACGCACCTCATCCAGATGGTACCACAGCGTGTGCGCCTTGGTCGCTGAGTCGTACGACAGCACGTCCGCGACGTACCTGCGGGGTAAGCACGGTGCACATGGGCTATTTACGCGGCAGTTGAATTGAGGCTGTCAAGGGTTGTAGGGTTTGTAGGCGGCAGTTAGGGTTGGTGATGGATTTTACAGTCTGTGTGACACCAGTAACGATGTATTAGACCTGTGTCGGCGCAAGCGCCCGACACCTAAACCTCAGTTCCAGGATGGAACTGGCTGGCTACCTGGTAGGGGCGAGAGTAAACCCACGCATGCGCGCACGCACTGGACCTAGACATGGCACTAGGCCCCCAGATCCACCCTATACCACTCAGGTAGTGACCAGTGGTGTCCTTGAGGAAACAGAGAATGTTGTGTTTGCCCCCGCAACATTGGAGGGAACATGCTGAAGTGCCCCCGCAACCTGGCGATTCTTTACGAAAAATGTGCTTTTGTTCGATTTACACACTTTTCGGAGCGAAATTCCCGAGATTCGCCCCCGCAGATTTGCCCCCAAATTACTTGGTTTGCCCCCGCAGTGGGGGCTGCGGGGGCTACGGGGGCGCTAAGAACATCACTGGTGGTGACCAGGTAAGGCAGGACGCTGCGTCGTACAAAAGCACGTCTGTGACTAACCTGCAACCTGCATACCTGTGCGCAGTGATTTCCTTTTCGGCTCTACAAAGCCATTCGGCTGTATTACGGCTGTACTTTGACCTTGCACGCAGCTCAACCCATGCAGTGTATTGTTAGTCTGACGAGCCCGTCAGATAGAGCACGTCAACAGCTTTCAAGTGACCTATGTATGAGAACACACGGTCAACGGGAGGTCAACGGTCAACGCGGTCAAAGCAAAATCCGGCTGTGGAAGAACTCATAAAAAATTCCTGGAAAGGAAATCACTGCACTGCACTGCACTGCAGGTACGCCAGGTGATTGATCACAATGGTGCCACAGGTGCGACAGGTGATTGATTACAATAGATGAGCACTTTTTAAAAGGAACGCTGGTCAGGAGGCCGGCCCACGCGCACGCGTTGACCGGCGCACGAAAACACACTAAGCGCATAGCACAGCATGGCATAAGAGACGTCTTGATTGGCGACTATTTGACGGCTATTTGACGGCTTTGTGACGACTATTTGACGGCTTGTTGACGTCTAGGGTTTTACTAGTTGTTGCCCCTGCATATAGCATACACTACCGTACAGGGCCTGAGCCTCTGCGAATAAGTATTGTTTCGGACTCCCCCCAGTCTCCCCCGCGAAGCTGAAAACGTTTTAAAACTCGAAAAATCGCGTTTTGGGGCGTCAAATTGACGTAAACGACTCACGTGGAGCGATTAAACAATGTTTTTTTTACCCTCCCCCGCGAAGGGGGGCTCGATTAACAGAGGCGCGTTCTCGTCGCCGAGCCCTGGACCCAGCAATGCGGCGCTGCTGGTGACGAAGATCTCCGTGCCGCTGACGAGCGGGGTAAAATACGACTGGCCCGGCTCCTGCTAGACTGCCCCTCGGTGGAACACTTCAGGAGCGACTTGCCCGGCGCTGCCATGGCTTGGCGAGTAGCCGCGGCGCTGCCGCGGCCCGTGCTGGGAGACGGCCCTTATCCTCCCCCCATGCAGGACGCCATGCGGCACCGATCTCGACGAGTTGATCGACGAGCGGAGGAGCTGGCGCCCGTCAATGCATGCTGGACATTGGTCAAGATGGCTGCCCGTGGAGGCGGGCTACCATCACGGCTTCAGCGGTGGCGACCGCCGAGGCAACACAGAGTAAATCCGCTTCACCAATCGCAGCGTTCGTCACCGCGCTCATCCTCGGGGTCGCTCGTCTGCCGGTGACTGGCGTTGGAAGGTCTTCAGGCAGCCTCCATGACAACTCTGTCGTCCATGCACCCCTGGAGGGTGAGACCTGGCCATGCATGAGGCATGGGGCGCCGGCTGAGCCCCATGCAAACGAGAGCTGGACAGCCATGCACTGCCAGGCGGGGACCGTTCCAGTCAGCGCCAGTCGGCTCTGCCGGCTTGACTGGCCACAAGGCCACTACTGTGACCCTGAGGAAGGTCCTCTCCTATATGCTCCTTGCCAGACATGTCCCTCAGAGACCGCTGTTTGGGGTAGTCTAGCCGGCGGGAGCGGTAGTCTATCGGCCGGGAGCCGGCGGTACTCTAGTACTTAAGTGTGCTGGAGTATCGGCGGGTGTCTCCAGTAGAAGAGTAGCCTGCTTAGCTGGAAACCCCGTGTTACTGTTACTGCCCGCGAAGGCTCAGGCCCTGTACGGTAGTGCAGGAACACACTTTGAAAGACCGTGACCAGTGCTGGACGTTAACCAGTGATTTCCTTTTCAGGATTTTAAATTCATTATTCCACAGCCGGATTTTGCTTTGACCGCGTTGACCGTTGACCTCCGGTTAACTGTGTGTTTGCGTACATAGGTCATAAGAAAGCTGTTGACGTGCTCTGGGGCTCGATTAACGGAGGCGCGTTCTTGTCGCCGAGCCCTGGACCCAGCAATGCGGCGCTGCTGGTGACTAGGATCTCCGTGCCGCTGACGAGCGGGGTAAAATACGACTGGCCCGGCTCCTGCTAGACTGCCCCTCGGTGGAACACTTCAGGAGCGGCTTGCCCGGCGCTGCCATGGCTTGGCGAGTAGCCGCGGCGCTGCCGCGGCCCGTGCTGGGAGACGGCCCTTATCCTCCCCCCATGCAGGACGCCATGCGGCACCGATCTCGACGAGTTGATCGACGAGCGGAGGAGCTGGCGCCCGTCAATGCATGCTGGACATCGGTCAAGATGGCTGCTCGTGGGGGCGAGCTACCATCAGGGCTTCAGCGGTGGTGACCGCCGAGGCAACAACAGAGTTTATCCGCTTCACCATCGCAGCGTTTGTCACCGCGCTCACCCTCGGGGGCACTCGTCTGCCGGTGACTGGCGTCGGCATTGGTCTTCAGGCAGCCTGCCATGACGACTCTGTTTGCCCAGGCCCCCCTGGAGGGTGGGACCTGGCCATGCATGACGCATGGGGCGCAGGCAGAGCCCCATGCATGGAGTTGGACAACCATGCACCATGCCAGGCGGGGACTTTTCTGCTTCAGCGCCGCCAGTCGGCACAGCCGGCGTGGTTGGCCTCAAAGGCCAGGAGGAGGACGGTCCTTTCCTATACGCTCCTTGCCAGACATGTCCCTCAGGGACTTGTTTGGGTCTAAACTAGCCGGCGGGAGCGGTAGTCTAGACGGCAGGTAACCGGCTGGTGGCTATCGTCCTTCACAGGGCGGTGGCACTAGGACTAGTGTTGTCTTAGCTGGAATGCCATGTAACTGTAACTGTAACTGACGTGCTCTGTCTGGCAGGCTTGTCAGGCTAACAATCCACTGGATGGGTTGAGCTGTGTGCAAGGTCAAAGTACAGCCGGAATACAGCCAAATGGCTGTGGACAGCCGAAAAGGAAATCAGTGACGTTAACCCTCAGGACACTAGCCCAAACCCTTAACCCGCAACCCCTACCATGCATTGTCGTCCGGCCAGTACATGCGCACGCAGTGCCCAACGCACGCGCCAGGCTGCCTTTGGCTTCCCTGCCTATATTCCAACCCTAAAAAACACACAAGCCAGACACCCATTGCAGCTGCCTTGAAGCAGCCCCCCCCAAACAACCCCTACCATGCGTCGTCGTCCGGCCAGTACATGCGCACGCAGTGCCCGACGCACGCGGCTGGCTGGGAGGACGCGCTGCCAGGGGGGAGCGCGTCTGAAGCAGCCGGGGGGAGGGGGCCGCCAGGGTGGTAGCCAACGAGCAAGGCGAGGCGCTGCGAGTGTGTGCATGTGTGAGTGCGTGCGTGTGTGTGGAAAGGGTGTGTGTGTGTATGTCGAGGGGGGGGGGCGTCTTGAGGCAGGCGGGGAAAGGAGGCCGCCGGGGTGGTAGCCAACGAGCAAGGCGAGGCGCTGCGAGTGTGTGTGTGTGTGTGTCAAGGGGTGGGTGGGGCGCCTTGAGGCAGACTGCGTGTGCGTGTGTGTCGAGGTCGGAAGCGCGTCTTGAGGCAGACGGGGAAAGGGGGCCGCCGGAGCGGCAGCCGATTTCACGCACCTCTGTTGGCTGCGTGAGCAGCAGCCCCCCCCCCCCATACAAACACCCACACGCGTGCACACGGCTTCCAACAACGCATGCACGCACGCATATACACGCGCGCACGCACGCACGCACACACACACGCACCTCGGCGTCTGGCGGCCGCACGAGCAGCACCCCCCCCACACACACAACACGCACACACACAAACATCCACACGGCTCCCAACAACGCATGCACGCACGCACACGCGTGCGCGCACGCACACACACGCACACACACACACACTCACATCAGCGTCTGTCGGCCGCACGAGCAGCATCCCCCTGCCCTCCCGATCCTCCTCCTCGTCCTCACCGGCATCCCCCTGCTGTTGCGCCGGCCCCGCAGCTGCTGCTGCTGCGTGTGTGGTGATGGTGGTGGTGGTGTGTGTGTGTGCGCGCGTGTGTGTGTGTGTGGGAGGGGGGGGGCTCCTCGTCCTCACCGCCCCCCTGCTGCTGCTGCGCCGGTCTCGCAGCTGCAGCTGCTGCTGCGTGTGGTGTGTGTGTGTGTGTGTGTGTGGCTTTTCCTCCTCTTCCTCACCGCCCCTCCTGCTGCTGCTGCGCCAACCTCACAGCTGCTGCTGCGTGGTGTGTGTGTGTGTACATGTGTGTGTGTGCGTGCACATGTGTGTGTGGGCGTGTGCGTGTGGCTCGTCCACCTCGTCCTCACTGTCCCCCCCCCCGGCTGCTGCTGTGCCGGCCCCCGCAGCTGCTGCGTGTGTGGGGTGTGTGCACGTGTGTGCGTGTGTGCACGTGCGTGCGTGTCGAGAGCTAATACTGGCAACGCCGGTGCATGCGGCTCACGTCCATGTGACGTTCGGTTGGTTAATTGTGTGCACGTGTGTGTGTTTGTGCCATCCCAGCGCACGGGTCACACTTCGTAACAATTGCCGGGGTGTACTGCTGTTAGTAGTACAGGCAAAGCCGATGCGTGCAGATGGCCTCATGTAACGCTTGGTTGGTTGGCTGTGTGCGCTTGTGTGTGTGTGTGTGTGTGCGTGGCCGCACCCGTGCTCGCGCCGCCGCCCTCTCCTACTCCGTCAACCTCCATGGCAGTCGCGGGTGCGCCGCTGGGGGCGGCAACTGCGACAGCTGCCTCTGTCCGCCCAGCAGTGGTGGCGGTGGTGGCGGTGGCACCGCCCTCATCGCCAACCGCACTCGGCCCTGCGCCTGCTGCCCCTGCTTCACCAGCTGCCCCTGCTGCTCCCCCTGCTGCCCCTGCTGCTGTGCCTGCTGCCCCCCCTGCCGCCCCTGCCCCTGCGGCAGCTGTGGCGCCGCAGGCGTCGCCGCCCCCTGCGCCAACGACGTCCACCTCCATCGGGGCGGCGCTGCCGCTGCTCGGGGCGGTAGCCGACGGCGCGGTGCTCGTCGACGGCGGCGGCGGCGAGGCGTTCGACGGAGCCGTGCTGGCGCCGCCACCGCTCCCGCCTGCCGCGGCCCCGCCGCCCGCAGCAGCAGGCGCGGCCGCGGCCCCGCCGCCCCCAGAAGCAGGCGCGCCCGCCGCTCCCGCTGCCGCGCGCGCGCCGCCGCCGCTCCTACCCGCCGCCTCGCCGCCCGCCGCGGCGGGCGCGGCAGACGGCGCGTTGCCGTTGGGCAGCGCTGCTGCGCCTGCGCCCTCTGCCCCGCCGCCCCCCCCTGCTGCCGCCGCACCCCCATTCCCGCTCGCGCCGGCGCCGTTCCCCACCCCCACCGCAGCCTCGCCACTCGGTTCCTCTTCTCCGTCGTCCCCCTCGCCCATCCCGCCTGCCTGCCCGGTGTCGAACAGCCAG
Organism: Chlamydomonas sp. UWO 241; assembly: GCA_016618255.1. Lineage (NCBI taxonomy): Eukaryota > Viridiplantae > Chlorophyta > Chlorophyceae > Chlamydomonadales > Chlamydomonadaceae > Chlamydomonas > Chlamydomonas priscui. Next base: position 451,485 of record VFSX01000014.1, read on the forward strand.
CCCTCGTACGCCTCGACCGCGACCGCGTTGGCGAGCAGGCGCGCGAGCGCGTTTCTGTCGAGCTTCATGCGCGCGATCCAGTCCTGCATCTACGGATAGGAAAGAGTGGAACGGGGGTGGGGATTGTAAGCGAGCGCGCGCGCGCGCGCGTGAGAGAGACAGAGAGATTAAGAGAAATTAAGAGAGGGAAGGAGAGAGAGAGAGAGAGGGTGTTTTTGTCGAGCTTCATGCGCGCGATCCAGTCCTGCATCTGTGGGGGCAGAATGGGAGGGGGGGATTGTGTGTGTGTGTGTGAGAGAGAGAGAGGGGGGGGGGCATTAGTAAGCAGGCGCGCGCACGCACGCACGCTGGCACACACACACACATATGCACGCGCACGAACACACACACACACACACACCCCTGGCACAGCGGCTGCCCGTCTTCAGTGGCGGCGCGCGCACACACACACACACACGCACCTGGCACAGCGGCTGCCCGTCCTCAGTCGCAGCGTACACACACGCACACACACACACACACGCACACACACACACCTGGCACAGCGGCTGCCCGTCCTCAGTTGCGGCGCACACACACACGCACACACACACACACACACACACCTGGCACAGCGGCTGCCCGTCCTCAGTTGCGGCGCACACACACACGCACACACACACACACACACACACCTGGCACAGCGGCTGCCCGTCCTCAGTCGCAGCGTACAGCGTCGACTTCCACTTCTTGGCATCGCCCTGCGCAGTGTGTGTGTGTGTGTGCGTGTGCACGTGTGAGTGCGTGTGTGTGTGTGTGAGTATGTGTGTTGGATACGCCGCATGCATGCGGGTGGAAGGGCCGACTTCCATGTCTAGGCATCGCCCTGCACAGTGTTTGTGTGTGTGTGCGTGCATGCGTGTGTGTGTGTGTGTGAGCACGCGCGCGCGTGTGTGTGTGTGCGTGTGTGTGTGCGTGTGTGTGTGCGTTGGAGACGCCGCGTGCATGAAGGTGGAAGGGGCGTACGTCGTCGTCTTGGCCCTGGGTGCGTGGTCCTGTGCAGTGTGTGTGTGTGTGTGTGTGTGTGTGTGATGGAGACGCCGCGTGCATGCGGGAGGAAGGCTTGGCTTCCACTTCTTGGCATCGCCCTGCGCAGTGTGCGCGTGTGTGTGTGTGTGTGTGTGTGTGTGTGTGTGTGTGTGTGTGTGTGCGTGCGCGTGCGTGTGTGTCAGTGGTGCCTTAAGGCGGAACGCGAATATGTGCATTACGTGGTTACGTGCGTTACGCGGTTACGTGTGCTACGCGGAAACGTGCGCACCACGGGAGGGACCACGTTTGGTGGGACCCTCACGTTGTGTGGAAAGTATGATATCGGCAGTTTAAAATCACTGACTTTTGTAAAATACACCTTTGCGTCATGCAATCGACCCTAAATTGCTCCAAAGCGGCCCCGCGTGGAAGGTTCTGTGCCAGACGCCAGACGCCAGACGTTATGCCGGTCTCGTTACGCGAATCTCCCCCGCGGGGCCGCTTCAGAGCGATTTGGGGTCGATCGCATGACGCAAAGGTGTATATTTTACAAAAGTCTGTGATGTTGTGCAGACGCTGCGCACCACATGTGTGCGTGTGTGTCGGCAGCGCAGCGTGTGCATACGGCTGTGTGGGGGGTTGGTGCCCCCCCTCCCCTCTCCCCCCGCTGCATGCCCCACACCCTCTGCGCCCCTCGTGCGTCAGATGCCCGCCCCTCAGTGATTTCGTTTTCATGATTTTTAATATATTTATTATCCCACAGCCGGATTTTGCCTTGACCGCGTTGACCGTTGACCTCCTGTTGACCGTTTGTCCTCATACATAGGTAATTTGAAAGCTGTTGACGTGCTCTCTGGCGGGCTTGTCAGACTAACAATCCACTGGATGAGTTGAGCTGGGTCCAAGGTAAAAGTACAGCCGGAATACAGCCAAAAGGCTGTGTAGAGCCGAAAAGGAAATCACTGCCGCCCCTTCTCTGCATCCCGCGGGCCTGTGAACCCCGGCCGTGCCACCACGGGGAGGAGGTTGATTGATTAATTGATTTAATTATATCGTACAGGGTCTGAGCCTCCGCGAATAAGTTTAGTTCTGGACACGCCCCCGCGAAGCTGAAAACGATTGTAAACTCGCAGAAATCGCGATTTGGGACAAGTAATTGACTGAAATCGACGAAAAGCGACCCCCGCGGAGCGAAATAAACAATTATTTTTTCGACTCCCGCGAAGGCGCAGGCTGGGCTCAGGCCCTGTACGGTAAATAAACAGATTTTAAAATCCTACCCGTAATTAGCCCACACCCCATACCTTTCCGCACTTCGCCCCTCAAACTTGGACGCTGACACGGGGGTAAGGGGTGGGGCAGAAAAGTACGTATGTGACAAACATGATGATTATGAATCTCCTTACTGCCTACGTTCCAAATGCAGCGGAATTTTCGGATTTTGACACCTGGGGGCCGAGATATGAACACATGGTAAAAAAAAAATGACCCCCCTACCCCCCCCCCCTACTCACAAAATACGCCATGCATGGAGCCGGGACCGATGCCCATGGCTTCCTGACGGTGAGGGCAGTCCATCGCAATGTCTAAGTCGCCGGCAGATGGCCAAAATCACCCCCAAAATCTAGCCATACCATGGCTTAGTCGGCGAGCACTGAGGAGTGTGGACCCTCCAGTTCACACTTTCCAGGCAGATTCAGGGTTGACGCTCAAGAGTTGTTTTGCTGTGCTCTCCGAGAAGATACAGATGGCGTCGGTCCCATCTCAATCCATGAAAGTTGCTAAAATCCCTTGTGGGCACTTAGTGCACCGAAGGGAGCACGCGGGGGAGTTGGGGCGTTGAGAGGGTGTTACCCCCCACCCTATAACCCAGGGTCACTTCTTAGAGTGGATTTGTGCTCCTCTCATCAAGGCGGTTCCAAAACGGCCCACTAGAAAGAAAGTGCTGAACGCCTCGAAGAAAGCTCTGGACCCCCCCCCTCCCCCCTAACTTTGAGCCCTCATATCTCGGCCCCCAGGTGTCCAAATTCAAAAATTCTGATGGTTTGGGAACATTCACAGCAATGAGACAAGATTCCAGCTTGTGTTCCATTTCTTGTGTTTTCTGCACACACACCCCTTGAGCCCACCCTTAATTAACCCACACCCCGCACCTTTCCGCACTGCGCCTCAAACTTGGACGCTGACATCTCGTCGTCGCCGACGCTCACGCGCTGCGGGTGTGCGAGTATTCAGTGTTTTAGGTAGTTGGTTGGTTGGTTGCTGGTTGGTTGTTTGGTTGTTGGTCAGTTGTTGGTTGGTTGTTGATTGGTTTTGGTTGGTTGTTGGTAGGTTCTTGGTCGTTTTTTGTGTGCTGACATCTCGTCGTCGCCATTGCTCACGCGCTGCGAGCGTGCGTGCATTTATCGTGGGTTGGTTGTTGGTTGGTTGTTGTTGGTTGGTTGTTGGTTGGTTCTTGGTTGGTTCTTGGTTGATTATTTGTCTTCTGACATCTCGTCGCTGCCCAAGCTCACGCGCTGCGAGCGTGTGCACGTGTGTTGTCGGTTGATTGTTGGCTGGTTACCGGTTGGTTGTTGGTTAGTTTTTGGTTTTGGGTTTTTGGTTGGTTTATTTTCTCTTCTGACATCTCGTCGTCGCCTATGCGCACGCGCTGCGAGTGTGCGTGCATTTAGTGTGGGTTTGTTGGTTGGTTTGTTGGTTGTTGGTTGTTGTTGGTTGTTGTTGTTTGTTGTTTGTTGTTTGTTGTTTGTTGTTGGTTGGTTGTTGTTGTTGGTTGTTGTTGTTGTTGCTTGTTGTTGGTGGTTGTTGTTGTTGTTGTTGTTGGTTGTTGTTGGTTGTTGTTGGTTGTTGTTGGTTGGTTTGTTGGTTGTTGATTGGTCGTTTTTTTGTGTGCTGACATCTCGTCGTCGCCCACGCTCACGCGCTGCGAGTGTGTGCTTGGTTGGTGGTTGGTTGATCGTCAGTTGCACACACACACACACACGCACACACACACACATCACACACCTGCGTGTGCACGTGGAACACGCCCGTTGCACCACACACACACATACACGCACACACATACACACGTACACACACACATGCCCCCCCCACACACGCACACACACACACACACACACACACACACCTGCGTGCGCACGTGGAACACGCCCAACCGCCCGTTGCACGCCACCACGACCGTCTCCGGGACGCCCTCTGGCAGGGGCATCAGCTCCGCGGCGGGAGGAGGTCCGGTTGGCTCGAGGGGTTGGCCGAGGGGGGAGACTGCGCATGCGTGCGTGCGTGCGTGAGTGTGTGTGTGTGTGTGTGTGTGTGTGTGTGTCTGTGTGTACAAGGGGGGATGACGCACAGCACACGCACAGCACACGCACAGCACAACGCACAGCACAACACAGTGGCGCGCAGCACAGCACACAGCACCGCGGACACAACACAGCGCGAGCAACAAAGTGGCACACAGCGCAGCACAAAGCAGTAACAGTAACACAGGAAGACGGGGGTCTCCAGCTAAGCAGGCTACTCTTCTACAAGAGACACCCGCCGATACTCCAGCACACTTAAGTACTAGAGTACCGCCGGCTCCCGGCCGATAGACTACCGCTACCGCCGGCTAGACTACCCCAAACAGCGGTCTCTGAGAGACTTGTCTGGCAAGGAGCATATAGGAGAGGACCTTCCTCAGGTTCACAGTAGTGGCCTTGTGGCCAGTCAAGCCGGCAGAGCCGACTGGCGCTGACTGGAACGGTCCCCGCCTGGCAGTGCATGGCTGTCCAGCTCTCGTTTGCATGGGGCTCAGCCGGCGCCCCATGCCTCATGCATGGCCAGGTCCCACCCTCCAGGAGTGCATGGACGACAGAGTTGTCATGGAAGCTGCCTGAAGACCTTCAAACGCCAGTCACCGGCAGACGAGCGACCCCGAGGATGAGCGCGGTGACGAACGCTGCGATTGGTGAAGCGGATTTACTCTGTGTTGCCTCGGCGGTCGCCACCGCTGAATCCGTGATGGCAGCCCGCCTCCACGGGCAGCCATCTTGACCAATGTCCAGCATGCATTGACGGGTGCCAGCTCCTCCGCTCGTCGATCAACTCGTCGAGATCGGTGCCGCATGGCGTCCTGCACGGGGGGAGGATAAGGGCCGTCTCCCAGCACGGGCCGCGGCAGCGCCGCGGCTGCTCGCCAAGCCATGGCAGCGCCGGGCAAGCCGCTCCTGAAGTGTTCCACCGAGGGGCAGTCTAGCAGGAGCCGGGCCAGTCGTATTTTACCCCGCTCGTCAGCGGCACGGAGATCCTCGTCACCAGCAGCGCCGCATTGCTGGGTCCAGGGCTCAGCGACGAGAACGCGCCTCCGTTAATCGAACCCCTCAAAGCACAAAGCACCGCGGACAAAACAACACAGCGACGCACAGCGCAGCATAGTGGCACACAGCACAGCATGCGCAACAGTGGCGCACAGCGCGCAGCGCACAGCGCACACCACAGCGACACAGCAAATCGCACAGCACAGTGGCGCACAGTGGCACACAGCACACGCATAAAACAGTGGCACACAGCACAGCACACGCAGCACAGCACACCTGTGCCGCCCCCCTGGGCGCACGCAGCGCAGCGCACAACACAGTGGCACACAGCACACACACACAGAACAGTGGCACACAACACACAGCACGCCTGCGCCGCCTGTACGCACGCAGCACAACGCACAGCACGGCGCACTGCACAGCACACAGCACAAATCACACCTGCACCGCCTGCCCGCGCGAGCCTCGACTTCTTGTACGGGGTGAGGCCAAGGCCGCCAGAGCTCGAGGCCTTGCGCGCCTTCGGGAGGGGGGTGGGGGGTGGCGGGTTAGAGGGTTAAAACCCAGAATAGGGTTTAAGAGGCCCAGGCCGCCAGAGCTCGAGGCCTTGCGCGCCTTCGTGTGTGTGTGTGGGGGAGGGGGGGGGGTGAGAGGTGACGGGTTAAAACCCAGAATATGTTCAAGAGCTCAGGGTAAGGGTGGGTCCCAGGCACCAGAGCTCGAGGCCTTGCGCGCCTGCGGGTTGGGGTGGGGTGGAAGGTGATGATGGTGAGTGGTGGGGGGTCAAAACCCAGAAAAGGGTTTAAGAGTCATAACGGGGTCAGGGTGAGGCTGCCAGCGCTCGACACGTTGCGCGTCGCGGGGGTTACATAATTTTAAGAACATGGTTTTGGGTGCGACGAGTTAAAAAGCTCGCGTTGTGGGGGGGTGTCCGGAGACGGTGTATTCATTCACAGCGCCTGTGCGCCCTCCCCCACCCTCCCCTGCCGCACACAGCTGCTCCTGCATGTGTGCAAACTTTCTTGATGGGGAAGTATGTGCGCGCGTGCACCGTGGGCGACACATGGGCGACACATGACCCGTTTCAACATTGGGTTTGAAGGTCTGCACCACACCATGCTCTTTTATGACATGCTAGCCTGGGAAGGGCATACAGGAATAGAGGGGTTGGGGGGTTACAGGCAGTGGTCCCTGGGAAGGATTTTTTTTTTTTCGTTATTAGTTTTTTGCTGGCTCCAGCAACTTTGACCGCTCATACCAGGCACAATACACAGCGGGTGTTCATGGAACGCATGCCGTTGGGCTGCTCTCGGTACGAGCTTTCCAACGCACCCCTCCACGCCCTCTCCCACCAAGTGTGTGGTGGTTTTCTGGGAAATGGGAGATCCGGCTCGGAGCGGTATACGGCTCGCAGGGGAATCACTGGTTACAGGGATTCTGTCAACCATTGACAGGGGGCATTCTATCACAGGGAGGAGTCAGATATGGGGGCTGAGTGCCCTGTCTAGGTACAGTCCCGACCCACTAGCCCCCCACCACAAGTAGACAGCCACCCGTCTTAAAGTGCTCGAGCGATACACACCGAGCAAGGTCGAATACGCTGCATGCAGGTGCTTCGCACACGACTGTAAAATCCGTCGTCATCCTCACCTGCATAGATAGAGGGTGATAGCCGTCCCACGCTAGTCCTGCAGACGTAAGCATATCTAGACACGGACGCCTATCTCGATTTAGACATGGCCCTATCTCGATGGTGTCCCACCTTTTTGTGTGCCCCTCCCCCTCCCCTGTTGAGCAGCGCCACGAGCGACGCCGCCTGCTGCGGCTGCGGCAGCCAGAAGCCGCGCAGCGTGGTGCAGCCGGCGCCGGTGCCGTGCGAGATCTATGTGGTGTTGCGAGGTGTTGCGACGTGTTGCGTGGTGTTGTGTGTATGGGGCGGGGGGTGGGGGTGGAGGGAGGCGTTTTGGCAGTGGTGCAGCCGGCGCCGGTGCTCCGTGCTAGATCTGTGTGGTGTTGCGAGGTGTTGCGAGGTGGTGTGTGGTTTGTAAGGTGTTAAGTGGTGTTCTGTCTGTTGTGTGTATGGGGCCGGGTGGGTGGGGGGCAGTGGTGCAGCCGGCGCCGATGCTTCGTGCTAGATCTGTGTGGTGTTGCGCGGTGTTGCGCGATGTTGTGAGGTGTTGCATGTGTGTTGCGTGGTGCTGCGCGGTGTGTGGTGTTGCGAGGTGTCGCGAGTTTGCGTGGATTTGCGTGGTGTTGCGAGGCGTTGCGTGTGTGAAGCGAGGGCCGGGGAGGGGGGGCAGGACGTTTCAAGAGGGCGGGGCTGGCACGCACAGCAGGCAAGCGCAGCAGCAGTGCTCCCCCCCTCTCCCTCGCCCCCCCCCCCCCCACCTGCTTGTACCCGACAGAATGACCGACTGAGCGCGCGCAACCTGTGCACACACACACACACACACACACACACACGCACAGCTGCTTGTGCCCCTCCATGACCAACTGTGCACGCGCGTGCACCCCGTGCACACACACACACACACACACACACAACACACGCACACACACACACCTGCTTGTGTCCCTCCACGACCGACTGTGCGCGCGCGCACCCCGCGTGTGTGCATGGCACCGGCAGCGCCACCGGCGGCCGGAATGGCTGCGGTTGCACAAAGGGGTACGTGTGTGTGGGGGGGTGGAATGGGGATGTGCGCGTGTGCGTGTGTGTGTGTATGTGAGGGTGGGTGGGGATGTGCGCGTTTGCGTGTGTGTGTGTGTGTGTAGGTGAGGAGCGCCGGCGGAACGGCTGCGGTCGCACAGGTGTGTGTGTGTGTGTGTGTGTGTGTGTGTGTGTGTGTGTGTGTGTGTGTGTGTGCAGGCAGTCATTTAGTCAGTCCAAACAGTCAATCAGCCAATCAGTCAGTCAGTCAGTCAGTCAGTCAGCACGACAATAAGCAGGCAGCAGTCAGTCAGTCAGCAGGACGGCAAGCAGGCAGGCAGCAGGCAGGCAGCAGGCAGCAGACAGCAGTCAGGCAGGCAGTAGACAGCAGTCAGGCAGGCAGCAGGCAGCAGGCAGCAGGCACCAGCAAGCAGCACCAAGCAGCAAGCGCACCGATCACACACATGCAATCCCCACCTGGCGGTTCCACAGCGCGTTGCGCGCGCCCTCCTCGTTGTCGGCGTCCCCGGTGTCGGGCTGCGAGCGCGCGCAGGGGGGATGGGGGTGGGGGTCAGGCGATGTGCGGTTTGTGGTGTGCTGGGCGGGCAGCCGGCGGTGTGGATCGGCATGCGTGCAGCGAGGGTGGCGGGGGTGAGGCGATGCGGTGGCAGTGCGTCAGGTGTCAGGCTGCGCGCGCGCGCAGCGGGGATAGTGGGGGTGAGGCCATGCGGTGGCGATGTGGTTCATGGCTGCGGCGATGTTCCAATCCTTAACGTTGTGACCAAGCGCGCACGCATGGACGCGGCCACCCTCAGTTCTCGCCAATGGCTGGGCAGTGGACGCTGCTGCCCCTGCGGCCGTGGCCCCCCTAAACCCTAAGCCTTGAAACTGAACCCGAAACTGACGCATACACCTTGAAACTCAAGTCCTAGTCTGACGCCGAAACGAGAGACTTCACGCAATTCGACGGCGTTGTTGGACACCCGCTCTCTCTACAAACAGCGGGCGGAGCCGACTTGCCTCGTATTTCCATGAGACAAGGGGCTAGCCCCTTACTTGCCCCTTACTGGACATTGAATCCTGGGTGTGATGCGGGCCGATGGCGATGCGGCAAGCGCTGGTGGTGGCGATCAAGGTCGCGCGGCACACACACACGCACGCGCGCACACACACACTCACACACACACACACACACAAGCACCCACCTTTACTCCAGAGAGGTGCGGGCGTGGCGCGTAGTGCTTTGGGCAGTGTTTCATGAACTTGAGCCTGCCGCTGCCCTCGGGGACCTCCTGCGTGTGTGTGTGTGTGTGTGTGTGTGTGTGCTTTGGGCAGTGCTTCATGAATTTGAGCCTGCCGCTGCCCTCGGGGACCTCCTGCGTGTGTGTGTGTGCGTGTGTGTGTGTGTGTGTGTGTGTTTGTGGAGGGAAGGGCATGCGTGCGGGTGGTGATGGCGCGTAGCAGTGCTGGCCACGCCATGCATGGAAAGACGGCGGTTGTGAAAACCCTTAACCCCAAAGTTTGGGCTCACCCTTGAAAACCCTAAAAACCCTTGAAAACTCTTGAAACCCCCCAAACCCAAAGTTTGGCCTCAGTTTTGAGCGCCCGCCTTGCCGTATGCAAGTGCAGCGCCGCCATAAGTTACAGTTACATCGGCTTTCCAGCAAAGACTACCTCTAGTCCTAGTACCACCGCCTAGACCCAAGTCCAGTTCTGGCCCTAACAATTACTTGTGAGGGGCGGTAGCCACCAGCCGGCTGCCTGCCAGCGTGTAGTCCCAGAGCAAAAAGGAGAGCTATTGTGCGACGCCTCCAAATAGGTCCTAACTGCTTCTAGGGGATAGGGGGTCAAGTGGCGCTTGCAAATCTACTTGACCGCCGTGGTGGAGGGGCCGGCGCCTGAGGGGCAGCCGGACCGTACACCACGGCTCTCCACCCGCCCCTATCCTGAGCACGCTCAAACGCCGTGTCCGAAAAAGTCTTCCAATCAGAACGAGTGCCACTATTTCGCTTAGCTGCTGAATCAGTAGCTTAAGAAAATAGTGTCGGGAGGAGGCTGGAGGCCGGCCTTGCTGCCGAGCCACATCCATTGTGCAGTCAAAAGTTGTACGAGGAAGACGAGAAGCCGGCATGCGCAAAAATCGCATCAACAGTGCCTCTGCTTTTTCTGAAACCACACTGAGCCTCATGCAACTGACCATCAACGTGCGTGGAGACGCGGTGCAGAAGTATGGCAGCGTACACTTTCCCGGCAATACAGAGAAGGCTTATACCGCGGTAGTTACCAGGGGAGTCACGCGGACCCTTCCCTTATATAGCGGTGTGATAATAGCAGTTTTCCATTCCCTCGGGGCTCTCCCCGACCGCCATACGGCGATGATGACCCGGTGGAGCCATGCGATGGCAGGTGGCCGCCATAAGGCCCTTAATAACCCTTAAGACTGGCCCATAAGGCCCTTAATAACCCTTGCGACTGGCCCATAAGGCCCTTAATAACCCTTAAGACTGGCCCATAAGGCCCTTAATAACCCTTGCGACTGGCCCATTAGGCCCTTAATAACCCTTAAGACTGGCCCATAAGGCCCTTAATAACCCTTAAGACTGGCCCTTAAGACTGGCCCAGGACCTGAACCCCCAAACCATGAACCCCCAACCTGATCGAAGCCTGCGCACATAAGTAACAAGTAACACGGGGTTTCCAGCTAAGCAGGCTGCTCTTCTACTAGAGACACCCGCCGATACTCCAGCACACTTTAGTACTAGAGTACCGCCGGCTCCCGGCCGATAGACTACCGCCCCCGCCGGCTAGACTACCCCAAACAGCGGTCTCTGAGAGACGTGTCTGGCAAGGAGCATATAGTAGGAGAGGATTGGAGAGGACCTCATGCGCACGCATTGCGGTGAGACCCCAAACAAAATCAGCGCCCACACCTTGCTCTCCAGGTGCAGCCCCGACATCGATTCCCTTTTCGGGACTTTCAATTAATTTCCTGGAGCCATCTGACTGGAGATCCGGCTCCATGGCTCCGAAATCCAGCTCCAAACGCCGAAAAGGAAATCATTTTGAGCCCACGCCATGCGCGCACGCAGCGGGTGGGCCACACAAGTACCAACGGCCAACCGGCAACACACACGTGCTTGGCATACAAATACAGCAACTGACAGAGATCGGTAACAACAGAGACGCGAGCGCACCTCCATCTCCAGGTGCAGTCCTGGCCATGCGCGCACACAGCGCGTGGAATGACCACGAACAGCATGCAGCCAATCCAAACAAACCAGCAACACATGTGCTTGGTATAAAGCAACTGACAGAGATTGGAAACAACAGAATCGCAAGCGCACCTTCATCTCCAGGTGCAGCCCCGGCCATGCGCGCACACAGCGCGTGGAATGACCACGAACGCCATGCAGCCAATCCAAACAAACCAGCAACGCATGTGCTTGGTGTAAAGTGAACGACAGAGCAGGGGGGGGGGGCAGGAAAGTTTTTTCAAACCCCATTCCTGTTTTTTTTGAAAAAGTCCCTGGGGGACCAACCAACCCCAAGTACACCCTGGCCTTATCTGTTGCTGATAAAACCTGTTGTGCAGCTCCGTAACATCATTCCCTGTCCATGGTTTCAGTGGGTGGCTGTACAACTCACGCCAACTACTTGAAACTGGCCTCAGAAGGCGGCCACACGCCCCAGTGCAGCCCAACAATCCAAGGCCCCACCTACATCCTCCCAACTAATGAACCGCATGAATGACCATGCATTTGGCATCTGTGTTGCAACACGAATCTAGCGTGCCCACCCCCAGCCCAATCGGAGGTCTGCAGAGCATCCTGGCTCAGGGAGTGTGAACCAGTGGTCCACACCAGCTGCCGGGTGTGGGACCCCCACACCCCTGCAGTATGTATTGGGTGTGTGGATGATGTGAGGGTGGATTTAGACTCCTCTTGCCAAAGGGAATCCAACGCGCCCACTCCCAGGTCTAACAGAGGCCGGAGTAGAAAGTTACAAGATTTTGTTTGAAAAGTCCCCGGACCAACCAACCACCCCCCCGCTGCCCATTTGTTTTAGGGTGGATATGGACGTAACTAAGGCAGGCAAAGGACATGGCGCCGGTCCGGTGCCAAACTTCGGATTTTTGGGGCATGTGGTCTGAAATCGACCTAACTACCCCTACCCCCCTGCGACAGAGACTGGAATTGACAGAAACACAAGCGCACCCTCATCTCCAGGTGCAGCCCCGCCATGCGCGCACACAGGGGGTGGAACGCTGCGTAGCAGCAGTCACACTGGATCTTGGCGCCCATGCGCTGCTTGCACACGCAGCACGTGAGCTCCCACCGCTCCCTGCGTGTGCGTGCGTGCGTGTGCGTGTGTGTGTGTCAGGAGCCGCACTGGATCTTGGCGGCTATGCGCTGGTGGCACACGCAGCACGTGAGCTTCCACCGCTCCCTGCGTGAGTGTGCATGTGTGTGTGTGTGTGTGTGTGTGTGTGTGGTCGATTTTACAGTCCGTCGGACGCCTTTGATGGCGCATTAGACCCTAGGAAAGAGGCCGGCAGCTGTCAAAATTAGACCCCTAGCATGCCATCTGCCATCATGATTGCTGTGCACGCGGTGCGTGTCTCAAAACAGGCGACAAGGAAGTCAGCCAACTCGTGCCAGAACCTGGGGTTCTCCTGGCCTGGCCGAGGATTCATAAACTCCCGCATCCGCTCATCTAAATCGGCCTCCTCGGGGCGAGGGATGGACCGAAACAGGCTGTGGGCCTGCACCCGTGCCTCTTCATAGGCAGGGCACTCAAATACCATGTGTGCCTCATCCTCTAGCCCACCGCATAGGCAGCACGCCCGCTGGCTGCGTCGCTGCCTCTGTCCCGCCACGGCGTAGCGCCCCCGCTCTATCTGCAGCTCATGGAGCCCCATCCTGAACCTAGCTAGAGCCGTGATCCGGGCAGTGTGTGTGTGTGCTTGTGTTCTTGCGTGTGTGTGTGTCAGCAGCCGCACTGGATATTGGCGCCCATGCACTGCTTGCGCAACGCAAGCACGTGAGCTCCCACCGCTGCCTGAGGCAGTGGGTTGAGACGGCCGAAGGACTACCTTGGTTTTGGGGGGGGGGGGGGTCTTAGGTGTATGTTGCAGAGCCGCTTGCCCCCAACATGTGGCCAAGTAAGGCGGCATGCTGCAGAACCCCCCCCCCAAAAAAAACTGAGACCCACTCACTGATGGGCCAAACGGGTCCTAGCTCTGCATTGCAGAGCCGCTGGCCCCCAACATGTGGCCAAGTAAGGCGGCATGCTGCAGACTCCCCCCCCCCCAAAACTGATACCCACGCACTTCTCTCCCCCAACACGTAGCCAAGTAAGGCGGCATGCCACAGACTCCCCCCCCCACACACACACCCAAAAAACTGATACCCACTCACTTCTCTCCCCCATCACGTAGCCAAGTGAGGCGGTGTGCTACAGCCCCCCGCCCCACCAAAAATCGAGGCCCACTCACTCTTGCACCGACTCGACGCCCTTGATTGCTCCTGGCTCCATGCCCCTACCACACATAAGCAGCCCCACCGTCCCCGCCCCTCATCACCAGCCCCCCCCCCTCTCTCTCTCACACACACACGTCCCCCGACCCCCCCTCTCTCTCTGACTCTCACATACGTCCCCCGACCCCCTAACCAAACAATGCCCCGACAACATTGGGCCAAACGGGTCCTCGGTGTACTCACATGAAGCCAAGTAAGGCGGCATGCTACAGTCCCCCCCCCCCCAATAAAAAAAAGAAAACTGAGACCCGCTCACTTCTGCACAGACTCGACGCCCTCGATCGGCTCCATGCGCGCAAAGTCGGACGCCTGCACCTGCGGGTGCGTCGGGGTGGGGTGGGCCACAGGATGAGGGTCAGAGGCACGACGTGGGATGTGGGACAGGATGTGTGGGGCAGGGTATGGGGCAGGATGGGTCATATGATGAGTCAAGGGGGTTAGGCAGAGGGTCACATGTCATGGTTCACACGAGTCGAGGGGGTTAAGCAGAGTCTCATATGTCATGATTCACAGGAGGCGAGTCGGGGGGCGCGTCACAGGGTGCGTCGGGGTGGGGTGGGCCACAGGGTGTGGGTCAAGAGGCACGACGTGGGATGTGGGCCAGCATGTGTGGGTCAGGAAGGGTCAAGAGGGTGAGGCCGGGGGCGAGAGTCTCATATGTCATGATAGGCAGACGGCCATGCATGAGCTCCATGAGGCAGACGGCCATGCATGGAGTCCATGAGGCAGGCGGCCATGCATGGCGTGGGAGGACAGGCAACCCTCGCCACACGACGTGGCTGTCGAGAAAATATACCCACACAGCAGCGTCCCCTGTCCAGTTGCATGAACGCAGGGTTCCGAAACCCGCCTCAGGATCCACTGCATGCACGCCGCATGCGCCCACACCCCAGGGACCTTCGGCCACACACACACGCACACACACGCACACACACGCACATGCACGCGCACGCGCACCCACACCCACATGCACGCACGCACGCACACACACACACACACACACATACACGCACACATGCACTTGCGCACACACACACACACACACACACCCCTCTGGGATCCACTGCATGCACGCCGCATGCACCCACAACCATCAACCAAACACCCACGCACACCCACGCACACCCACACCAGACACACACACATGCACGCAAGCACACGCACCTCTGGGGTCCACTGCATGCACGCCGCGTGCACCCAAAGTCCAGGGATCGCCGGTGACACACACACGCACACACGCACATGCACTCACGCACACACACACGCACACACGCACATGCACTCACGCACACACACACGCACACGCACACACATGCACGCAAGCACACGCACCTCTGGGATCCACTGCATGCACGCCGCATGCGCCCACACCCCAGGGACCGTCGGCCACACACACGCACACACACGTACACACACGCACATTCACGCGCACACACACCCACATGCACGCACGCACACATGCACACACACACACACATACACGCACACATGCACCTCTGGGGTCCACTGCATGCACGCCGCGTGCACCCAAAGTCCAGGGATTGTCGGTCACACGCACACGCACACACACGCACATGCACTCGCGCACACACACACGCACACACGCACACACACACACATGCACGCAAGCACACGCACCTCTGGGATCCACTGCATGCACGCCGCATGCGCCCACAGCCCAGGGATCGTCGGCCACACACACGCACGCACGCACGCACGCACACACACACACCAGACACACACACATGCACGCAAGCACACGCACCTCTGGGGTTCACTGCATGCACGCTGCGTGCACCCAAAGTCCAGGGATCGTCGGTCACACACACGCACACACACGCACATGCACTCACGCACACACACGCACACACGCACACACACATGCACGCAAGCACACGCACCTCTGGGGTCCACTGCATGCACGCCGCGTGCACCCAAAGTCCAGGGATCGTCGGTCACACACACGCACACACGCACATACACTCACGCACACACACGCACACACACATGCACGCAAGCACACGCACCTCTGGGGTCCACCGCATGCACGCCGCGTGCACCCAAAGTCCAGGGATCGTCGGTCACACACACACGCACAAACACGCACATGCACTCACGCGCACACACACGCACACACGCACACATGCACCCACACATATGCACCTCTGGGATCCACTGCATGCATGCCGCGTGCACCCACAGCCCAGGGATTGTCGGCCACACACACACGCACACACGCACATGCACGCACGCACACACACACGCACACACACACACACACATACACACACGCATGGACCCACGCACACGCGCACCTCAGGGGTCCACTGCATGCACGCCGCGTGCACCCAAAGTCCAGGGATCGTTGGTCACACACACACGCACACACACGCACTCACGCACACACACACACGCACACACGCACACACGCACACACAAACACACACGCATGCACCCATGCACACGCACCTCTGGGATCCACTGCATGCACACTGCATGCACCCACAGTTCAGGGATCGTCGGCCACACACCCACAAACACATGCACACACAAACACACAACACACA
Organism: Chlamydomonas sp. UWO 241; assembly: GCA_016618255.1. Lineage (NCBI taxonomy): Eukaryota > Viridiplantae > Chlorophyta > Chlorophyceae > Chlamydomonadales > Chlamydomonadaceae > Chlamydomonas > Chlamydomonas priscui. The sequence goes on from VFSX01000014.1 coordinate 467,548, forward strand.
ACACACACCTCTGGGATCCACCGCATGCACGCCGCATGCACCCACAACCCAGGGATTGTCGGTCACACACACACACACACACGCGCACCTCTGTGATCCACTGCATGCATGCCGCGTGCACCCACAGTCCAGGGATCGTCGGCAACACACACACGCACACACACACACACGCGCATAGCAGGGTGTGACGCACGCCACACACACACGCACACACACACGCACGCACACGCACGCACGCACGCACACACACGCGCACCTCTGGGATCCACTGCATGCACGCCGTGTGCACCCACAGTCCAGGGATCGTCGGCCACATACACACGCACACACACACACACACATGCACGCACACGCACGCACACACACACACACACACACACACCTCTGGGATCCACTGCATGCACGCCGCGTGCACCCACAGCCCAGGGATCGTCGCCGGCTTCAGCGCGCCCCCGGTAACGGGGCAGAGGCAGCACTGCGGCGTGCGCTGCCCCTTCTCGTGCAGTTCACACGGGCGGCACATCCTGCGTGTGTGTGTGTGTGTGTGTGGCAGCACTGCGGCGTGCGCTGCCCCTTCTCGTGCAGCTCGCATGGGCGGCACATCCTGCGTGGGTGCATGCATGCATGCATGTGTGTGTGTGCGTGTGTGTGCGTGTGTGTCAGCGCTGCCCCTTCTCGTGCAGCGGACACGGGTGGCACATCCTGCGTGGGTGTGTGCATGTGTGTGTGCATGCGTGTGTGTGCATGTGTGTGCATGTGTGTTGCTGTAATCCAGGTTGCCCATGCGGTGGTAACTGTGCCACATGTCTTTCTCAGTGTATATGTGCGTGTGTGTGTGTGTGTCAGCACTGCGGATGCGCTGGTGCAGCTCACACGGGCGGCACACCCTTACTAGGAGGATCGCGTGAGCGCCTTCCCTCCCTCGCCAGCTCAACACCCAGCAGAACTTCGACTCAAGACCCGCCACATCTCGTCAACGTTCGGCAGCTCTCGCTGATCCCGTCAGCACGACTGGTGCACCGCGATCCCTCCTTCACCCCTACAAACAAACAAAGGGACCCCAAAACCTTTCCCAAACCTGCCCCACACACCAAATCCGAAACCTAACCAGCCAGAAGACGCACCACATATCGTCAACGTCCGGCAGCTCTCGTTGATCCCGTAGCACGACTGGTGCACCGTTGCGCCCCTGAACTGCGACTTTCCAAACCCTGAGCCATCCACCGCTCGACTGGTGCACCGTGGTGCCTTTTAATTCTCAAGCGCTAGTTGGTAGTTAAGACTCCGTGACTGAACCAAACCAGCCAGAGACCCACCACATCTCGTCGACGTCCGGCAGCTCGCTGATCCCGTAGCACGACTGGTGCACCGTGATCCCGCACTTGTCGCACGACACGAGCTGGTCGTAGTCGTAGTCGACGTCTGAGTCGCACGCGGCGCAGCGGTCGCCCGCAAACTTGACCTGGCGTGTGTTGTTGATGATGGAGTCTGTGTGTTGTTGTTGTTGCTGTTGCTGTTGCTGTTGTTGTTGTTGTTGCTGTTGTTGCTGCTGTTGTTGTTGTTGTTGTTGTTGTTGTTGTTGTTGTTGTTGTTGTTGTTGTTGTTGTTGTTGTTGTTGTTGTTGTTGCTGTTGTTGTTGTTGTTGCTGTTGTTGCTGTTTGGGGGAGGTTTGTAGGGCCACAGGGTCAGGGGACACAGAGCTGGTCGCGGCAGCACGCGGCGCAGCGGTCGCGCGCAAACTTGACCTGGTGTTTGGGGTTTCGGGATGCCGGTTTTTTTAGGGTTTTGGGGTGGCAGGGCTGTTGCTGAGCCAGAAAGTTGAAGTCGACGTCCGAGTCGCACGCGGCACAGCGGTCTCCTGCACACTTGACCTGTCGTTTGGGGTTTCGGAGTGCCGGGGATTAAGGGTGTTGGGGTTTCAAGGTTTAGGGTTTTAGGTTTAGGGTTTTAGGGTTTCAAGGTTTAGGGTTTCATGGTTAAGGGTTTTAGGGTTTCAAGGTGTAGGGTTTTAGGGTGACAGGGCAGAAGGCATAGAGGTGGTCGCCAGCAAGTTAGAGTCGACGCCGCATCCTCACGCGGCGCAGCGGTCGCCAGCAAGCCTGACCTGTTGCGGGAAAGAGAGGGGGGAGGCGTGCGTGTGCGCGTGTGTGCGCGTGTGTTTGTGCGCCCCCCCCCCCCCGCAACACACGCACACGCACACACACACACACACACACGCACACACACACGCACACGCACACACACCTTGACCGGCTGGTACGCGCCCTTCGCCTCGTCCTCCCACGGCCGCCAGCTCAGCATGCCCACGCCCTCGAGCTTGACCTGTGTGCGCGCAGCAGGCACGGCGTGTAAGTTAGTAAGGGCGTATCAAACGCCAAGATCGGGGTCTGGACCTTCAGGCGCGGCATGCAGGCAAGACAGGCAACGAGCCCTGACGCGCGAGCTCGCAGCAGCGTCTTTTGTTTTCGGCATTCGGAGCCGGATTTGGGAGCCATGCAGCCCCGGATTTTCAGTCACATGGCTCCAGAAAATAAATGAATAAATATGAAAACGAAATCACTGGCTCGCAGCCTTCCAGGTGAGCAAGACGCAGTGAGTGAGGCAAGGTGAGCGAGGCAAGGTGCGCAAGGCAAGGTGAGCGAGGCAAGGTGAGCAGTCATTTAGTTCTGGGCTCTTGGGAGCCTTTGGGAGCCATTTGGCTACTGACGAGGGCTCCCATCAGAAAGAGCTCAACCATCCAAGTTGCTTGGTAATCTGACGATCCCGTCAGATAGTGTTTGTCAAGAGCTTCAAAATTACCAATATTTGACGGCCAACGGTCAACGATAAGGCAGCGGTAAAGGCGGTCAACGGGCTGGCCGGCTCCCAGAAGAAGAAGAAAAACTGAAGGCGGGCAAGGCAAGCTCCTAGCCTAGGCTCTAACTCAAGCCGCCAGGGGACACTCCTCCGGGCGCGTGCATGTGCGTAAAACAGTGGCTCCGCTACTTGGCGGAGCCTCAAGGGTCGCGGGAAATTCGCGCAATCTCACCGCGCAGCGCCGGCCCGAACCTGCCAACCTCGCCCCCGCAAAATGCACGTTTGCGGGGTGTGGGTGGCTAATGTCAACACTGGTGTACCGTACGCGCCCTTAGCCTTCGCGAGGGGTCGACAACATGATGGTGTAATCGCTCCGCGGGAGTTTTTTTTCGTCAATTTCAGTCGATTTGACGCCCAATTTCGCGTTTTTTTCGTTTTCAGCTTGGCAGGGGCGTCCAAAACAATACTTTATCGCTAAGGCAAAGGGCGAGTACGGTGCATACAACCTGCATAAAAACCTGTCGACGCACCTTGACTTGCGCGGCGGACCCGTGTCCGTGGCTGTGGCCACCGCCCCCGCCACCCCCAGCCCCGCCGGCCCCGCCGACCGGCGCGCGCGTGCGCGTGTCGATGCCGTGGATCTGCGTGTGGGCATGTGTGTGTGTGAGAGAGTTGGGGAGGGGGAGGGGCGTGTGCGTGCGTGTCGATGCCATGGATCTGTGTGTGGGCGTGAGTGTGTGGGGGGGCATGTGCGTGTGTGTGTGTGTGTGTGAGTGGGGAGGGGGAGGGGCGCCCGCGTGCGTGTTGATGCCGTGGATCTGCGTGTGTGTGTCTGTGTGTGTGTGTAAGTGTGCGTGTGTGTTTTGAGGGGACATCTACCATTAAGTGACGATGGTTATTATAATAATCATGCATCGTCACTGCCTCACCTCGAGCCACTTCCCGATGGAGATTGCCGGCGCAAACGACGGCACGTCGGGCGCCCCCCCCGGCGTGACCTTGATCGACATCTTCCACTTCTTGGCGGCCGCCTGCAGTGTGTGTATGCGGGGGGGATGCGTGTGTGTGTGTGTGTGTGTGTTTGCGAAGGAAATGTGTGCACATGGGAGACCTTGATCGAAACTGGACGAAAAAACGTCTTGGTCGTCTGCAGTTTGTGGGTGCATGCATGTGTGTGTGAGTGTGTGTGAGTGTGTGTGTGTGTGCGTGCGTGTGTGTGTGTGCGAAGGAAATGTGTGCACATGAGAGACCTTGATTGACACTGGACGAAAAACACATTTGCCGCCTGGGGGGGGGAGGGAGGGTCGCGCAACTCAAGTCCGTTGGAAGTCCCAGGACGGCGTGCCCCACCACCCACACACCCACACACCCACACCCCTCCCACCCCTCCCCCCATCCCAGCTCCGATGAACGCGCGTGCGTGCTCTGATGGACGTATATGTGTGCTCTGATGGGATTGCGTCCCCCCCCCCTCCCCCCCTCTCCTCCCCTGCTCTGATGGGCGTGCGTGCGTGCTCTTATGGATGTGCGTGCGCTCTGATGAGACTGCTACCCTCACACCCACACACGCACACACACGCACACACAGGCCTGCCCGCTGTGTGCCTCCCACTGCGTGAGGATGAACTCCGTTTTGGCCCTTGATCGCTCTGCTACCCCCCACCCCACTCCCATCCACCCACCCCGCCCATCACCTGCTCTGATGTAGGCGTGTGCCCTCTGATGGGATTGTGTTTTTGCTCTGATGGAAGTCCTTGCCCCCCCCCCCCCGCCCGTGTTGCTTGCCTGCCTGCAGTGCGCCTCCCATTGCGTAGGAATGAAGTCGGTCTTGGACCGAACGCCCTGTGCGCCCCCCCCCCCCCCCGGCCGACGAAAGCGCGTGCGTGCTCTGATGGATGTGCGTGCGCTCCGATGGGATTGACCCCCCCCCCCCATCCCCTGCTCTGATGAAAGCGCGTGCGTGCTCTGATGGATGTGCGTGCGCTCTTATGGGATTGACCCCCCCCCCCTTGTGCCTTGCCTGCCCGCAGTGCGCCTCCCATTGCGTGGGAATTGTGGGAATTAAGTCAGTCTTGGACCGAACGCCCTGTGCGCCCCCCCCCCCAATCCCCTGCTCTGATGAAAGCGCGTGCGTGCTCTGATGGGATTGCGTCCCCCCCCCCTCTCCCCTGCTCTGATGGGTGTGCGTGCGTGCTCTGGTGGATGTGCGTGCGCTCTGATGGGATTGACCCTCCTTAACACACACACACACACACACACACACCGTGTTGCTTGCCTGCCCGCAGTGCGCCTCCCATTGTGTCAGGATGAAGTCGGTCTTGGACCGAACACCCTGCCGCCCCCCTTTTCACACACAAGCACGCGCGCGCACACACACATGCACACACGCACACAGAGAGAGAGAGAGATATCGTTACAGAGAACTCTGCACGGCAGACCTAGATAGGCTGTTTCTAGTCATCAATTGAGGAGATTCCGTTTGAAGGCGGGAGACCAACCGTGCGCCAGCAAGAGGGTGAACAACCTCATTCGTAAAGCAGTGGTGGAAAGGGGCAGTGGCGGGTCATTGACGGCTGTGTTCGTCAATCCGCCTCGACTGAGTTTAAACTAGGTGTCGGCAGAAGGACTTCCACAGTTGTGGAAATCATGCTAAGATGATCCACTCGGTGGTGACTCGCTCGGCGAACTCGGGGCGCTCGGGGATGTCGCGTGTGAAGTTGAAGAGATGGATGTTTGCGGAGGGCGTAGAACGTGACGGAGTGGGCGCAAAAGTCACCGGCGTGAGCCGGAAGAAGGTGATGGCGCCGCCGGCATAGAGCGAAGTCGTGTCCGAACAGCGGTAGTTGTGCAAGTGGGGGGCAGTGGGAGGGAGGCAGCGGGAGGGTAGTCGGAGGGAGAGGGTGAGGGCGGGGGAGGGTTAGGAGGGGCGGGGGGCACAGGATGGGGTGGGGTGCAGTGGGGATGGAGGGGTGGAAGGCAGGAGAAGGGAGGGAGGAGAGGGGAGAGAGGAGGGAGCCACACTGTGGCCCGGCCACATGACGCATACATAGGCGCTGGTAGCATGGGGGGGGGGTGCATGGGGTGCATGTGCGCGCATGGGGCGCATGGGGAGGGGCAACTCCATGTGACGAGCATGTGGGTATATGGAGGTCGACGGGGCGGCAGTGGGATAAGCGGTGGGTCTCTTGAGGTGGGGCGTGGGGTCGAATGAACGACTGGGCAGTGGGCGGTGGGCGGGACGGTGGCGGCTGGAGGAACTCGGTAGCTCAAGTTGAGCGCTGGCTCGGGCCGCATGGCGGTCGAAGTGATGGCACTGAGATACCTGGGCTCCGTTGTCTGAAGCTGCAGAGCTGCGGGGGGAGGGAAATCTGTGCGGTAGGGCGTCACGTGTTTTTTGCCATGTGGAGGGCGTGCGAGAGAGTGCGGATGGACTGAGTTCCTGGATGCATGCGTCGACTGGCTGCTGAATTGGCAGCCCGACGACAGGGGCGTACGGAGGAGGAGAGGCGGCGAGAATCGGCGGCGGCATGGGTGAAGGGGGGTCGACGTAGGCGGCGGCGATGACTGCGCGGGCGCAGCGCCACACGCACACACACACACACACACACACACCACACAAAGACACTCGCCTGCCCGCAGTGCGCCTCCCACCGCGTCGGAATGAAGTCGGTCTTGGACCGATCGCTCTGTGCCCCCCCCCCCCTCCCCCCAATCCCCTGCTCTGATGAAAGCACGTGCGTGCTCTGATGGGATTGCGTCCCCCCCCTCTCCCCTGCTATGATGGGTGTGCGTGCGTGCTCTGATGGATGTGCGTGCGCTCTGATGGGATGGACCCCCCACCCCCCCGTGTTGCTTGCCTGCCCGCAGTGCGCCTCCCATTGCGTGGGAATGAAGTCGGTCTTGGAGCGATCGCCCTGTGCGCGGCACTCGCCACACCCACACGAGACGCGCGTCGAAGGGATCTGCATCACGCCTGGGCGGTTGTTGCACATAACGCGGACCTCGGAGGGCACGCCCTCGGGCAGCGCCTGCGTGCGTGTGTGCGTGTGCGTGTGTGTGTGTGCGTGTGCGTGCGTGTGTGTGTGTGAGTGAGTGGGGCGTGTGCATCACACTGCCGGAGCGGTTGTTGCACACGACGCAGACCTCGGAGGGCACGCCCTCGGGCAGCGACTGCGTGTGTGTGTGTGCGTGTGCGTGTGTGAAGGGGGGGGGCGAGGGAGTGTGTGTGTGTGTGTGTGTGTGCGTGTGTGTGTGTGTGTGTGTTTGTGTGTCACACCCTGCTATGTGTGGATGTGTGTGTGTGTGGATGTGTGAGGGATAGAAAGAGAGAAAGAGAAAGAGAGAAAGAGAGAAAGAGAGAAAGAGAGAAAGAGAGAGAGAGAAAGGGAGAAAGAGAAAGGTATAGAGAGAGGAGAAAGAGAGAGAGAGAGGAGAGCATGTGTGTGTGTGCGTGCTGCTGTGCATGCGTGTGGGTGGTAGTGAAGCGTCTGCGGGGGGGGGGGGAGGGAGCTAGACGAGCCACATACGTGCATGCACACGCACACACACACACACACACTCTCACACACACACACACACATGCACACACACGCATAACACAAACACACATAACACACACACACACACACACACACACACACGCACAAAACATGCACAAATACACAAATACACATTCAGCACACACGCACGCACGCACACCTGCGTGCTCGGCCCCGCCCCGCTCTCCTCCGTCTTCCGAGCCTTGTTTTGGTGCGCGGGCGCGAGCAGCAGCCCCCCTCCTCCTCCGCTTCCTCCCCCTCCTCCGCCTCCCCCTCCGTAGCCGGGCGCCTGCCCCTGCGGCCCGCGCTTCAGCCCTGCTAGCGCCTGCTGCGCCTGCTGCTGCAGCCGTGCCGCGTACGCTGCCTGCGCTGCCTGCTGCACGCTCACAGCCTGCAGTGTGTGTGTGTGTGTGTGTGTGTGTGTGTGTGTGTGTGTGTGCGTGTGTGTGTGTGTGCATGTGTGTGTGTGTGCGTGTGTGTGTGTGTGTGTGTGCGTGTGTGTGTGTCATTGTGTGTTGGGGGGGGGGGGTGAAGGTTTCTGCGGCTGTGCACCAACCACCTACACAGAGTGTGACACACACTCACACAAACACACACACACACAAACACGCAGCAGCAGCAGCAGCAGCAGCACCAGCAGCGACGCGGGTCGGGTCCAAAGTGTGGCGCAGCGCACTGCCGCACACACACACACACACACACACACCTGCAGCAGCGCCGGCAGCGGCGCGAGGGCGGCGTCCGGAGTGTGGCGCAGCGCAGCGCATTGCCGCACGTACTCGCGGTAATGCTGGATGTAGAGGAGGTGGGCGGCCTCAAGCGTGGCTTTCTCCTGCGTGTATGTGTGTGCGTGTGTGTGTGTGTGGCAGTGGTGTCCTTAAGGAAACCGAGAATGTCCTGCTTGCCCCCCGCAACATTGGAGGGGACATGCCAAATTGCCCCCCGCAGATGGCGATTTTTGCGGGAAAAGCGTGAAAATTGCAAATTTTACACTTTTCGGAGCAAAATTGAAGCGATCCGCCCCCGTAGTTTCCCCCCAAATTTCCCGTTTCGCCCCCCCCCCGGGGGCGCTAAGGACATCATTGGTGTGTGGACTCGCGGAAGTGTTGCTGTTACAGCAGGTGGGCGGCCTCAAGCGTGGCCGTCTCCTGTGTGTGCTTGCGTGTGAGACACGCACACACACCAACACCCACCGACAACGCCCTGTTCTCGTACCCCCGTCGCTCGTCCGGCGTCAGCTGGTGCCACGCACACACACACACACACACACACACTCAGAGAGAGAGAGGAGAGGCAGGGAGAGAGACACACGCGCCAACACCCACCGCCGCCGCCTTGTTGTCGTACCCCCGTCGCTCGTCCGGCGTCAGCTGGTGCCATGCAGCCGCGATGATGGGCACGAGGTCTTTGGGGTCGATGGCGATGGAGCCCCCCGCTCCCTGTGACTCACGGTAGACCCTGGTGTGTGTGTGTGTGTGTGTATGTGTGTGTGTGTGTATGTAAATGTGTGTGCAGGGGGTGAGGGAGTGCACACGTAAGCAGCGATGGGGGGTGCGAGGTCTTTCGGGTCGATGGCGATGGATCCCACTCCCTGCGACTCGCGGTAGACCCTGGCGTGTGTGTGTGTGTAAGTGTGTATAAGTGTGCGTGTGTGTGTGTGTGCGTGCGTGCGTGCGTGTGTGTGTGCGTGCGTGCGTGCGTGTGTGTATATACGTGCTTATATATGTTTGTATGTGTGCAGGGGGTGAGGGAGTGCACACGTGAGCAGCAATGATGGGGGCGAGGTCTTTCGGGGCGATGGCGATGGCACCCACTCCCTGCGACTCACGGTAGAACCTGGGCCCTGGACCCTGGACCCTGGACCCTGGGCGGGTGGGAGGGGGGGGCACGCATGGGGCGAAGGCGCCGGCGCGTGGCGTGTCAACTCTGATCTGTGAGCTTCACCGCCACATACACATACACTCTTACACACACACACACACACACACATACACACACACGCACACGCACACACATCACACTCACTTGGTCGGGTCCGCCTGAAAGATGGAGAACGTGCCGCGCGGCGGCGCCAGCTCTCTCTCTGTGCATGCACCACCACCCAACCCCACCCACCCACACCACCACTAAAACCCCCCAAAACACACACACACACACACACACACACACACACACACACACTCACTTGGTCGGGTCCGCTTGAAAGTTGAGGAACGTGCTGCGCGGCGGCGCCAGCTCTCTCCCTGTGCGTGCACCACCACCCCACCCCACCCACCCACACCACCTCTATAACCCCCCAACACACACACACACACACACACACACACACACACTCACTTGGTCGGGTCCGCCTGAAAGATGGGAAACGTGCCGCGCGGCGGCGCCAGCTCTCTCCCTGTGCATGCACCACCACCCCACCCCACCCACCCACACCACCACTATAACCTCCCAACACACACACACACACACACACACACACACACTCACTTGGTCAGGTCCGCCTGGAAGATGGACAACGTGCCGCGCGGCACACACAAACACACACACACACACACAACACACACACACTCACTTGGTCATGTCGGACTGGAAGATGGAGAAGGTGTCGCCCGGCACACACACACACACACACACACACACAGACACCACACACACACACACACAAACACACACACACACACACACACACACGCACGCACACACACACACTTGGTCATGTCGGACTGGAAGATGGAGAACATGCCGCGCGGCGGCGCCTGCTCTCTCCCTGTGCGTGCACCACCCCACACCACACCACCCACACCACCACATAAACCCCCCAACCACCACACACACACACACACATAAAACGCACTTGGTCATGTCGGACTGGAAAATGGAGAACGTGTCGCGTGGCGTGTCCCGCGCTGGCTTCATTTGCCGTAGCCGCATTTCGTACGCGACCAGCATTGCGCGCGACTGCTGCTGGACCTGTGTGCGGGTGTGCAAGGGGGGTGCGGGGGGGTGGGTGGGGCACAACGCGTTATGAGGAAGGCGGTGTGACGTGTGTGAGTGCGTGCACACACACACACACACACACACACACACGCACAACCACACACACACACACACGGGCCCGTGTGTGCCTGTGCCTGTGCCTGTGCCTGTGCCTGCGCTGTGCCTATGGGTGTGAGTCTGTTTCTGTGTGTCTGAGCCTGTGCGTGTGTGCCGGTGCCCGTGCGTGTGCCCGTGCGTGTGGCTTGCGAGTGAGCAAACACACGCACCTGCGACAGCGCGCCCTGGCAGCTGGGGCATAGCCGCAGCCCGCCACTGGGGGCTCCCGGAGGTGAGTTTGCAGCAATGGCCGCGCACGTCGCGTGCATGAGCAGCGCGCACTGCGCACACTGCACCGGTGCGGCGTCGGCAGGGCCAAAGCCCGCGCTGCACACGCGGCACGCCGACCCGCCAGGCACGCCCGCCGCGATGCAGCTCATGCACTTCCCGCCGCTCGCGAGCGCGAGGCGCTGCTCCACCTGGGTGAGCGTGCGGGGGCACGCCGAGCACTTTGGCCCGCCACTCGATGGGCTCACTGCCGCCACGCTGCCGCTGCCGCCCGCCGCCATGCTGCCGCTGCCGCCCGCGCCCGCAGAGCCAGCCCCGTCATGCGGAGGCTCAGGCATAGACTGGGGGGGGGGGGGGGAGGAGAGGGCATGTGTTTGCGGGGGAGAGACGAGGCGGCCAGATTGCACGGGGCTCTGCTCGCCATGCATGGCGCATGCTGACATGGAGCGATCATCAAATCCGCATGCCAAGCAAGCTCCCCACACAACGAGAGATCAGAGCCTGCCACGTGTGCTGGTTGTGGATCGCCACAACCAGCCTGTGCAGTCATGCATTTTGAAACAATGTGTTGAACAGTGTGCGTGTCGTGCTTTCATGCGCCCCCGCTGTCAATCACGTTCTTAGGAACGCACGTTAGCCACGCATGGCATCGGGTCTGGGGCGTGGGCTGCGTGAGGCCGCTGCGTGAGGCACTGCGCGCCCGCTTGTTTTCCCCACTCGCCCCGCTCTTCCCGATCGCCGAGCTCTGCGCCAAACACCCTGATCCCACGCCAGCAGCTGGTTACTAGTTAGTGAACAGCCTAAATATTGCGTACTCTGCGGAACGAGCAGAGGGCAAATCTGATGCATCCGCGCAGCCGTGGACCGCCTGCGCATCACATGAAGCCGCCCCACTAGTCGCCCACTCACCGAGTCGCGCTGTGTGCGTCAACCAAAGGAACGCGGACGCGTGCGGCGAGATAGCCAGTCACACGCGCGCAAACAGCGCACGAGCCAATCCCCACTTCACGGCACACGCGCGACGCGATGCGTAGTAGCTAGGCTGGAAGCCTCCAATCAGGCGCGGCGCATGCGCAAACGTTGCGTTTGCGCAACGAGGTGTGACCCTGGGTGTGAAAGCGTCACTCATTCGCTTGAATCTTGAGGCAGGAACCTGCTGCGTTTAGTCGTTTGGTGGCCCCCTCGTGAGGCCACATCTGATGGCGTTCGCTTCGTCGCACGGGTTGAGGTGCTGAGATCGGTGTTGGATCCTGGATGTCGCGCGAAGCGCTGGCGGAGGCAGGGCGCCGCAAGGTGCGGGCACGCAGATTAGACTGGATACGTCTGTGTCGCAGTAGTCGAGCGCTGGCGCTGTCCATGTGCACCCATGCAATTCGCCCATGCACTGAATGCACGCAGCTCGAGGCCTTCCGCAAGGCCAAATCTGCAAAGGCGGAGGCTCCACGGCCAGCTCCTCCTCCAGCTGCGGAGCATGCAGACGGTGCGCGTGCGTGGGGACACCTGTCTTGGGGCACGCTCGAGATGCATGGCGCGCACCCGCACCCCGCGCGCAACTGGCGCAGACACACACACAGCTCGCCCCCCTGTTCACGTGTCATGCTCTCATGGAGCCATGCGTACGCCATGCACGCCTCGCACAGGGGCAGCGGGGGTGCAAGCTGCCGCACCCCAGACGACGGACTTCACGGTCAGCGGAGGCTCCGCAGCAGCTCTTGGCGCTCCTCCTCTGTGGGGTGGCGGTGGCACGCCACTGCAGGGATCTCATGGCGCGATCGAATCAACGCCCAGGCCTGCTGCGGACCAGCCTGCCCCCCTGAGCTATAGGTCCCCGAAGACACATGTGACAGAGGTGGCCAGCGGCTCGATCCCATTCATGAGCGGGTCTCCAGGCGACGTTGATGATGGCTTTGGCATCAGCGGCAGCTCAGGGCAGCATACGGGCGGTGCAGCGGCGGCCTTCATGCCTGGCGGAGCAGCTGCTGCACCGGGCCCGTTCGTCCATGCGCATGCCAACGGCATGGGCGTCCACATGGGCGCAGAGCTGGCAGCAGGCGCCCCGCCGCCCGGCCCGTTAGCATCCCTTGGTGACAGCGGCGACACAGGCATGCCATGGGACGCGCCCGCTGCACCAGTGCCAGCGCCCGTGTACTGGCCTCACGACGGCACGGCGTCGCATGCGGGAACGAGCGGTGGTGTGCACGCGGCGCCGCGCCCGCCGTCGCCCGAAGACGCACACAGCGCTGCGCTGGCTGCGCTGGCTGCCAGCCACAGCTCCCCGCCGACCCCGGCCCAGCCGATCCACGCCGTGCCGTTCTCAGGCGCAGGCGGGCCGTTTGGGGGCATCAAGCAGTTTGCGAACACGCCCGACCTGTTCGGCGGCCCAGCAGCCCAGAAAGCTGCTGCGCCCTGGATGCCAGAGCCGGCGGCGGTTCCTGCGCCCGCACTGTGGGCAGCGCAGCCCGCCGCGGCGCCAGAGCCTGCTCCCTGGGTGCCCGAGCCAGCGGCACAGCCCCCGACCTGGATGCCCGAGCCGCCAGCAGTAGCAGCAGCAGCGGCGGCAGAGCCCAGCGCTGCTGCACCCTGGGCGTCTGCGCCCGCGCCATGGGACGCACCCGAGGCGGCGGAGCCGGCTGCCCCGCCATGGGTGCCCGAGCCCGTACCACCGTCGGCCCCAGAGGCTGCGGCGTGGCCGCCCGCGCCGGCGCCGGAGCACGCAGCGCGGCCAGGCGTGCCGGAGAACGCCTGGGCAGCGCCAGTGGCAGCGGCACCCCAGCTGACCGCCGCCCCGTCGTGGATGCCAGCACCACCACCGGCGCAGCCCAGCTCTCATGCGCCCTGGCTGCCGCCCGCGCCGGCGCAGCCGTCGAGCGTGCCGTGGATGCCTGGGGCACCCACCACCACCAGCGGCGACTGTGCCAGTGCAGCGCCCTCCAGCAGCAGCGGGGCCTACTACGGGCAGGCAGGGGCAGGGGGAGCGTACGAGGCGACGGGTGCGTACGGCGAGGCGGCGGCGGCGCCCCACTATTACGACGCGACCCAGCCGTGGCAGCCGCAGCAGCAGCAGCAGCTCTCAGCACCCGCTGAGCCCGCGCCGTGGCACCCGCCACGCGATGCGGGCAGCAGCGGCAGCAGCGGCAGCAGCGGCGGTGTCGGCGGCGTGCGGCACGCGTTTAGTGGGGAGGCTGACTCTGACGCCTCCGCGCCTCGGCACGCGCACGTGCCCGACTCCTACTTTGACACCACAGCCACGGGGCAGGCAGCTGCCGCCGACAGCGGCTCAGTGGCGGCTGCGTTTGGAGCAGGGACCGAGGAGGGGCGCAGCTCTGCATACCCTGGGGCCATGCACATGTTTGGCGCACCCCAGGCACACGCGGACACGAGCGGCAGCAGCGCCACATACCCCGGGGCCATGCACATGTTTGGCGCACCGGCACCGGCTCAGGAGTCAACTGTTGGCGCCATGCACATGTTAGGCTCGCCGGCGCCTGCGGAGGGGTCAACCACCGGCGTCATGCACATGGTGGGTGTGCCTGGGTTGCCCGCACGCGTGCCTGGTTTGCGTGCGCGCAAGCGGATGCAGCGCCTGCCCGCTGACTCCCCGCGCACATGCAGGGCCGTGGCACCTCATGGGTCGGCTGCACGCGCACACAGCGATGCAGCAGCGCCTCACCCTACACCACCTCTGCTGACCCACCCATCCCCTATGCGGCGCCATGCAGTTTGGCACACGGGCTGCGTCGCCGTACGTCGAGCCGGTGCCCATCGCGTGGGGGCAGCCGCCATCGCCTGGGGGTGCAGGCACAGGCAAAGGCGGCACAGAGGCTGCTGCTGTGCCCGGCCCGTTTGCCAGCCCGGCCAGGGACACCGCTGGCGCGAGCTCGTCGCCACCACAGCGGCAGGCCGCACCGCCGCCGCCTGCCTCGCCGCCTGCTGGTGGCCCCTCGGCCCCTCGGGAGCAGCAGCCTCAGCAGCAGCAGCAGCAGCAGCCGGGTAAGAAGAAGAACCGGTGGGGCTGGCTGCTCGGCGACGCGCCGGCGTACGACCCCTCGCTGGCACCAAGGGCGCCCGTGCCGGAGCCGGGGCGGCCTGCCAGCAGCGCCGCTGCGCCGGGCGCGCACCCCACCAAGGCGGACGAGCAGCAGCAGGGTGCGGGCGGTGCTGCGCCCTCCGTCGCGCCGCCGCCCCAGGGAGCAGAGGCGGCCACGCCGCCCGGCATCCCGGCGTGGTCGGACGTCGCGAGCGCGCAGCCGCCCCCGAGCGCAGAGGCGCGCGCGGCCGGAGGCTTTGACGACACGCTCGCCGACCGCTACGCTGTCGCGTCGGGCGCGCCCAAGCAGCGGCTGGACCTCGCCGGCGACGCGCCCCTGCGTCCCACGGTGTCTGCCGAGCAGCCTTCGTCGAGCGCTGGGCTGGGTGGAGGTGCCGCGCCGCTGCTCGCCACCAGCACGAGCGCCGCAGCAGCCGCAGCTGCCGCACCGCCGCAGCAGCCCAGGGACGCGATCGCCGCGATGTTTGCCGGAAGCAGCGGCGGCGGCGGTGACGCCGCGTCGACACTGTCATGGGCAGCAGCACCTTCTGGGCAGCCCTTGGCCCCTGGGGGCGCTGCCGCCAGCACCGTGCACCACAGCCACTCGGCAAGCTTCGACTATGCCAGCTACCTGGCAGCTCCCCTGGGGTCGGCCGCTGCTGCCGACGCAGCGCCCGCCGCGAGCAGCACCAGCGCGTTTGACTACGGCGCGGAGCGGTACGCAGCGGCTGGTGGCAGCGGTTACAGCAGCAGCTACGCGGCGGCAGCGCCCGGCCAGCAGCCCAGCCTCGACACGATGCTCGACAGCAGCAGCTACCACTACAACGCGGCGGCGTTACCACACAGCGGTGACGCCGGCGGCACCGGCGGTGGCGGCGCCTACTCGTACTCGGCGCCTGGTCGCGGCGACAGCCTCGCGTTCGCGCCTGCCGCTGCTTATTCGCGGCCAGGCACTCCGCCCAGGCACTCAGCGACCGCGTCTGCCGCAGGAGACTATGCAGACTATGCAGACTATGCGGAGAAAACACGGGCCGCGGCGCCGACGTGGCTGGACGTGGCCGACGCCGCCGCTGCTGCGTCCACGCCCGCGCAGGCACGGGCGCAGGCGCACACGACGCAGCACGCGCCAGGGTCGGGGTCGCCCGGGTCGCAGCGCGCTGGCGCTGGCGACGCTGCCGCGGCGCACGAGGGCGCGTCGCGCCGCTCGTCCGCTGGCGGGGGCACGTCATCGCACCCAGCAGGCGAGCGCCACGCCCCGCCCCAGGCAGCAGAGCCGTCCCCGCTGCCGCGCACCAAGCCGGACGCCTCATTCCTCGAGTCCTACCTCGACAACCTGCTGCGGCCGCTCAACAGCGGGTCCGGCGGCGGGGCGGCAACCACCGCTGCTGCACCTGCGGGCGATGATGGTGACGGCCATGACGACGGCGCTGGCACTGGCGCGGCAGGCGAGGGCTCGCCCAGCGCGGCGGGTGCGGGTGGCACGGCTGCTGCGTCGTCATCAGAGCCGACAGGACTGCCGCCGCGGCACCCAGCAGCTTCCGCGCACCATCGGCGGGGCGAGTCGGGCGACTCCTCGCTCAGCAGCTTCGGCGCAGCTGCCGCCAGCCTCGGCGCAGCCGCCGGCATGGGCGGCGTGCCGCGTGTCGCGTCGGGCGGCTCGCAGTTCACGCTGCTGCAGCAGCACATCGACGAGCTGACCGAGGAGAAGCTCGGCCTGCAGCGCGGGCTCGCGAGCCAGGTGGGTGTTTGGGTCAGGGTTTCGGGGGTTTGGGGGTAAAAAGGGCGTGCCATCAGAGGGACTGCGGGCTGTGAGCACTCGCAGTGCATCATTCAAGGGTGTGGGGCTGCGTGGTCGGCGGCATGAGGCAAAGGAATGGCGCACGTCACCGCGCTGACGCGCTGGCCGCATTCGCTCCGTGACGGCTGGCGGCGTGAGCCAGGAAGCTGCTCACCGCAAGCAACCGCGCACCCGTGCCTCGCGTGCGCGCCCCGCAGTTTGCGCGTGTGGAGGACCTCATGGCTGAGAACCAGGCGCAGAGCGAGCAGTACAACGCGCAGGCGCGCCACATCGACGCGCTCAACCACAAGGTGGGGGGTTTTAAAGGTTTCGGATTTAGCACAGGGTTGAGGGGGCGTGCGTGGGCGTGCGTGCGTGCGTGCGTGGGCGTGCATGGGCGCGTCGTTGCATGGGCGAGTCTCAAGTGCTCTCGTTGGCGTCCGAGCGCAGACCAACCAACCCACCAGCCTAGCAACCACCCAAACCAATCGCCGCACAGATCCAGTGGGCGTGCATGGGCGCCTTTTGCGAGTCTCCGGTGCTCTCGTTGGCGTCCGAGCGCAGGCCAACCAGCCTACCATACCAACCTATTAACCACCCAAACCAACCTGCCGCGCAGATCCAGCGATACGAGGACGAGCTCGAGTCGCAGGTGCTCTCTCTGGAGGGCATGGCGTCCGAGCGCGAGGGCGCGCGGGCGAGCGCGACAGAGGCGGCTGCGCGGGCTGCCGCACTAGCGGGCGAGGTGGGTGGGCTCTCTCTGTGTGCCTCTCTTGCTGGTGTGGTTTGCTGTGTGCGTGTGCTGTGTGCTGTTTGCTGTGTTTCGCTTTGCTTTGCTGCATGGCGTCCGAGCGCGCATGCGCGCGGGCGAGCGCGACAGAGGCAGCTGCAAGGGCTGCCGCACTGGCGGGCGAGGTGCGTGGTCTTTCTCTCTGTGTGCCTCCCTTGCTCGTGTGGTTTGCTGTGTGCGCGTGCTGTGCTTTGCTGCACGGCGTCCGAGTGCGGGAGCGCGCGGGCGACTGCGACCGCGGCAGCTTTCTCTCTGGCCCTCTCCTGCTGGTGTGCTTTGCTGTGCGCGTGTGCTGTGTGCTGTTTCGCTGTGCTTTGCTGCATGGCGTCCGAGCGCGAGGGCGAGGGCGAGGGCGAGCGCGAGGGCGAGCGCGACCGAGGCAGCTGCACGGGCTGCCGCACTGAGGGGCGAGGTGCGTGGGCTCTCTCTCTGTGCCTCTCTTGCTCATGTGGTTTGCTGTGAGCGTGTGCTGTTTCGCTGTGCTTTGCTGCATGGTGTCCGAGCGCGAGGGCGAGCGCGCGGGCGAGCGCGACCGAGGCAGCTGCGCGGGCTGCCGCACTGGGGGGCGAGGTGCGTGGGCTCTCTCTCTGTGCCTCTCTTGCTCGTGTGGTTCGCTGTGCGCGTGTGCTGTGTGCTGTTTCGCTGTGCTTTGCTGCATGGCGTCCGGGTGCGCAAGCGAGCGCGACGGAGGCAGCTGCAAGGGTGGCTGCGCTGGCAGGCGAGGTGTGTGTGTGTGCTGTTCCGTTTTGCGCTGTCCTTTACTGTGTGTGTGGCGAGGTGCGTGGCCTCTCTGTGTGGCCTCATCTCTGCGGTAAAACCTACTCAGGTTGTTGCACTGGAGAACACGCTACGCGCGGAGAAGAGCGCGCGCCTGCGGGCGGAGCGCGCGGCCCATCAACCCTTGAACCCTGAACCCTAACCCAAACCCCCCTAAACCCTCAAACCCCGAGCCCTAGAACCCACCCAGGTCGTCGCACTGGAACACACGCTCCGCGCAGAGAAGAGAAGAGAAGAGCGTGCGCCTGAGGGCGGAGCGTGTGGCACATCAAACCTTCAACCCTGCATCCTAACCTCCTAAACCCCAACATCTCCAAACCCTAAAACCCACCCTAAAACCCACCCAGGTTGTTGCACTGGAGAACACGCTCCGCGCGGAGAAGAGCGCGCGCCTGAGGGCGGAGCGCGCGGCCGAGGGTGACGTGTCTGGCGCGGCGGCGCGCGAGGCGGAGAAGCTTGGACGAAAGGTGGGCGCAGAGTGGTGTTTGTTGTTTGGACGTGTGCCGCTGCGCGTTCGTTGTAGAAAGTTTGGTGGCGCAAAGGACAGATAAGCTCGGCCGGAAGGTGGGCAGGGTGTCACCGTTTACACTCAACCCGGTGCCTGTGATTGTTGGTTGTTTGGGCGGCGCATTAGGCGGAGAAGCTCGGACGAAAGGTGGGCAAGGTGTGGTGTTTGTTGCCTGGGCGTGTGCCGCTGCGCGTTCGTTGTAGAAAGTTTGGTGGCGCAAAGGATAGATAAGCTCGGCCGGAAGGTGGGCAGGGTGTCACCGTTAACACTCAACCCGGTGCCTGTGATTGTTGGATGTTTGGGCGGCGCGTTAGACGGAGAAGGTGGGCAGCAAGGTGGGCACAGTGTGGTGTTTGTTGCCTGGGCGTGTGCCGCTGCGCGTTCGATGTAGAAAGTTTGGCGCAAAGGACAGATAAGCTCGGCCGGAAGGTGGGCAGGGTGTCACCCTAAACACTCAACCCTGTGCTGCGTGGGATGTTTGGGCGGCGCCCGAGGCGGAGAACTCGGACGAAAGGTGGGCAGAGTGCTCGCGAAGTAATGTCCATTCACTGCTGCGGTAAACACTTTGTCCCGGCGAACGGTCGCAAAAGAGAGGTGCAAAAGAGAGGTGTCGAAGGGCAGCCACGCACGGCGCGCCAGCCGCAGGGCGCCAGCCACTCAGCGACGGCCACAGAGCGGCAGGCCACAGCGGCCGCAAAGCGGTGTTCCTGGGCACTCGATTGCTGGGTGTGTCGTCCCACACCCGCAGCCCTGTGCCTTGTGTGAGTAGTTTGGACGGCGCGCGAGGCGGAAAGGCTTGAACGAAAGGTGGGCTGCAGTGTTTTCCTGGGCGTGTCGGACTAGACCCTAAGCCCTGTGCCTTGTGTGAGTAGTTTGGACGGCGCGCGAGGCGGAGAAGCTCAGACGAAACGTGGGCAGCAGTGTTTTCCTGGGCGTGTCGGACGAGACCCATTACTCGGTGCCTGAGTGCGGGGTTTGGATGGCGCGCGAGGCGGAAAAGCCCGCAGCCTGAAGGTGGCTCTAGAGTGGGTGCTGGGATGCCGATAGGGCAGGCTGTGCAATCGAATACGCACATGGTGTGACGCGCACACATTCCTATCCAGATATTTACATGGATACCGGCGATGTCGTTCCAAGGGTCTGCATAAGGGCGTCTGTCAATAGCGGGTGACCACTCGTCGCCATGAGGACACGCACACATACACACACACACACACACACACGCGTGCACCATGCGCACGCACACATGCAGGTTGCCGCCTACCAGTCGGAGCTCTCCGGCACGCGCGGCGAGCTCGAAAAGGCCGAGGCCGAGCTACGCGAGCTGCGCGCGCGCGCCAAGATGGCGGACGCCGCCCTGGCGAGGGCCAAGGCAGACGGGGACGCCGCGCTGGCGAGGGCCAAGGCCGACAGCGACGCCGCGGTGGCTGCGGCGGCCGCGGCGGCGCGCGGGGCGGCCGAGGCGGCAGCGGCGCGCGCGGCGGCCGAGGCGAAAGCGCAGGCGCACGCGCAGGCGCACGCGGGGCGCGCGCGCGCGCCGGCGGCCGAGGCCGAGACGCAGACGCCGGTGCCGGTCGAGGCGGCCGAGCCCGGCGGCGGCGACTATGGCGGCGGGTTGTTGCTCACCGCCGGAGAGTACGACGAGCCGAGCCTCGTGCTCGCCGAGCGCGCGCTCGAGGCGCTGGCGGCGCGCGCGCTGGCGGCGCCGAAGCCGAGGCGCGGGCAGGCGAGTGTTGCGGCGCAGCTGTGGTTCTCGCCCACCTTGCATGCCCACCTTGCATGCGCATTGGCAGAGCGCGTGTCCGTAGACACTCAGTGCTGACTTGCATGTGCGCCCCGTGCTGACTTGTATGTGCGCCCCGTGAGTGTGCGTGCCATGTGCGCCCCGTGCTGACGTGTATGTGCGCCCCGTGCTGACTTGTGTGTGCGTTCCGTGCGTGTGCGTGCCCACGCCCGCGGGCACATTACTCGAGCCTTGGGCCTCTTCCTCGCGAGCCCATGTCCCCAGGCTTAAGACTGTCGTGTGCGTGCGCCCCATGTGCGCGTGCCCTCGCACAGGCGAGTGCGCATGCGGCGCAGCAGCAGGCGGCCGCTGTGTCGCTGCTTGCAAAGTGGCTGCCGGCAGGGCCGGTGTCCGGCTCGAGCCCGGTGGCCGCTGTGGCGGAGGAGCAGGTGCGGATGTGCAGTGTTTCACCTGGGAGGAGGGGGGGGGGCAGATTGTCTCACTTTGCACTTTGCTCCCACAGACCTCACTCGATATTGGGTTGCGGATAATGTGGTCGAGACATCCACGGACAGCTGGTGATAAGGCCTTTCAGGTGTTACATCTGGTTTGACCTGAAACGGCCAGGAACTCCTAGCTCCTCCCCCCCTCCTTTACAAAGACGTGTTAGGCTTCCTCATGCCCAGTTAAGCAAGTTTTATTTTACACGAGTCCCAGTACGTGGCACGTCTTGGCGGAGCCCTGTGGCCACTGTGGCGGAGGAGCGAGGCTGGCTGTGGGCTCAAGTGATTTCCTTCTCGGCTCTCCACAGCCATTTGGCTGTATTCCGGCTGTACTTTGACCTTGAACACAGCTCAGACCGTCCAGTGGATTTTTAGTCTGACGAGCTCATCAGACAGAGCTCGTCAACAGCTTTCAAAGGGCCTATGTATGAAGGCAAACGGTCAACAGGAGGTCAACTGTCAACGCGGTCAAAGCAAAAGCTGGCTGTGGAACAATGTTTAAAATTCCTGGAAATGATATCACTGCGTGGGGTAGTGGGTCGAGCTGAGCTGCTGGACTTGGTGCGACGAATGCACGCGACACATGTGCGCAGTTTGCACGCTGATAGTGGTTAACAGCTGCTACTGCAGTGCGCACCCTCGGGGCGTGGGATTGAGGGAAGCGGGTTACCGGAGCTGCACGCGACACACACGCACGCGCACACGCACACTTTGCCCTGCAGGTGCGCCTGGTGGGTTTGGGGGGGTACGCGACACACACACACACATACACACACACACTGCCCTGCAGGTGCGCCTGGTGGGTTCGGTCGGCGAACTGCTGTCGCGCTACCAGGGCTGCCTGGAGGAGCTTTCATCAGAGCTGGCGAGCGTGCACGCGGCCAACGCAGACCTGGCGCGGCGGCTGGCACGGCACGAGCCCTCGTACACGCAGACGCAGGCGGAGGTTGGCGTCGCAGCCGCTGCGGCGTCGGCGCAGCAGCAGCAGCAGCGGCCGTCGTACGAGCAGCAGCCGCGCGCGAGCCGCTACAATCAGGCGCAGCAGCAGCAGCAGCCGTCGTACGAGCAGCAGCAGCGCGTGAGCCACTACGAGCAGGCGGTGGGCTACCAGGTCGTGGCAGGCAGTGGCGCCGCGTCCAACGGCGGCGGCCCGCACGTGCCACTGCCAACGGCAACAGGTGGCGGCAAGCGCAGCAGCGCCGGTGGCGGCGTGAGGACGAGTACTTCCGGCGAGGTGCTCGTCAACGGAGGGCATGCGCGCCACGCGTACGAGTATGCAGCAGCAGCGCAGCCAAGCGCGTACGTGGATGATGCGGCGCAGCCAAACGCGTACGAGCACGCGGCGGCAGCGCATCCGGGCGCGTATGCGTACGAGCAGGCGGGCTCCGGTGGTGGGGCTGCGCTGGGCGGCAGCAGGGCAGCCGTCGAGGCCCAGATGGACGTGTCCATGTCGACGCAGGGCGTGCACGCAGCCCCCGACGGCCCCACGAGCAGCACGTTTGGCGCGCCAAATGGTGACGACTGGCGGGCTGCGGCGATGAGTGCAGACGGCCCACCCACGGGCGGACTCGGTGACAGCGGTACAGGCGGTGGCGTCGGCCCTCCCCCGTCGGCGGCGCCTGAGGCCGAGGCGTCGTGGGCGTCGCCGGCAGACCGACGCGGTATTACGCCTCATGGCCAGCCATACGCGTCTGCAATGGTCACACCAAGCCAGCTGACCTACACGTCGCTGCCGGGGATGCCCCCGAGCCACGGCGGGCTCGGGCTGGGGGCGGGACTGTTGACGCCGCAGCAGAAGCCAAGGGGGTGGCTCGGGTGGATGTTGGGCAGCGGGCAGCGTGGCAGCAAGCGCGCCCGCGGCTCGGGGCTTCAGGGGTAGGGGTGTTCGTTTGGTAGGTCTTGTTAGCAGCTGCAGGCAGGCACTCGCACCCGTAGCGATTCCTAGCATAGGTCGGACACGTGATGGCCCCCCCATCCCGCAAACGGATGCATGCGTCAGCATGGTTTATAAGATGTTGCAGCACTGCAGAGCGAGTGAGTTTGTGCCGCGAGAGACTTGGCTCTTGAGAAATAATGGTCCCTGTCCAAGCTGCTTCGCTGCGGGAAGACCTCCAGAAGTGCCGTTTGGAATCTTGAATAACTTGCCGCGCATTAACCTCCATAGCACGCGAGCCACCACCTAGCACATGGGTGGGGCAGGCCCGTAGGTGCGCGGCCGCGGCGCGGGCGGTTTGGGTGCCCTGCCGGGGGAATGCCAAACCGACACTTGGTGGGCGCCTTCCCATGGCTACTAACTAAAATACCAAGACGGGATTTTTTGGCATTCTCCCGGCAGGAGTTATTTTCGGTTACTGTTGCGTTACGAAGCCAGTCGCGGTCAAAACTCAGCCGATGGACCCGAAACCGAGCGCGATGGATAGCCGACTCAATTACGCGTCTGTGGGTGTCAGTAGTACCTCGGGGGGTTCAGGGAAGAGAAAGTTATGGCCTGGGGGTAGTGGCGAACTGTGTCGAGTTTCACCACGCCGAGCCCAAGATGCGCGCCTGGTGAAAGGGAGCGGCACATCTCTGGCCATGGGCTCTTACTTCATGATACGGGGCGGCTGTAGCCGGAGTGGCGCGACCGTGAGTGCAGCGAGCGACGCGCTGTTGCTGCGCGCGTGCGCGCACCTGCACTGCATGGCGCATGGAGTGCCCATGCAGCACTGTCCAGAAGGCGTATGATGGCTGCTCTGGGGCAACAAATCAATTACATATGATATATGATTCATGCTGGGAGGGAGTGCAGGGGAAGAGAATGTAACTGGGTGTGAGCCAGGGGGTGTCAGACGCCTTCCGCCACCCCTGCGCCCATTTAAAGAACGCACAACACGTTATCGGGTCATCAAACGTGCGTGCCCTTGATTTGGGGCCCATCGGTCGAGGTCGGGAGGGGTCGAAAGCAACAGCTGGCGACATTTTCGACTGCATGCACCGACTGGCAACGGAGCTCCCCCAGCGACGCGACGTGGCGAACGAGTGGTATTTATCACGCACTATGCACTGGTCAAATAGCACGGGGGCCAACCAGCGGCGAAAAATTACATCCCAGCAAAGTGCGACGTCCGCACCACCTGCCCCACCCCATGGTGGAGGCTTGTCGTGCACGATTGCAGGGCTGTGCCTAATCTGTCACCCCTCGCAGCCCTGGTGAACCTGCAGAGCCTAAGAGTGAGCAGCTGCGACGCTGTGTCTGATCTGGCGCCCCTTGCAGTCATGATGAACCTGCAGAGCCTGGACGTGAGCTACTCCCGCTCAGTGACAAGTCTGGCGCCCCTTGCAGCCATGGTGCGGCTGCAGAGCCTGGACATTCGTGGCTGCGGGTCCCTGTCTGATCTGGCGCCCCTTGCAGCCATGATGAACCTGCAGAGCCTCGACGTGAGCTACTCCCGCTCAGTGACAAGTCTGGCGCCCCTTGCAGCCTTGGTTAATCTACAGAGTCTCGACACGCGCGACTGCAGCCTCGTGTCTGATCTGGCACCCCTCACGTCCAGTTGAAGCTGCAGAGCCTCGTCACGAGAGACTGCGACTCAGTGTCAGACCTGATGCCCCTCGCTGCCATGGTGAAGCTGCAGAGCCTCGACGTGAGCTACTGCCGCTCAGTGTCAGACCTGGCACCGCTCACAGCTTTGGTGAATCTGCAGAGACTCGGCTGAGTGGCTGCCGCCGCGTGTCTGATCTGGCACCCCTCGCATCCATGGTGAATCTGCAGAGCCTCAGCGTTCACAGCTGCAAGTCCGTGTCTGATCTGGCGCCTCTTACAGCCTTGATTAACCTACAGAGCCTCAACAGTCTGCGCAGCTGCAGACTCGTGTCTGATCTGGCGCCCCTCGCATCCATGGTGAACCTGCAAAGCCTCGACGTGCGTTGCTGCAGCCCTGGGTTGGATCTGGTTCCCCTCACAGCCATGGTGAATCTGCAGCACCTTGAAACTGGGCCCATTGATGGTGACATCACCACGAATGCAGACAGTGATGACAGCAGTGAGGAAGATGGCAGCAGTGAGGACGATGGCAGCAGCAGTGAAGGCGATGATGGTAGCAGCGAAGGCGGTGATGGTAGCAGTGGGGACGTTGGCAGCAGCGAGGTTGATGATGGTGTTTAGCCCGGCGGCACAGTCTTGTTATGCGCCTGGCCTGCTGCGTGCACAACCCTCCAGTGGGGGGCCTCCACTCCCACGTTCACCTGCCCTGCACCACAGTTGGAGCGCCGAATTCAGGGCAGCGGCTCATCCCCAGCTTTGTGAACAAGATTGATATGAGGGAGGAGTCAGAGTGGACCCCATGTCGGTGCATATTTTCTCAAACTTCAAACAACAATGTAGACCCACTGACCACCACCAGCGGACATATTTTGTTAAACTGATCTTTGCTGATCTCCTCTCTACCCAGCCCAGTCATTTGACATGCCGGTCATCCGCTCTGATGATTAAAGTGCATTGCGTTCTTCGTGAGGTGGGCAGTAACCATGTGAGTAGCGTCTGGAACCTGGACAGATGAAACCATTCACAGACCGCCCCCCCCCCTGCTGCCACTACACCATCTTGATTGATGAGGCCATCCACATTCTCATCCACTGTGGCACTGGTCACAATAAATAGTTTTATGGTCGATTCTCGACACCTCTGCAGATAACCGTAACAGCCGTTTGGCACACACCAATGTGACCACGTCGTGGCAACGTGACAGCGGGCCACTCCAGGGATGGCGGACGGACGGCTGTCAAAAACCAAACACAAACTCGACGACCTTGGACACGGTCGACCGCGGCTGCGGCACCGCGGCTGCCGGCGGCGCATCGATCCGGTACGAGCGCTCCGGCAGCGTCGCTGGCCGGGTGAACGACACGCGCCCGTCGCCGCCGTTTTCGTGGTATGCCTCGATCGCGTGGCGGTGCCGCGCGTCGAGAGGCTGCATGTGACGATGAGTGTGGGGGTTGGTACGGGCTGGAGCTTGAGGCAGTGAGGGGGTGGGAGCGGGCATACCGTGCGTGCGTGCACGCGTGCCTTGCTACAAACAAACCCACCTTGATGCCGATGATGAGCGACGGCGAGAGCTGCTCCCCGCTCCTCAGCAGCGCTCGCTGCGACGCGTACTTGTTCTGGAACTGCACGTGTAGGAAGTTTGTGGCCGGCGACCCAAACGTGCCCCACTGCAGGATGTCCCCGCACTTGCCCATCTCCTTGAGTATCAACGACGTGTCGGCCTGACTGAACCCAAACACCGTCACCCACACGTCCTGGTACTGCGGCGCGTGCTCGTAGCCCAGCACCGTGTCGTGTGCGACCGTGGCCAGCGACTGCATGGGAGGCGGCACGGCCGAGATGCGCGCCGCCTTGGAGGAGCTCGGCTCGTCTGCGTGCGCGCATGATGGGGATGTGTGTGGGGCACGCGCAAGGTGTGCGTCGCAGCGTCGCGCGCCAGCGCGGGCGATCTCTTCCATGCGGCCGCGCCATGCATGCATGCACACATGCATCCCAATGCATGCATCTCTCTCACCCATGACCATGTCGTCGGAGAGCCGCATGACGGGCGGGGGTGGGGTTGGCGGCGTCGTCTCGGTGCGCGCGGAGCCGGGCGTGGTGGCGCTGCGCCTCTGCGTGGACATGGAGCTGTCCTCGCGCCTGTGCGGCGTCACCGCGCGCGGCGTGACTGCAGCGCCGCCTGGTCCATCCCCGGCTGACAGCGAGAACAGCAGTGGCGCGAACTCGTGCTCCACCACTCGCTGGGACGAGTGCGTGTGCATGCCCGAGTGCATGGTGTTTGATAAAGGGGGAGACAGCTGGAACGAGGGCAGACGCCCTAGGACGTCAAAGCCGCGTCTCGCACGATGCAGTCCTGTTTGTGGTGGCGCAAGTCGAGCTTGGGCCATGCGTGTGTGGGGGTGTGGGGTGCATTTTTGCCATGCGCCCCAGGGGCCCTGATGCGCCGCAATCTCGAGTCCACAGGCATTCACCATGGACATAGGAGCGTGGCTGCAAAACATCGCGGGGAGTGGGACTCCAGCCAAGCAGGTGCGTGCACCGCTGGCGAGCGATCTGAAACTGAACGCGTGCATGCCCTGATCGCCCTCTGACACACACACCCTGTTGGCATCGTGTCCCAGGAGACGCCCAAGACAACTTCCCCACCTGATGCGGAACCCCCAGCTGCTGCTGTTGGTGGCGGAGACTCTGCTGCGAAGACCAGCCAGGCGATGACTGGGGCTCTGCGCATAGCCGCTGCTGACGCGTTGGCCGCCGCTGTTTCTGCGGGCGACAACAGCCAGGGCCCCGTGAAGCGCAAGCCGCAGGGCAAGGCGCTGTCGGGAGACGTGGAGGTGTTTGACATCGACGCGAGGGGGTCGGGTCCGCAGCCCCAGCTGCAGGTCGGTCTGGTACACGCAGCCAGGCAGGAGATGGCGTTGCTGGGGGGCACGGGCACCTCGCGGACGAGCGCATCAGACCATGTGCCTGGCGTGGGGCGCTGCATGCGTGCAACAGTGCCATGCGCGCCCATGCTACACGCCCATGCAACTCGCCCATGCATGCATGCATGCTGCAGGTCGCGCCGATCACGGTCGTCAAGACCGACTATCGGCTGCAGGTGCAGCACACGATCGCAGTCAACAGCGTTTACATCTGCTACGCGCTCAAGACCGGCCACGTGCGCGCGCTCAACAAGGACACGGCCGCGCGCACGCTCCTGAAAGACCACACGTGCGCCGTGGCAGACATGTGCTTCTTCGGGAACTGGTCCAACCTGCTCGCGTCAGTTGACGTCGGCGGAGAGGTGGTCGTGCGCAAGGTGTGTTCCTCCGCCCTGTCACGGTGGGGGTGCTGGCACGGCTGCCGAGCTCGCCCGCCCCCCCCCCTTCCCCAAATGACGTTTACACACGCACACCATCGCCTCCTCCCAACCAGCCCGCCAAACGCCACCCTCCCTCCCCCCTCCCCTTCCTCCCTGGGGTTTTGTGCTGTGTGTGTGTGGGGTGGTGGGGTGGGGAGCGGGGGGAGGGTGGGCGGTGCCCCTCTGGCTGGGATTGTAGCTGGGCCTCGTGTTTCTGGGTTTCATCCTGCCAAAGTGCTTATGCTTTCGACGACCGTTCTCCCCTCCCCCCCGATCTTTGAGGACGCTTCGGGCGGTGGCGACGAGCGCGCGACAGTCTGGCACAAGGTCTTAAACCCCTGAACCCTGAACCCTGCACCCCGAACCCTAAACACACAAACACACACGCACACACCTCTCCCCCTCCCCCCAGATCTTTGAGGACGACTCGGGCGACGGCGACGAGGCGCGATCCGGCACGAGGCATTCAACCCCTGAATCCTTAACCCTGAACCCTAAACACACACACGCACGGACACACATCTCCCCCTCACCCCAGATCTTCTAGGACAACTCGGACGGCGGCGTCGAGCGCGCTGACGATCCGCCACGAGGTGCTCAACCCCTTGACCCTGAACCCTGGACCCTCAACCCCGAACCCTAAACACACCACGCTCATCAGATCTTGAGGACGAGTCGGGCGGCGGCGACGAGTTGCTAACGATCCGCCACGAGGTGCTAATCCCTCAACAAACAAATCTCACCCTCCCCTCCAGATCTTTGAGGACGACTCGGGCGGCAGCGACGAGGCGCCGGCGATCCGTCACGAGGTGCCTTACCCCTAAACCCTCAACCCTGGACCCTAAACCCTGAACCCTAAACACACCACGCACACCAGATCTTTGAGGACGACTCGGGCGGCGGCGACGAGGCGTCGACGATCCGTCACGAGGTGCTCGTGCGGCACATCGTGGGGGCGAGCCCCGCTGCGACGCGCCACCTGGTGTGGCACCCTTTCCTGGACAGCTTGCTGGCGGTGGTGGCGGGCGACCGCGCGGCCCTGGTGCAGGTGTGCGTGTGTGTGTGTGTGTGTGTGTGTGTGCATGCGTGTGTGTGCTGTTTCCACCTGGTTGTGGCACCCCTGAGCTCGACAGCTTGTTGGCGGGTGGTGGCAGGCGACCGCGTGACCCTGGTCCAGGTGTGTGTGCGTGCGTGCGTGTGTGTTTTGTGTGTGTGTGTGCGTGCGTGCGTGCGTGTGTGTGTGTGTGTGTTTCCACCTGGGTATGACACCCTTTCATGGACAGCTTGCTGGCGGTGGTGGCGGGCAACAGCGTGGCCCTGGTGCAGGTGTGCGTGTGTGTGTGTGTGTGTGTGCGTGCGTGTGTGTGCGTGTGTGTGTGCGTGTGCGAGTGTATGTTGTGCGTGTGAGGGAGGGAGCGCTACGATGGACGTGTGTGCATGGCCCAGCATGGGCGTCGCCCAGGCATCTCGATCGCCCTGCACCATGCGTGCACCATGTGTGCACCATGCATGCACCTGCACATACGCCCCCCCCCTGATGAGTGATGAGAAGCAACGTGCACCATGCATACACGACGCACCATGCAAGCACCACGTGGTGCTCATGCCCCCCCTGGCAGTGATGACAACATTGTGCACCATGCACATGCGCCCCGCCCCTGGTAGTGTTGATAATAACAACGTACACCATGCATACACGATGCGCCATGCACCATGCATGCACCATGCATACACGACGCACCATGCAAGCACCACGTGGTGCTCATGCCCCCCCTGGCAGTGATGAGAACATTGTGCACCATGCACATACGCCCCGCCCCTGGTAGTGTTGATAACAACGTACACCATGCATACACGATGCACCATGCATGCACCATGCATACACGATGCGCCACGCATGCGTCATGCATACGCCATGCACAAATGCGCCGCCCGCCCCCTGGCAGTGATGAGAACAACGTGCAACTCTTGGTACCCGTCCCCGCCATGCGCGGGGGCAGGACTGACCACACAACTAATTTCTCGAAGCTGAGCTAGGCACGGAGCCCCCGCATGCATGCACCCGCTCCCACTGCACCCCCAACTCTGCAGAGGACCCCGCAGGCCCAGCCACCAGCGGCGCTCGCGACCACTCTCGAGTTTGCGTCCTCCCAGGCCCCCCCCCACTCTTACACAACCACCCTCTCCCTCATGCGCTCTCTCACACACTCTCTCTCTGTCTCACTCTCACTCCCACACCCCAGGTCCCCCCCCCACCAGCGGCGAACGCTACCACGCTTGCGTTTGCATCCTCCCCCTCCCCCTCCACTCCCACACAACCACCCACACGATATCTCACTCTCACTCTCTCACTCTTTCTCTCACTCTCTCTCTCTCCCGATTCTTCTCACTCTCCCACTCTCTCTATCTCTCTCCCCCACCCCAGGTCCCCCCCACCAGCGGCGTCGCCTCGTCCCCCGAGTTTGCGTCCCCAGTGATCCCAACCGGAGCGATGACCGAGGGCCCAATCACCGCCGCAGCATTTGTCGACCGGTAAGATGAATTCACCAATCAATCACTCACTCCAGGGGGGGGGGGGCAGAATAGTTTTTCTCAGACCTCATGTTGACTTATTTTCAAAACCGGTCTTGACCCCCCCACCCCGTACACCCAGACCTTATCTGCTGGAGCTGACACTTGGTGGGTAGCTTCCATACACCATTCCCATCACATCGCAGTATTTGGGAGGCTGCAGAGCCCAGTCCTACTCCTGAAACTGGCCCCAGAAGACGGCCACACGCCCTGGTGCAGCCCCACACACCGAGGCCCTTTCCACACCCTCTCAACTATTGAACCACATGAATGACAATGGATTTGGCATCCCTGTCGTGAGACAAATCCATTGCTTCCTTCCCCATCCCAATCGGAGGTCTGCAGAACATTCTGGCTCCGAGGGGGTGTGAACCAGTGGTCCACACCAATCGCCCGGTGTGGACCCTCTCACACCCCCACACCAATGCACTATCTATTGGGTGTGTGGGGGGTGCTGCTGACGAGCGGGATAAAATACGACTGGCCTGGCTCCTGCTAGACTGTCCCTCGGTGGAAACTACAGGAGCGGCTTGCCCGGCGCTGTCATGGCTTGGCGAGTAGCCGCGGCGCTGCCGCGACCCGTGCTGGGAGACGGCCCTTATCCTCCTCCCATGCAGGACGCCATGCGGCACCGATCTCGACGAGTTGATCGACGAGCGGAGGAGCTGGCGCCCGTCAATGCATGCTGGACATCGGTCAAGATGGCTGCTCGTGGGGGCGAGCTACCATCAGGGCTTCAGCGGTGGTGACCGCCGAGGCAACAACAGAGTTTATCCGCTTCACCATCGCAGCGTTTGTCACCGCGCTCACCCTCGGGGGCACTCGTCTGCCGGTGACTGGCGTCGGCATTGGTCTTCAGGCAGCCTGCCATGACGACTCTGTTTGCCCAGGCCCCCCTGGAGGGTGGGACCTGGCCATGCATGACGCATGGGGCGCAGGCAGAGCCCCATGCATGGAGTTGGACAACCATGCACCATGCCAGGCGGGGACTTTTCTGCTTCAGCGCCGCCAGTCGGCACAGCCGGCGTGGTTGGCCTCAAAGGCCAGGAGGAGGACGGTCCTTTCCTATACGCTCCTTGCCAGACATGTCCCTCAGGGACTTGTTTGGGTCTAAACTAGCCGGCGGGAGCGGTAGTCTAGACGGCAGGTAACCGGCTGGTGGCTATCGTCCTTCACAGGGCGGTGGCACTAGGACTAGTGTTGTCTTAGCTGGAATGCCATGTAACTGTAACTGTAACTGTGTGGGAGGTCTGATGGTGGATTTGGACTCCTCTTGACGAGAGGAATCCAGCGCACTGACTCTCGTGTCGAACGGTTGTCAGAATAAAAACTTACATAAACATTATGAGAAACGGTCCAGACCCCCCCCCTCCCCCCAATTCCCATTTTTTTTAGAGTGGAATTCTCCCTCATCTAGGGAGGGGAAGGGCATGGCGCCGGTCCGGTGTGAAAATTCGAAGTAATTCGACATGATGTCTTTTCCTAACTTTTCTGCTCCCCCCCCTGACTCACTCAATCAATAATCAATCACTCAATCATCAATCAACCATCAATCAATCATTTGTTGTATGACCAAACACATCTCTAGACGGGCCGACTCTAGACGGGTCGACTCCCATGTGTGTGGGGAACGGTTGTGGGAGTACGTGGGAGCGTGTGTTCGGAAAGAGGGTGTGTCGGTGTACCCCCCCAACCCCCCCACCCCTTCCACAACTCTTCACTCTCGCACGCAAGTCGGCTCTCCCTCGCCCTCCCCCCCCTCACACACAGGGGAGACATGCTCGCCGCGTGCGACACGCGCGGCTTTGTGTACGTGTGGGCGATCGACGCGGACGTGCAGGTGCGGCGATGGTTCCAGGTCTAAGTGGTTGTTAATCCTTCAACTTAATAGGGCTGTGGGGTGTAGGTAGTCTTTGCTGGAAAGCCGATGTAACTGTAACTGTAACTGGGGTGTAGGGTTATGCCGACCAAGGGGGAGAGGGGGGGGGGCATGCTCGCCGTGTGCGAGTCGCGCGGCTTTGTGTAAGTGTGGGCGATCGATGCGGACGTGCAGGTGTGGCGATGGTTGATGTCTTAGTGGTTGTGAACCCTTAAACTAAATGGGGCTGTGGGGTGAAGGGTTATGTCGACCAAGGGGGGGGGGGCATGCTCGCCGTGTGCGACAAGCGCGGGTTTGTGTGCGGGTGGGCGACCGACGTGCACGTGCAGGTGCGGCGACGGTTGAGGTTTCGGGTTTCTGAGTTTGTGGCTTTTCTGACAGGAGACTTGCTCGCTATTTGCGACACGCGCGGGTTTGTGTGCGGGTGGGCGATCGACGCGGACGTGCAGGTGATTGGGATGTGGGGGTGGGGTGGGGCAGTAGCCGCTCATATCGACAACGTCGTTATCACGTCGCTGGGTGCCGAACTATCACACAAACACGCGCACACCCACTCGCGCGCGCGCACACACACACACACACACAAACAAAGCATGTACAGAACACACACACACACACCCTTGCCCCCCTCCCCAGGCCGCATGGGCATCCGGCTCCGTGCTCCAGCCCCTGGGCTGTGAGCCCGACGTGAAGTTCCGCGCGTTTGACGAACCCGACTCTGCGACCACGCTTGAATTCCTGCCGAGCCGGCCGGGCATGGGGACGCAGCAGGCGACGCTCGTTGTTGGTGGGTGGCTAGGGATGGGTGCATGGGCATGGGCCGGTGCATAGGGCGGTGGGGCCACTGTCGACTCTGTGACCACGCTTGGGTTCCTGCCGAGCCGGCCGGGCATGGGGACGCAGCAGGCGACGCTCGTTGTTGGTGGGTGGCGGGGGGTGGGTGCATGGGCATGGGGCGGTGCATGGGGCGGTGGGACCACGCTTGGGTTCCTGCCGAGCCGGCCGGGCATGGGGACGCAGCAGGCGACGCTCGTTGTTGGTGGGTGGCTGGGTGCATGGGGAGGTGGGGCCATGGGCGGCTCCACTCCGGAGTTCCTGCCCTGTCGGCCAGGCATGGGGACACAGCAGGCGACACTTGGTGTTGGTGGGTGGCTGGGTCCTGGGGATGGGTGCATGGGCATGGGGCGGCACATGGGGTGGTGGGGCCACTGTCGACTCTGCGGCCACGCCGGCAAGGTTTAGGGGATACGGGGGACGCAGTAGCCGACACTCGTTGTTGGTGGGTGGCTGGGTGCATGGGGTTGGGTGCATGGGGCGGTGGGACCATGGGCGGCTCCAATCTGGAGTTCCTGCAGGCATGAGACACGGCCGCGAGTGGGGCCGCAGCAGGCGACGCTCATTGTCGGTGGGTGGCCAGACCTCCCTTCCAAACACGCACACACACACATGTATGTATACACACACTCCCATGCAGGCACCATGCTCAATCTCTGTCTCGACACTTTTATGCAGCCCCCTTCCCACACACACACCACACACACACACTCTCCCACACCGACTCCCACACAGGCAACAAAAACTGCCGCGTGCTCAAGCTATGGTCTGTCGACATTGAGTCGCAGCCCGTGCGCGCGTGCACGCTCGAGCTCGCGTCGTCCAAGGGCGGTCCGGACTCGTTCTTCTGCCACATGCTGGTGCAGCCGGCGTTCGATGCGGTGGTGCTGGCTGACACGGCACACAAGCAGGTACGCTCCTCCACTAAGCAGCGATGTCACGCGTTCCCATCCAGTCCGTTATCTGTGGGAGGGGAGGGAGGCGGTGTGCTGGTGCAGCCGGCGTTTGGTGCGGTCGTGCCCGCAGACACGGCACACAAGCAGGTGCGCTCTAGTGTGACCCACTCCTTTATATGTGGTCAGTACTCTTGCCACATGCTGGTGCAGCAGGCATTCGATGCAGGGGCAGACACGGCACACGAGCAGGTGCGACCAGTACGACCCAGATGTATCTGTGTAGATGGGCCGGACAGATGGGCCGGACTCGTTCTTCTGCCACATGCTGGTGCAGCCGGCGTTTGATGCAGTCGTGCTGGCTTACACGGCACACAAGCAGGTGGGTTCGCCCATGGCTAGATGCCACGACCCAGATATATGACCAGGTGCCCGACAAATGACCAGATGCAACGACCCAGATGCGTCTATATGATAGAGGGAATGGGGAGGCAGGTAGGTGCGGTGGTGTCCGCAGACACGGCACACAAGCAGGTGTGCTCCTACACTGCGCGATGCAACCCGATCCAATGCGATCCAGTCCGTCTAACTTGAACACCCCTGATACCCCTTACAGCCCCACCCAAACATCTCTTACCACCCCTGTGCAGGTGTACGTCGTGCACGTGCGCGACGACGGCTCCGCCCCGCCCCGCTTTGACTACATCTCAGACTACGCTGTCATGCAGCCTATTCTGTCGCTCACGACCACTGTGGAGCCGACTCTTGAGGTGCGTGTTGTGCGTGCGTGCACACGCGTGCGCGTGTGTGTGTGTGTGTGTGTGCCCCCACACCCAAACACTCTCACACACACGCACACGCACACACACGCAGGACGGCTCGGACGTCTTCCACCTCCTCACCGTCCAGACAGAGGGCATCCAGCAGTACACGCTCTTCCCAGACGCGTGCCTCCCGCCGCGCGCCTTCACCCCGCCCCCCCCTTGTTTTACCTGAAACCAATTCCTGCCACTCCCTCGCACGGCCCATTCGAACGACAGGACGGCTCGGACGTCTTCCACCTCTTCACCGTCCAGACAGAGGGCATCCAGCAGTACACGCTCTTCCCAGACGCGTGCCTCCCGCCGCGCGCCGACGGCGCGGCATCGGCGGCAGCGGCGGCGCCGGGCGCGGATGCGGGGCAGCGGCGACAGGTTGAGCTGATGGCGCAGACCGTGGCCGAGGTGGTCGGCAGCTCAGTGGCGCGCGACACGGCGCAGGCCTCGGCCGCGCCGCCGCCCGCCGCGGCCGCGTCGTCCGCCAACGGTGGCGGCGCGGCGGCGGCGGCGCCTGTGGTTGTGGCTGCCGTCGTGTTTGCTGCGCCCGCCGCCGCTGCGGCCGCTGCTGCTGCGCCCGCCCCGGCGCCGTCGTCGGCTCCGAGTGAGCAGGTGGGTGGGGAGGTTGGTGGGTTGATTGGTGGTTTTAAGTTGGTTGTGGGTTACGGGTGAGCAGGTGCGTTAGGGGGGGTCGGTGCGGCTGCGCCTGCTGCTGTGGTTGCAGCTGCCATCGTGTGTTTGCTGCGCCCGCCGCTGCTGCCGCGGAGGCTGCCCGGCGCCGTCGTCGGCGCTTTGTGAGCAGGTGTTGAAAGTTGGTTGGAGGTTGGGTTCGACCCCCCCCCCCTTGCCCTCCCCCCCCCCCCCCGTGAGACGGGGCTCTACCTATTCAGACCCACCCAAAACGTGCGCCCCCCCCCCCCCTCCATAAAACAGGGCTCTGGCTACGCTGACAGCGACGCGCAGCTGATCCAACTCACTTCAAGCCGCGCATGCCTTCCCCTCCCTTCCGCCCCCCCCTCCCTCCCCCCACACACAACAGGGGATTACAGCGACCGCGGCGACCACTGATCCAACTCGCCCCAAAACGCGCACTGACCCCTCCCCTCCGCCATCCCTGCCCCCCCCCCCCTCGCTCCCTTAACAGGGCTCTGGCTTCGCTGACGACAGCAGCGACCGCGCAGCGAGCGTGGCGCTCGCGACCGACGGCAAAGGCTCGCTCCGCTCCATCCCATCGACGCCGTCGGCGCACCAGCCGCTGGCTCAGTCGCCGCCGCGGCAACAGGTACTAGGAGCAAACTCCCCGTTCCTCTGCCCTGCTTCCTGCCTTTCTTCCTATCTCCCGCCTCTGGCATGCACACACACGCACGCACGCTCTCATGCAGCCGCCGGCTCAGTCGCCGCCGCAGCAAGATGTACTCTAAGCAGACTCCACAAGTGTCTCTGCCCGGCGTCGCTGCCCCGCGCCCTGCCCCTTTTCCAGCCTCTCGCCGCTCGCACACACGCACGCACGCGCCCTCGCATGCAGCCGCCGTCTCAGTCGCCGCCGCGGCAACAGGTACTGAGCAGGCTCTACAGGTGTCTCTGCCCGGCGTCCTGCCTTTTTTCCTCTCCCGCCTCTTGCATGCACACGCACGTGCGCACGCACGCTCGCATGCAGCCGCCGGCTCAGTCGCCGCCGCAGCAACAGGTGGCAATAATTGATCGTTCAGTCTGTGTGACGCCTCAAATGGTGTAGAAGCCCACGACTAAAAGACAGGTACTGAGCAGACTCCTTCTTGTGTCTCTCCCCCGCCCTGTCCCTCCCTGCCCCCCCCCCCCTGCCTCCTCAACTCTCGCACACACGCATACATTCCCCGCCCCGTCCCGCCCTGCCCCTCCCTGCCTCCTCAACTCTCGCACACACGCATACATTCCAACACACATGCATGCACGCACTCTCTCTCATGCAGCCGTCGGCACAGGATATGGCTCCGCTTTGGCTCTCGCTTGGGTGGGGAGTCCGCAGCCACAGGTTCTGAGCAGACTCCTGCTTGCGTCTCTGCCCCCCCCCCCTGCCCCCTGTAACACACACTCTCACACACGCACACACACATGCAGCAGCAGCCGACTTAGTCACAGCAGGCGCAGGTGCTAAAGTGCGTCACTCATCTCGTCTCCCTTCCGGGGTAACTCGCTCTCGCTCTCTTCCTCACACACACACACACACACGCACATGCAGCAGCAGCAGCAGCAGCACAAGCAGCCCTCCCGCACCGCATCAGCCGCCTCCTCTGCATCCGCCTCTGCGTTCCCGCCGCCACCGCCGCCGGCGTTCCTCACACGCACACACACGCACACACACACGCAGCAGCAGCAGCAGCACAAGCAGCCCTCCCGCACGGCATCAGCCGCCTCCTCTGCGTCCGCCTCCGCGTTCCCGCCGCCACCGCCGCCGGCGTTCCTCGTCAAGAAGATGGCAGACGCCAACGCGGCAGCGGCGAGCCAGAGCAACAGCGCGGCGGCGGCAGCAGCGCAGCAGCAGCAGGACGCCGGCGGCAGCAGCAGTGCCGGCGGCGGAGGTGCGCCCTCGTCTGCGGCGCCCGCGACCGACGACGGCGTCGCCGCTGCCGCGGCCTCTGCCGCCGCCACCGCTGCCGTGTCGGCGCCGCAGGGCGCAGGCCCGCAGGTACGACTCGGAAGCAGCCTGAAGGGATGGGATGTGTGTGTGTGTGTGTGCGTGTGTGCGTGAGCCTGATTGGGTGCGTGTGGGCAGTGTGTGTCGTTTGCGGGGTGTGTGGTGTGTGGGTGGTGGGTTGCACAGTCTGTTAGGCGCCTCTGATGGCACTACATGTGTGCTGGCCTGCAGAGCTCCTGCGGCGGCGGCGGTGGCGGCGACGGCGGCGGCGACACGGCAGCTATCCTCAAGCTGCTGCGCAACATGGACCAGGCGCAGCGCGAGGCGGGCAAGGTGTGTTGCCGTGTCGCACACACACGCCGCACGTGCTCGCGCGCATACATGTGTGTTGCAGTTGCAGTTTCTGCGCATTGCATTCCAGCACCTCGATTGTGACAGACACACATGTGCACGCACACGCCCTTCAAAGCCCTTAACTCTTAAACCCCGAACCCTTTCTCACTCCAGGCCACTGCCAAGGCAGCACAAGCGGCAGCGGTGACGCAGGAGGCAGCGGTGGATTCAGGCCTGCATGTGACCCCCCCCCCCCCACACACACACAGACACACACGCGCATGCACACCCCCTTCCAAGCCCTTGACCCTTACACCCTGAACCCTCCCCATTCCAGGCCACCGCCAAGGCAGCAAAGGTGACAGCGGCCAAGGCGCAGGCACACACACACACATGCACACAACGTACGCGCATACGCACCCCCCATCTTTCCCACACCAGACCACTGCCAAGGCAGCAAAAGCGGCAGCGGTGGCGCAGGAGGCAGCGGCCAAGGCGCAGGAACCCCCCCACACACACGCGCACGCACACACCCTTCCAAGCCCTAAACCCTTGAACTCTGGACCCTTCCCATTCCAGGCCACCGCAAAGGCAGCAAAGGCTACGCACCCTGGCGCAGGAGGCAGCGATGCATTCTGGCTTGCTTGTGACCCCCCCCCCCCCCCCACACACAAAGACA
This sequence comes from Chlamydomonas sp. UWO 241, assembly GCA_016618255.1. Lineage (NCBI taxonomy): Eukaryota > Viridiplantae > Chlorophyta > Chlorophyceae > Chlamydomonadales > Chlamydomonadaceae > Chlamydomonas > Chlamydomonas priscui. The sequence goes on from VFSX01000014.1 coordinate 505,792, forward strand.
CTCGCGTATGCACGCACCCTTTCAAGCCCTGAACCCTTAAACCCTGGACCCCTCCCATTCCAGGCCACCGCAAAGGCAGCAAAAGCGGCAGCGGTGGCGCAGGAGGCAGCGGCCAAGGCGCAGGCGACGGCGTCGGAGGCGGCGATGAAGACCGCGCTCGACGCAGCGCTCAAGGCGTTTGGGAAGAGCCAGGACGAGGCGCGCGCGCGAGAGTCCAAGGCAGGTCGTGTCTTGAGGTTTTGTGGTTAAGTGACGTTGGGTGTTGGCGACGGAAGGCACAGGGGTCGGGGTCGCGCTAGACGCAGCACTCAGGGCGTTTGGGAAGAGCTAGGACGAGGCGCGCGCGCGCAAGTCCAAGGCAGGTTGTTGATGGATTCACACTGCACGCTTGCACCTGTGTGGCACAACTTGTGACACCACGTACTCCTACTCCTATTCATTGACTTGTGTCGTTTATCTGGCCCGATCCGGCCCACCTGACCCTATCTTGACCCCGTCCCCCACCACACACACACACACACCGCAGGTGGTGCTGCAGTCGGTTAGTGCCGTCCTCACTGGCATGGCACAGTTGATCCGACCCACTGCCTCCCCACCCCCACCCCACCCCTCCCCCACCCCTCTCCCACCCGCGCACACACACATGCACACACACACACACACCGCAGGTGGTCCTGCAGTCGGTTAGTGCCGTCCTCACTGGCATGGCACAGTTGATCCGACCCACTACCTCCCCACCCCCACCTCACCCCTCCCCCGCCCCTCTGCCACCCGCGCACACGCACATGCACACACACACACACACACACACCGCAGCTGGTGCTGCAGTCGGTCACCGCCGTCCTCACGGGTGTGTCCAAGGAGGTCTCGGGCCTGAAGGAGAGCGTGGCGGCGCTGGCGAAGAGCATGGCGCAGCAGCAGGTGTGTGTGTGCGTACGTGCGTGTGTGTGTGTGTATGTGCGTGTGTGCAGGCCTGAAGGAGAGCGTGGCGCAGCCGCAGTTGTGCGCGTGTGTGTTGTGTGTGTGTGGTTGGCCTGGATGACAGCATGGCGCAGCAGCAGGTGCGTGAGTGTGTGCATGGTGGTTGCAAGGGGGGGGGAGGCCAGGGTAGACTGTGCGGATGTGAGGGAGCATGCTTCTCTCCAGCTCCTCCCCCCCCCCCCCCCGCTCGCCTGTCCCCTCCCCCTCGCCGTTGTCCCTGCCTTGCCGCTAGCTCTTCCTCACACACACACACACACGCACTTACCCATCCTCCTCATGCAGGCGGCCGGCCCAAGCGCCCCAGCAGGGCGCGCTGGGGCCGGCCCGCTAGACGGTCGCACAGTCGCTCCCGCGCGCGCGCCCTTCCCCCCCCCCCCTCCCTCACGTTTCTCCCTGCGGGGCCGTTCGGTCTCCCCCACCACACAAACACACACGCACACACATACACACATTCCCTTTAGGTGCGTCACACACGACTGTTAATCCATCATCATCACCCACACACACACAGTCTGCCGGCCCCAGCGTGACCCGCCAGACGGTCGCAGAGTCGCTCCCGCGCGCAGTCGCCGACGCATTTGCTGCCTCGGTGGGTGCTTGAGTGGCGTTTTTTTGTGTGCGTGCATGCTTGCGTGTGCTCGAGTGCCTGTTGTGTGTGGGTGTGTTTGTGTGCATGTGTGCGCGCGTGCGTGCGTGCGTGTGTGCCGGTTTGTGTGTTTGCGTCTGCGTGCGTGCCACCTGCTTCGGTCGCCTCTTGGTGACTCTCATCGAAGCGACCATATCTTGCGACTGTCTATTGCAGACGTTTCTTACGATTGTCTCTCGCGAGCGCCTCTAACTGGCTCTCGCATCAACGCTTCTCTCATCAACGCGGCCGCCTCTTGAGATACGTCTCGCGACCATCTCTTGCAATCGCCTCTTGCTTTGTCTCATCAACGCGGCCTCCTCTTGCGATCACTGCTTGCTGGCTTACGATCGCCTGCTTGCGATCGCCTCTTGCGCTCGTCGCTTGCTGGTTTGCGCTCGTCGCGTGCTGGCTTGCGATCGCTGCTTGCTGGCGTGCGATCGCTGCTTGCTGGCGTGCGATCGCTGCTTGCTGGCTTGAGATCGCTGCTTGCTGGCTTGAGATCGCCGCATGCGCCTTTCTTCTTCCAACCCAGAATTCAGATTTGAGATGGGGTGAAGTAGAAAATACAAACGACCCAAGAAGCAGGCTCCCACACCAACGCGACCGCTGCGCAGGTGATCCCGTCGTTCGAGCGCGCGGTCGGCGCGATGTTTGCGCAGATCGACGCGAGCTTCAGTGCAAGCATGACGCTGCAGGTGAAGAAACTAGAATAGAGGGGATTTAGAAACCAAAATTTGTGGGATTTCCTGGGGGAGGCGAGGGGGAGAGGGGGGCTGCTCGACGGGGGGGGGGGGGCTGCGCAGATCGACGCGAGCTTCAGTGCAAGCATGACGCGGCAGGTAAAGAAACCAGAATGGAGGGTAGCTAGTAACCAAAATTGACGGGATTTTTCGGGGGAGTTTTTTTTAGTGGGGGGAGGATAACGATGGAGAGGGGGGGGGGGGGCAGATCGACAAAAGCTTCGGTGCAAGCATGGCGCAGCAGGTGGAGAAGCAAACATGGATGGCATATAGAAACCAAAATTGGTGGGATTTCCCGGGGAGGAGAGGGGGAGATGGGGGAGGAGGATTGGGGGGGGGGATCGACACACGCTTCGGTGCAAGCATGGCGCGGCAGGTAAAGAAACCAGAATGGAGTGGATTTAGAAACCAAAATTGACGGGATTTCCCGGGGGGGTGATTTTAGTGGGGGGAGGATGAGGATGGAGGAGGGGGGGGGGGCAGATCGACGCGAGCTTCAGTGCAAGCATGACGCGGCAGGTACAGAAACCAGAATGGAGTGTCCACTCCAGATCCAGATCTAATAACCAAAATTGACGGCATTTTCTGGGGGAGGCGAAGGAACAGGGGGCATGTCGGGGGAGGGGGGGGGGCTGGCAGTCGACGCGAACTTCAAGTGCAAGAGTGCGCGGCAAGGGTTAAAGAAACCAGAATGGAGTGGATTGATAAACCAAAGTTATGGGACTTTCCCGGGGGGGGTGTAGGGGGATTTTAGATGAGGGGAGGAGGGAGGCATGAAGGGCGCGGGGGGGGGCAGATCGGACGCATGCTTCGGTGCAAGCATGACGCAGCAGGTAAAGAAACCAAAATGGAGGGGATGTAGTGACCAAAATTTACGGGATTTCCCGGAGAGGAGAGGGGGGACTTGATGGGGGGGAGGAGGAGCATGGGGGGGGGGGGGCGCAGATCGACGCGAGCTTCAGTGCAAGCAAGCATATGACGCAGCAGGTAAAGAAACCAAAATAGAGTGGGTTTAGAAACCAAATTGATGGGATTTCCCGGGGGGACAGGGGGGATTTTAGGGGGGGGGGTGGGGGGGCAGATCGATGCGAGCTTCGGTGCAAACATGACGCGGCTGGCAAAGAGACCAACATTGAGGGGATGTGTTGAAACCAAAATTGATGGGATTTCCGAGGAGGAGAGGGGGGGTGTCAGGGGGGTGACGGAGGAGGGGGGACGGAAGAGGATATGGGGGAGAGGGGGGGCTGCTTAGATCGACGCGAGCTTCGGTGCAAGCATTGCGCAGCAGGTGGTGGTGGGGGGGCTCTCCTCTGTTCTCTGTTCTTCGCTGCCTGCCTGCGCTCCCTCAACACCGCCGCCACATCTCTCTCTCTGTCCCTCTCTCTGTGTGTTGTGTCTCCCCCTCTTTCTGTATGTCTCTCTCTCTCTCTCTCCTTGTGTGTCTCTCCCCCTCGTTGTCTCTCTTTTCTTGTGTGTCTCTCTCCCCCCCTCTCTCTCTCTCTCTCTCTCTCTCGCATACACACGCATACACACACGCTCTCCAGACCTATACACACACACACACACACACACCCAAGCTCTCCAACACACACGCTCTTCAACACGCTCCGCGACTCCCTCCGCTCACTCAACACCGCCGCCACCACGTCACTCTCTCTCGATTTGTCTCACTCGTTGTCTCCCTCTCTAGTTGCCCTGCTCTCTCTCTTGCTCACTCACTCCCTGTCTCTCTGTTGTCTCTCTCCTTGTCTCTCTCTCTCTCTTCTCTCGTAGTGTGCCTCTCTCCTTGGCTCTCTCTCTCCGTGTGTCTCTCTCTCCCTCTCCTTCACACACACGCACACGTACACCCTCCACACCCACCCCACAGACCGAGCTCTCCAACACGCTCCGCGACTCCCTCCGCTCACTCAACACCGCCGCCACGTCGCTATCTGTATCTGCGGCGGCCGGCGTGTCCTCGGGCGGCGCCTCGACAGCGCGCTCAGGCGCGATCAGCCTGGCTGAGCTTGAGGGGCGCGCGGCGGCAGCAGCGGCGCCGAGGGACCCCAAGGTGGGAGGGAGGGATGTGGTGTGTATGTGCGTGTGTGCTCTGTGTGTGTGCAATCCCAAGGTGGTGGTGGGGGGATTTGTGTGTGTGCGCGCTCGGGCGCGATCAGCCTGGCTGAGTTGGAGGGGCGTGCAGCAGCGGCGCCGAGGGACCCCAAGGTGGGTGGGGAGGGGGGGCGTGAGCCTGGCTGCACGGGGGGCATGAGCCTGGAGGGGCGCGCAGCAGCAGCAGCGGCGCCGAGGGATCATCAGGTGGGAAAGAAGATGGAACTGGTAGGGGAGGGCGGAGGGCCACCCTGGCTGACCTGGAGGGGCGCGCAGCAGCAGTAGCGGCGCCAAGGGACCCCACGGTGGTGGTGGGGGTGGGGGTGGGGGGGATTTTGTGTGTGCTCGGGCGCGATCAGCCTGGCAGAGCTGGAGGGGCGCACAGCAGCGGCAGCGGCACCGAGGGACCCCAAGGTGGGTGGGGGAGGGGGGGCGTGAGTCTGGCTGAAGGGGGGGCATGAGCCTGGAGGGGCACACAGCAGCAGCGGCGGCGCCCAGGGACCACAGGTAGGGGGAAGGTACAGGGGGAAGATGGAGGGTTGAGTGGGGGGGGGAGTCATGAGCTTGGCTGCGCTGTAGGGGCGCGCACAGCAGCAGCAGCAGCAGTGCCGGGATCCAAAGGTCATCCAAAGGTAGGGAAGGAAATAAATAAGAAGGGGGGGGGGGCATAAGGTTGGGCGCGCAGCAGCGGCAGCGGTGCCGGGGGGCCCTAAGGTGGGGAAGAAATGACAAGTGGGGGGAGGGGGGGGGCTCGGGCACCATCAGCGTGGCTGAGCTGGAGGGGCGTTCAGGACTGCGCTCATGCGTGCATCGCTGCTATCATACACACACGCACACTCACACACACTTTAACACACAAACACACACACACACACACACTGCCCCCCCCACACACGCGCACCCCACAGGACGTGATCCAGGGCCACCTGGCAGTATCAGCCTATTGAGTCGGCGTTCATGACTGTGCCCACGCACACACACACGAACACACACACACGAACTGCCCCCCCCCCCCCCCACACACACACACATGCACACAAAAGGACGTGATCCAGGGCCACCTGGCAGCGTCAGACTATTAAGTTGGCGTTGATGACTGCGCTCACACACACACACACACATAAAGTCTAATACGCCATTAAAGGCGTCCAACAAGACTGTAAAATCGACCACACACACACACACACAAACACATACACTCGTCCACACACACTGCCCCACGCACACACACACACACCACATACGAACACACACACACACACATACACACGCAGGACGTGATCCAGGGCCACCTGGCAGCGTCAGACTACGAGTCAGCGTTCATGACTGCGCTCACACACTTACACGCACACACAGGAACACACACGCACACACACACACGCACACACACACGCACGCACACACACACACACACCACAGGACGTGATCCAAGGCCACCTGGCAGCCTCAGACTACGAGTCAGCGTTCATGACTGCGATCACACACATACACGCACACACACGAACACACACACGCACGCACACACACACACCCCACAGGACGTGATCCAGGGCCACCTGGCAGCCTCAGACTACGCGTCAGCGTTCATGACTGCGCTCACACACAAACACGCACACACACACACACAAACACACACGCACGCACGCACACACACGCACACACACACACACACGCACGCACACACACACACACCACAGGACGTGATCCAGGGCCACCTGGCAGCCTCAGACTACGAGTCAGCGTTCATGACTGCGCTCTCCACTGGTGCACCCGACACAACCATGTGGCTGTGCAAGCAGCTCAAGCCGGGCGACGTGTTTGATGCGGACCCTTGCCCGCTGTCGCAGGTGTGTGTGTGTGTGTGTGTGTGTGCAAGCAGCTCAAGCCGGGCGACGTGTTTGATGCGGACCCGTGCCCGCTGTCGCAGGTGTGTGTGTGTGTGAGTGTGTGTGCAAGCAGCTCAAGCCGGGCGACATGTTTGATGCGGACCCGTGCCCGCTGTCACAGGTGTGTATGAGTGTGTGTGTGTGTGTGTGTGTGCAAGCAGCTCAAGCCGGGTGACGTGTTTGATGCGGACCTGTGCCTGCTGTCGCAGGTGTGTGTGTGTGTGTGTGTGTGTGCAAGCAGCTCAAGCCGGGCGACATGTTTGATGCGGACCTGTGCCCACTGTCACAGGTGTGTATGAGTGTGTGTGTGTGTGTGTGTGGTGGTGGGGCTCTCGCGTCGCTCTCTCTCTCTCACACACACACACACACACGTCCCCGCCTATCCCCAAATGCAGGAGGTTCTTCTGTCGCTCGTCACGCACACCTCCCACCAGCTGGGCTCTCTCCCGCTCAACCCACTCCCTCTCTGCCTCTCTTTCTCTCTGCCTCTCCCTCTCTGCCTCTCTCCCCCTCTCTCTTTCTCTCCCTCTCTTCTACTACCACACTCTCTCACACACCCCTACTCTCAAGCTGCTTTCCCTCTCCCCCTCTCTCCCTCTCCCTCGCTCTCAAGCGTAAACACCGCAGGAGGTCCTCCTGTCACTCGTGGCCCACCTCTCCCACCAGTTGGGCTTTCTCTCACGCACACGCACACACACGCACGCCCACCCCCCTGTCCCCAAATGCAGGAGGTCCTTCTGTCGCTCGTCACACACCTCTCCCACCAGCTGGGCGTGTCGGACACGGAGACCAAGCTGAGCTGGCTCGTCGACGCGGCGCCGTGCATCGAGCCGCGACACCCACGTGTGCAGGTGTGTGTGGGTGTGTGGGTGCCTGGTCGTCGGACGCCTATGTTGCCGCATTTTAGCTGTCATCATGGCGTGTCTGCTCACTGTGGCTGCACCGCACGCGCTCTTCTCCCCCCCCCCCCCTTCTAAGGAGCAATGCTGCCGGGGGCTGGAGCCCATCAAGGCGCAGCTTCCACCCATCCACCCACCCACGACGCTCGCCCTACACACACGCTCGCGCACACACGCTCACATACTCCCTCACACACACGCCTGCAGGAGCACTGCCGCCAGGTGCTGGAGCCCATCAAGGCGCAGCTCACGACGCTCGCGCGCAGCCTGAGTGGCGAGCAGGCGCGCACAGCAAAGACGGCGGTGCACCTCGTGAACTCGCTGCTGCACCAGTAGGAGTAGGCTGAAGTAGCTATGATGATGGATGTTACAGTCGGGGACACCTCTAAAGGCGTATAAGACCGTGCTCGGCGCGCATGGCCCGAGCACCTTACTGAGATGGCTGGCTGTTGGTGGCAGGGAACCCCAACTCTGTAAAGAGCGTGGGCGCACCCCTAGGTCCCCTACCGCAGCGACAGCAAACGCTTGTTGAAGAACGCATGTGGGGAAACGGAAACGCGAGGCAGGTAAATCGCCAATCGCCAAATAGGTGTGTTCCTTGAATTTATACTATGTGACTGCGCAGGCCGCAGGTGTGCCTTATGCTAGTCCCTGCCGCCGCCGTGCCCGCAGCAATCTTCATGCAGGCTCCCTTCCAGCAGCCGCAGGCTCCGCAACAATCGCTCCAATAGCTCCGCTCCAATAGCATCGTCAACTCCCCAACGAATCAACGCTGTGCTGGCGCGAGGCCCGGCCCCTGTGCTGTGCTGGCGCGAGGCCCGGCACCTGTGCTGTGCTGGCGCGAGGCCCGGCCCGCACCCTGTGCTGTGCTGGCGCGAGGCCCGGCCCCTGTGCTGTGCTGGCGCGAGGCCCGGCCCGCACCCTGTGCTGTGCTGGCGCGCGGCCCGCACCCGCGCTGCGCTCCATGCGTGCGCAACGCTCTTTCCTCCATGCACGACGCCCATGCGACTCGTCAGCAAATCTCCCCCCCGCTGTCTCGCCATGGGCATGCTGCCCATACTGCCGCCCTGGTTGCATTCCTGGCCATCTGCTCTGCATGCATGGCCGTCAGGTTCGTCATGGTGGCGGCTGTTCCCCCCGGTGTCCGCATGCCCCCGCCTGACGCCGCCCCCGCTAGCGCTCCCCAGACCGTTGCATGGTCGGGGGTAGCGCGCGCGGGGGTTGAGGGTTCGGGCACCACGATGGCGGCTGCCTTATCCGCTGTCGCTGTCGCTGTCGCCCCGCTGCTGTGCCTGGTGCTGGTCTGCGCATCAAACATTTCGCATATCTGCCCGCATGGCCTGCATCTCTCCCCGCATGGCCTGCATCTCTGCACGCATGGCCTCCATCTCTGCACGCATCCCGTTCACGAGATCCCCCCCTCTCTCTGCCCTCTCCGCTGCCGCTGCCTCCCCGCTGCCTGGCTGCTGCCAGCGCGCTGCCTCGCCGCCGATCGGTCCGCTGAGGGCGGCGAGGACGGCGGCTTTCCTGATGGACGCTCTTGTAGGCGGAGGCTGTCGCGCCATCGCCATCGCTTGATATTTAGAACTGAGCATTAGAACTAGCATGTTTGGCGACGCCCCTGAAGTAAGCCGCCAGGTTGCCAAGCAACTGGTCGGAAGGGCATTGCACGGGTGCGCGGAGGTGCCTCGCCACATATAGGCTGCAGCAGTCTGATGGCGGGTAACTCGCTGCACCAGTCGTGTGCGCACAGCGAATACGGCAGTGCACTGCTGCTGCACACTGGTGCTGGATACGGCAGTGCTGCTGCTGCTGCTGGATGTTAACAGACTGTGGTGAGCCTCGCGAAGGAGTGGGCAGGCACGTGTATCCCGGATCGCGGATCGAGGAGTGGCAAGCAGGCGTGCACAGCCAAGGCGGCGGTACATCTTGCTGCTGCACCAGTAGTAGTGGGCTGCAGCTATCGTGGTGGCGGGCAACTCGCTGCGCCAGTCGTGTGCGCACAGCGAATACGGCGGTGCACTACTGCTGCTCCATCAGTGCTGCTGCTGCTGCTGGTGATGGATGTTACAGACTGTTGGTGTGGGCGCTGCACCTCCACGAAGGAGTGGGCAGGCACGTGTATCCCGGATCGTGGATCGAGGAGTGGCAAGCAGGCGCACACAGCAAAGACGGCTGTTCATCTCGTGAACTCGCTGTTGCACCAGTAATAGTAGGCTGCAGCAGTCGTGGTGGCGGGTAACTCGATGCGCCAAATGGATTACAGTCTGGTAGTGGGCCGGAACACACTTTGAAAGACCGTGACCAGTGCTGGACGTTAACCAGTGATTTCCTTTTCAGGATTTTAAATTCATTATTCCACAGCCGGATTTTGCTTTGACCGCGTTGACCGTTGACCTCCGGTTAACCGTGTGTTTGCGTACATAGGTCATAAGAAAGCTGTTGACGTGCTCTGGGGCTCGATTAACGGAGGCGCGTTCTCGTCGCCGAGCCCTGGACCCAGCAATGCGGCGCTGCTGGTGACTAGGATCTCCGTGCCGCTGACGAGCGGGATAAAATACGACTGGCCTGGCTCCTGCTAGACTGTCCCTCGGTGGAAACTACAGGAGCGGCTTGCCCGGCGCTGTCATGGCTTGGCGAGTAGCCGCGGCGCTGCCGCGACCCGTGCTGGGAGACGGCCCTTATCCTCCTCCCATGCAGGACGCCATGCGGCACCGATCTCGACGAGTTGATCGACGAGCGGAGGAGCTGGCGCCCGTCAATGCATGCTGGACATCGGTCAAGATGGCTGCTCGTGGGGGCGAGCTACCATCAGGGCTTCAGCGGTGGTGACCGCCGAGGCAACAACAGAGTTTATCCGCTTCACCATCGCAGCGTTTGTCACCGCGCTCACCCTCGGGGGCACTCGTCTGCCGGTGACTGGCGTCGGCATTGGTCTTCAGGCAGCCTGCCATGACGACTCTGTTTGCCCAGGCCCCCTGGAGGGTGGGACCTGGCCATGCATGACGCATGGGGCGCAGGCAGAGCCCATGCATGGAGTTGGACAACCATGCACCATGCCAGGCGGGGACTTTTCTGCTTCAGCGCCGCCAGTCGGCACAGCCGGCGTGGTTGGCCTCAAAGGCCAGGAGGAGGACGGTCCTTTCCTATACGCTCCTTGCCAGACATGTCCCTCAGGGACTTGTTTGGGTCTAAACTAGCCGGCGGGAGCGGTAGACGGCAGGTAACCGGCTGGTGGCTATAGTCCTTCACAGGGCGGTGGCACTAGGACTAGTGTTGTCTTAGCTGGAATGCCATGTAACTGTAACTGTAGTGGGCCGGTACATGACAATGCGCTTCATATCATCAGAGTGGATGGCCGGCATGTCAAACTGGGCCGGGCTGAGAGGAGATCAGCAACTTGCATTGAAAGATCAGTTCTAGCAAAGTATTTAGCGTACACCATCCGCTGGTACGGTGCTGACGGCGAGGGGCGCTGACGTCAACCTTGGTCGCAGTGCATGTAGTTAAGGAGAAGCACCGACATGGGGCCCCACTCCGACCCCTCCCTCATATTAATCTTGTCCCCACATGGCTGGGGTGAAGGGCGTGAGCCGCTGCCCTGAACTTGGCGCTCCGTGGGTGCAGGGCAGGTGAACGTGGGAGGGGGAGGGTCGTGCACGCAGCAGGCCAGGCTTGGCAGGCACGTGCCAAGACAATGCCGGCTAAACACCATCAACATCCTCGCTGCTGCCATCGTCGTCACTGCTGCCATCGTCCTCGCTGCTGCCATCGTCCTCACTGCCGCCATCGTCCTCGCTGCCGCCATCGCCCCCGCTGAATGCATCGGCGTCGTTACCGTCATCACTGGGCCAAGTTTGCAGCTTCTGCAGCTTCAACATGGCTTTGAGGGGTGCCAGGTCAGACACGAGTCTGCAGAGACGCATGTCGAGGCTCTGCAGGTTCACCATGGCTGCAAGGGGTGCCAGGTCAGACACGAGTCTGCAGCCACGCATGTCGAGGCTCTGCAAGTTTCCCATGGCTGCGAGGGGTGCTTAATCAGACACGCGGCGGCAGCCGCTCATGTCGAGTGTCCACAGGTTCACCAAGGCTGCGAGGGGTGCGATGTCTGACACTGATGTGCAGTAGCTCACTCGAAGGCTCTGCATGTTCACCAGGGCTGCGAGGGGTGACAGATCAGACACAGCCCTGCAATCATGCATAACGAGCGTCTGCAGGTTCACCAAGGCTGCGAGGGGCGTCAGGTCTGAGACTGACTCGCACAGTACTAAGATAATGCTCTGCAGCTTCACCATGGGTGCGAGGGGCGCCAAATCAGACACATGACAGCCGCCAACGTTGAGGTCCTGCAGGTTCACCATGGCTGCGAGGGGTGCCAGATCAGACACGCGGCGGCAGCCGGTCATGTCAAGTCTCTGAAGGTTCACCAAGGCTTTGAGTGGTGCCAGGTCTGACACTGAGTCGCAGCGGTTCATGTCGAGTCTTTGCAGGTTCAACAAGGCTGTGAGGGGTGTCAGGTGTGACTGAGTTGCAGCGACTCATGTCGAGGCTCTGCAGCTTCATGATGGCTGCAAGGGGCGCCAGATCAGACACTGACTTGCAGTCGCCAACGCTGAGGCTCTGCAGGTTGATCATGGCTGTGAGGGGTGTCAGATGAGAGACAGCATAGCAGTGGCTCACGTTGAGGCTCTGCAGGTTCTCCAGGGCTCCGAGGGGCGCCAGACTTGTCACGGAGCGGCAGAAGCTCGCGTCGAGGCTCTTCAGCTTCACCATGGCTGCAAGGGGCGCCAGATCCAACACAGAGCCGCAGCCATGAATGTTCAGGCTCTGCAGGTTCACCATGGATGCGAGGGGTGCCAGATTGGTCACACGGAGGCAGCAATAGGGCAGCTGTAGGCTGAGCAGCTGGGTGCCTGCTGCCAGTGCGCCCACGTCCACAACTTCCGACAATGCCAATCCAGGTCCATATGAATGCAGTGCCAGGTCCTCCAGCTTGCTGCACGCAGTCAGCAGCCCAGCCATCTGCGGCGGCAGAGTGGTGGCGCTGGCTGGAAGCGCCAGGCTCGGCTGGGTGAGCCAGGGAGGGGGGGTGCTGGTGATGACGCCGTAGTCCGCTGGGCCCTCGATCGCAGCAGCACCCTGTGCTCGGTGGCAGCATGCAAGGGCAGTGGGCTCAGCGACAGCAGTGGTGACAGGCAAGGCGAGAAACGCTGCATGCAGCCCATGCGCCATGCAGCACCATGCGCGGACTGTGCATGGCAGCGGGGCGTGCCCTATGTCAGGAGTCTAGGCGCATGGTGCCTGGCCATGGCAGATCCATGGCAGATCAGGAGTGCATGGTGCGCATGCATGTGTTGAGTCCGCCCTAGGAGCTCCCTAGGAGCTCCTAGGCAACTCGCATGCTCACCAGATTCAGGCGCAGCGACTGGAGGCGAGGGAAGACAGCGTCTGCTACCATGCGTCGCACGCACGCCACCGTCCGCAGCGTGAGCGTGTGCACTCCGTTCAGGCGAGCGCAGGTGGCGAGGGAAAGCACGGGCGAGTCAGCCTGCTCCTCCAGTCGGCCCCTCTGCGCGTCCACCGCATCACGAATAGTTGTACAGCAAACTCGCAGCGCGCGCCTGTCAAAAGAGCCACAGTGCTGCGAGCGCGGCCGGTTGCTCCAGCGAGGCGTGGCGCAAGGGGTCGGTCTCTCTGGAGTGACATGTGTGGCTTGTGCATGTGTGGGGGGAGGTGAAGGGGTGACCCAAACCGTGGTTTGTGTACATGAATTTGCTGCTTTGGCACACCCTTCAGTATAGTTTTTCAAGGATTTCTGCCAATGGAACGCCACAATCATGCAGTGATCCCCCTGCAAGCCGTATACCGCTTGGGCCCGGATTTAACATGTCACAGAAAACCACCCTACACTTGGTGGGAGAGGGCGCGGAGGGGTGCGTTGGAAAGCTCTCGCCAAGAGCAGCACAAAAGCATGCATTGCCTGAATACCCGCTGTTTTTTGTGTCTGGTATGAGCGGTAAAAGTTGCTGGAGCCGGGAAATAAATAATTCCTAGAATCCTTCCCAGGGGACACTGAGGGGACACTGCAATCATGCCATGGCCCATGCCACACGCGCAAGCAGGTCGAGCGTGCTGTATGTGCGTGGTTAGGCCGATGTCGTCTGCTACGCGTGGGGAATTGATCTGATCTGTAGTGGAAGTCAACAGTGCACTCTGCACTGCTCAACTCGCTACTGCCCCAACCCTACTGGTGGCTAACGTCAACGCTGCTGCAGCCAGTAGTGATTGGCACGGATGCAGATCATAGATCGCGGAGTCGTTCCTGGGTCTGCTACCTCACTGGGAGGACCCACTGAGGACAGGCTGGTGTTGTTGGCTGTAGGGCCGCGCTGGTGCCGCGTCTCGTTGATGCCGGCACTTGCCATTCTGCTGCATGGCGCCTGTCTCGGTGCGTGGTGGGGCTGGAAGGAGGCGGTTTCTCTGGAGTGGGAGAATGGAAATGTGATGTGCGCGCGTGTGTGTGTGAGGGCGGGAATGTGAAGGGGTGCGTAACTGTCTTGTCATTCATGCCGTTGGTTTCGCACCACGTGGTGTGTGGTGGTGTATTTACAGAATCTCTGCTTGCCCCCCCCCCCTGCCCCCATTGCAGAGACAACGGCAATGCAGGCAAAGAGAGCAGGGGGTCGGGCCTGCGCCAGCACAGCGGGGGGACTCATCGACGGCACGTAATGTTGGCGGGCATGGAGGAGACGGCGCATGGATTATGTGAGACAGCGGGGGGGGGGGGCTTACGCCAGCACATCACAGGGGCGGTTGCTGAGGATTTGACGAGATGCGTGGAGCTGTCATGGCGGGGAGCCTGCTGCTGCTGAGGGGAGCCTGCTGCTTCTAAGGAGAGCCTGCATAGAGGCGATAGCTTGCGGGCACGACGGCGGAGGGCTATAGGCCAAGGCACACCTGCGCAGACGCATCGTATAAGTTCAATGCACACACAGCCTCTGCGGAGGCATGGTTGCTGACACTACCTGAGTGGTACATAGGGTGGATCTGGCACAGATCAGTGGCCAAGTGGACCAGTGGGGGCCAAGTGTGCACGCGTGCCACGCACGCTGTGGGGGTTACAACCCTCAGAGCGCACCCGTAGCCAGCCATTTTCAGTCAAGGTGTCGAGCCGAGCGCCGACACAAGTTGTAAACGCCACTGGTGGCGTCACACAGAATGTAACACCCGTCTCCATCAGCAGGTCTGCTTGGAGTGGCACAACAGCGCATGCGCGTTTGAGTGTGGTGTGGCTGGCTGTTCCGGCTGTTTGCCTCTTCCGTGCGGGATGGTACGGACGTGGTGTTCACCACGCATGATACATGGTAATATGAAGCGCGCTGCGTGGCCTTGCGGGTCTTTCTAGTAGAGCTCCCCTAGCTAGCCGTGTAGTCCAGGCCTTAACTCACGGGGTCCTCCGGGCACGTGCATGTAAAAACTGTAAAAACTGATCATATGACATATGACACGACATGGCATTGTGAATGACGAGGGTTTTACAGCCCACTGCCGGCGGTCAGTTTTAAAACCCACATACGGTTCCAAAGCTCCAGCGGGACATGGAGAAAGAGCAGACACAAGGCAAACAAAAAAAGGTCAAGTTACAAACGCGGCCCACGGTAGCGCCGTCCACACTTTGTGGCGGGCGCCAGTAGCGCCGTCCACACTTTGTGGCGGGCGCCAAGCAAGCAGCACCACAAACCTCATGTGGCCGCAGCGCAGGCCCAAGGTAACAAAACATGAAGGGCCCAAGAAGTCCTCCCTAAAACCACCAGAAGCGGGGCTTGTAGCATACCCGCCACAGTACTCTTCCCAGCGACCACCCGCCACCGCCACTGCACGCGTGTCGTGCCACCTCCCCTTCAACACACCCACAGGTGTGTGTGTGTGGTGTGTGTGTGGTGGTGGGGGGACTAGCAAACAGGCAGCCACCCGCTCGGCGCCAACCACGAAGCGTGCGCGGTGGAACTGCGCCTGTTTCCGCAGTCCTGGCGGCGAGGAAAGTGGGCGGCCGGCTTCCTTGACACAACCAAATCTCTTTGGTGCTGTTTGTTTTCTTAGTGATGTGGTTAAGAGATCCCATAATAAGCCCCGCTTCCAGTGGTTTGGGGGGGGGCTTTATGGTCCCTTCATGGTTTTATACCTTGGGCCCGCCCTCCGGCCACTGGAGGGGTTGGGTATGGAGCCTGCACTGTGGTGCTGCTTGCTTGGCGCCACTACTTTTCCAGACGACCATAGATTTCCAGACGACCATAGACGGATCGAGCGCTTGCACATGCCAGGCAGCAATCCTGATCCAACTGCACGGTCTGTTCTGTATATTGGTTATTGACCTAGTTGTCTACCATGTTAAGTTCATAAGCTCTTCGCCAGGGGCTCCCGCCCTGGCGCCGCTCGATGGCGGACAACCGGGACAACTGCGCTTGGTACTGGGCGGCTGAAAATCTGGAAATTTACCCTGAGCGGCTGTGACGCACAGCGCTACTGATGAACTGGTCCTGATGGGGCGAGGCTATGTGGCAGATGGGGCAGCGGTACGATGGAGAGCACGATGCACGATGGCGAGAATTGCGGCGAGCATGCACCCCCTCTCACAACGATCGGAACTCAAGCAGATTGCGGCTCCTAATGGTTTACTGTGCCTGGATGGAAGAGAGAGACGGATGGCGAGAAATTGAGAAACATGGGAAGCGAGGCACATGCGGCTAGGCTTTGTGAGGAGGTTGCGGCGCAGGGGTTCCCTGCCCCAAGGCGCAGATTATTAGATGGCGACGCGATCGATGCACCAGCCGTGCGGCATGGGGCGAGGCGAGGCCCCACCAGCGGGCGGGCACCATAATGGAGATGGCGGCTAAGAACGGGGAATGCGGCTACCGGGGATGAGGCTACGGGTTATGCATGCCAGAGGACGGCGGACAAGGCTAATGCGTCACGGCGCATGGGTAAAGAACGGGGAATGAGGCTACGGGAGCTGGCGGGCGCGGCGCGCGCATGGCGCACGCGGCGCATGGGGGTTGCATGGCGGCGCTCTGCGCGTGCATGCATGGAGGAGATTGCTGGCGGGCATGGGGGAGATTGCTCGCGGGCGTGGAGGAGATTGCAGGCGGCAGCATGGAAGCGGATGGCGACAAATTGAGAAACATGGGAAGCGAGGCACATGCGGCTAGGCTTTGTGAGGAGGTTGTGGCGCAGGGGTTCCCTGCCCCAAGGCGCAGATTATAGATGGCGCAGCAATCAATACACTAGCCGTGCGGCATGGGGCGAGGCGAGGCCCCACCAGCGGGCGGGCACCATAATGGAGATGGCGGTTAAGAACGGGGAATGAGGCTACAGGGAGAGGATACGGGTTACAGATGCCAAAGGGGTCGGCGGAACAAGGATCAGCCATAGGTGTCACGGGGAATGGCTAAAGAACGGGAATGAGGCGGGTGGTACGGGTGCTGGCGCGCATGGAGCGCGGCGCGGCGCATGGAGATCGCATGGCGGCGCCCATGCATGGACGAGATTGCTGGCAGGCATACAGGAGACTGATTGCGGGCACGGAGGAGATTGCTGGCGGGCATACAGGAGATTGCTGGCGGGCGTGGAGGAGATTGCTGGCGGGCATGGAGGAGATTGCTGGAGCCAATGGCGGCGGCGGGACTAGTAGTAGAACACAGGCGCACACCAACAATGCGTTGCTGTCACTACCTGGGTGGTATAGGGTGGATCTGGGGGCCCAGTGTCCTGTCTAGGTCCAGTGCGTGCGCGCGTGTGGGGGTTTACCCTCACCTCTACCAGGTAGCCAGCCAGTTTCCCACTGAAACTGAGTTTAAGGTGTCGGGCGCTAGCGCCGACACCGGTCTTATACATCATTACTGGTGTCACACAGACTGTAAGATCCATCATCATCACTACGTGGTTGGCGCTACCGTGGGCTACTTTTGTAGCTCGACCTTTTTGGTGGGCCTCGTGCCTGCTCTCTTAAGTCCCGCTGGAGCTTTGGAACCGAAAGTGTGACCGCCGGGAGTGGATTGTAAAACTCTCCCCATCATATGACGCGCGAAGAAGAGTAGTTGGTGTGGCCCTGAGTGTGGACACTCCGCGTCCATACTTGCAGGCCCCATTCCGCCATGCGTGAGCCCCCTCACTACCCAGCAGATAATCAGCGTCCACAGGACTACCACCGGTGGTATTGACTGCACGTTGCCCAGGCTCAAGACGAGGAATGGAAGCCCATGACCATGCACGATCACGAGTTGACGAAGAATGCCCTTGTCAAGGGGTGAGTAAGATAAGACGCGACTCCATATCAACGCGCAGCGTCCTGCATGGGAGTTGGCGCGAAAGCGTCAGCATCGACGAGATCGGAACCGAGCTAAATCTACCCCCTCTGCACAGGCAGGTCCTCTTCGTGTGCGGCATTTCGGAGGACAGCGCTGAGGGCGGCACGTGGTGAGTGAGCGGGTACCAGGGGAGGTGGGGAGCGCGTGGGTGTATGTGCGTGCGTGCGTGCACACATGGACAATGTCCTGAAGCTCCCCCCTGGGTCTGCACTTGCCACCCCCTTCGCAGGATGTCCGAGCTGGCTGTGCCGTACACCGTCTTCAAGGCAAGGTATCAGCAGCAAGGGGGGGCGATCGGGCTCGGGGCACGTGGTACGCATGCGTCAGCGCTGAGAGAGCATGCGCTGGCACCATGCGTCCTCCGCGCGTTGGACGGCCAAGCTACCCCACCCCACCCCACCCCTCCTTGCTTCATCCACTGGCACCTGCAGGGCGCCGGCTTCGACGTGACGATTGCCTCCCCGAACGGCGACAAGGTCAACATAGACGCTCGCAGCCTCGGCGCAGAGGAGATAAAGGAGCCGCGAGTGGCGAGTTTTGCCTCAAATGGTGAAAAAGCGTCAAGCAGCGCCACGCACGCACGCACGCACGCACGCACGCACACACACACACACACACACACGCACACACACACGCACACACACACACACAGCTGTGGCTGCTCGCCTGCCTACGCACGCCCCCCCCCCCCACACACACACCACCACCACAAACACACCTGCACCTCTGTGTGCGCCCAGACACCGCCATGGAGCAGATGCGGCGCTCGGTGCCGCTCGCCGCGCTGACTCAGCCCGCGACGTTCTACTAGTGCATCTACCTCGTCGCCGCCGGGCCCAGGTTTGCACTGCTGCTACACTGTGTGTGACTGCAAAACTGTGTGTTTGCGCTGTTGTTGCACTGCGTCACTGCTGCACTGTGTGTCACTGCTGCACTGTGTGTTTGCACTGTTGCTGCACTGCGTGTCGCTGCGACACTGCGTGTTTGCACTGTGTGCCACTTCGGCACTGTGTGTCACTGCGACACTGTGTGTGTGCACTGTTGCTGCGCTGTTGCTGCACTGTATGTCACTGCAACACTGTCACTGCAACACCCAGTGGGAATCACCCAGCCACCCAAATCACCCAATCAATCACTCAAATCACCCAATCACCCAGCCACCCCAATTACCCAACCAATCACTCAAATCACCCAATCACCCAGGCCTAAGAGGTGCCGCCCTCTTGCCCCCCGGCTCTCCCCCCTGTTGCTCCCCTCACCCCCACCCCACCCCCATGACTTCTCCATAGCTTGCTCGCGCCCGTGCTCAAGGACCATTCAGTGGGACCTGCCCGACGCTCACACGCCGAGGGCGCTGCTCTCCAATGCTGCCGCCTCTGGCACGCTTTGCCCCCCTGCTCCCCTGTTGCCACCCCCTCCTCCCCTACCCCCCCCCCACAAGCCCTCCACCCCCCTGCCTGTGCCCCGCGCTCAAGGACCACTCAGTGGGACCTGCCCGGCGCTCACACGCTGCGGTCGCTGCTATCCGATGCTGCCGCCTCTGGCACGCTGCTGCTCGCCAACCGCCACGGGGTGGGCGCGCTGCTTGGCGCGCCTCCGCCGCTGCTGCACGGCTGCAGCGTAGCATGCCGAGGGATCGACGCCGACCGCTCGTGGCTGTGCGCCTCGCTCACGGTCGCGGGCGCCCTGCTGCAGAGGGGCGAGCGCGAGGCGAGTGCTGCCTGTTGATTGGGCCATTGGGGAGCCCTGGGCCTGTGACGAGTCCGCGTGACCGTGCTTGTGTGCGTGGCGTGTTACAGCCATTCATGCTGTTTTGGCTGTGGTGGCTGTGCGCCTTGCCCACGGTCGCGGGTGCCCTGCTGCAGGGGGGCGAGCGCAAGGCGAGTGCTACGCGCTGGTTGACCCCTTGGAAACCCCGGGTCTGAGCCCCTGGGCCACTGATCCCTGGGCCTCTGATGAGTCCGCGTGAGCGTGCACGTGTACGCGGCGTGTGATAGCCAGTTACAGCCAGTTGTGCTGGTGTGGGGCGTTTTTATAGTTTCTACAAGCACGCGCCCGGAGGACCTCGTGGCGTGAGTTAAGGCCTAGACTACACGTCTAGGGGAGCTCTACCAGTAGAGCCTGCAAGGCAACGCAGCGCGCCAGCCTACCAAGGCTGGTGTGGGGAGATGTGACAGGCCTGAGCCAGGCCAGTCACATGGGTGCGCCGCTTGGGCCACTTAGGGGTGGCGTGGGTGGCGTGCCTGAGAGGGACCTGGACCGACGCCCCACCACGACCACTCACCCATCTTGCCCACCACCGCCACCGCCACCCCCACCACCCAGGGCGAGTCTGACGACCACTCATGCATCTTGACCACCACCACCGCCACCGCCACCCCCACCACCCAGGGCGAGTCTGACGACCACTCATGCATCTTGACCACCACCACCGCCACCGCCACCCCCACCACCCAGGGCGAGTCTGACGACCACTCACCCATCTTGACCACCACCGCTACCGCCACCACCACCACTCAGGGCGAGTCCGACGACGACGAGACTCCTCTCATCGCGTTCGACAAGGAGCACGGCGTCATGTCGGGCGCCAACCTGTCGAGCGTCGAGGCGCTCGCGGAGCGCGCGGTAGCGGAGCTGTTGGCCGGTGAGTGTGTGCGTGTGCGCGCGTGCGTGTGTGTGTGTGTGTGTGTGTGTGTGTGTGTGTGTGTGTGTGCGCACCCATGACACAGCCCCCACCCCTTTGCAAGCGTGGGAGGGCCATGGCACGCACGGTGCACAGTTTGTGTGTGTGTGTGTGTGCTCCTGTGTGTGTGTTTCTGTGTGTCAGTCACCCGCAATTTACAGGCGCTCTGATGCAGACCTCCTGTTGACGCTATCGCCGTACCCATGTGACGATCTGGAATAGAATGTGCGCACGTGCGCGTACTCAATCTCTCCTCCTGCCAACCCGCCGCGCACACGCCTCACACGTGCGCGCAGGCAAGCACCCGTCCGCGTCTGTGCACGTCCCCACCAGCTCCAAGCCCACGCTGACCGGCGCGGAGGTCGGGCGAATGGAGGGCGAGTGGGGCACCACGGACGTCGGCAGGCCGCACGCCACCTCGCCCAAGGGCCCTGCGACTGGCGACACCGAGGACAGCGCGCAACTGGCGATGCCGGTGGCGCTCGAGTGCAACCCGCGCATGGCTGGCGGTGCTGTGGGTGCGGGTGGTGCTGGGGCGGAGACCAGCGACCGCAGCAACAGCTGCGCCGGGCTGGCGACGGTCCCGGGCGTATTGGGATGACTGATGAGTGGTGCGCATTGGGATGATCGGGGTCGGGCCTCCAGGTCTCGAGAGGCCTCCACTCGCAGACCACGACTCATCAAGGCCTGTCTGTGTCTAGGGGCCTGATGAGGGGCCATGTCCCTGATGAAAGGGATGTCGCCCAGGATGTTGTTGATAAGGGGCGGGGAGAGTCGCCCAGACAACTGATCTTCCTGCCACTCACAGCGTCCGCTGTGGGCAGCGCCAATGTTGCGCTATGAGGTGCGCCAATGGTGCGCCCGTCGCCTGCACTCTTTCTCTCGCCTGCACTCTTCCTCTCGCCTCGCAGCCCGCTTAACGCCGTGCCTGCCCCGCCCTGCCCTGCTTTGCGCACTGCCCCTGCCCCTGACCCTTGCGTGCACTAGACTGGCGCTGTGTCACTGCCTCCACCCTCTTGCCCTCAGCGTGCGCAGCGCCCTGCCGCTCACTCCACCCTTGCCGGCTGCCTCCCCAGAGAGTGGAAGTGTGGGGGCTGGACGCGAGCGATGGGTGGTGCTGTGGGTGGCGCTGCTCCCCCCCCCCCCCATCAGGGACCCTGGGCACAGGCCTTGCTGAGTCACTCTGCCCGAGTCTGAGAGTTGGCTGGACCAGATATTGGCTCTGAAGGGGTAAGGTCTCTGGAAGGCTAGTAGACACACATCACATCACAAGGCACTTCACGAGTTAACAGCCGAGTGACGTTTTCTACTTCCTCGTACTTCCTACTTTTTCGAATTCCTTCTACTTTCTACACTATTTGAAACGGGGTTCCTATGTGGCCGCATGCGTCGTGCGCAGTACTTGGGTCGAATGGTGAGCGGATGTAAGGAAGGCGATGTAAGGAAGGCGATGGTCGCGCGCGCCAGGGCTGTGTGGCGTGGAGGTAGTCGAGCACTCATGGCAAATGAGGGAAGCCATGGTGGCCCTGCGAGTGACAGAGCGAGCATCAGGTTGGTCACTGTCAGTATTGGCAGGCGCACATGCACGGGCGGCGGCAGCGAGACGCAACAGCAGCAGGTTGGCAAGCGCACACAGACGAGCGGCGGCAGCGCGTGCACAGAGAGTTGGTTCGTGAACCTACCGCGAAAGCCGCAGCCTCAGCCTCAGCAAAGGCTGAGCCGCCGCCCGACGCGGTGGCCTGTGCCAACGCCTCGGCAGAAGCCGACGCGCCGTTGACGTGCTCGGGCAACGGGGGCGCAGGGGAGGGGGGCGCAGGGGAGGGAGGGAGAGGAGAGGGAGGGAGAGGGGATGGGGGAGGGGGTGAAGACACGGGGGAAGACACGGGGGGCACCTCGCAGCCGGCACCCTGAGCCTCGGCCAGGGCTGCAGCAGCGGCAGTGGCATCAGCCTCGCTGCCGGAAGCCTCGGCAATGGCAAAAGCCTGGGCCACGGCCTGTGGTGCAGCAGCAGCACAGGCATGTGCAAGGTTTTATAGGGTTGCCGCCAGGACCACACGGAGCAGCAGTCATCAGCAACAGCACAGCGGCGGCCATAGACATGCAGATCTAGACGAATCCGATCACCACACCTTCGCTGCGCCTCCGCAGTCTCCCTTGGCGACCGCGATTGCGACGGCCTCGCTGGCAGCGGTGGCACCGTTGCCCTGCAGAAGGCGACAGGATCAGCACGGGCAGCAGCACGGGCAGTTGCAGTGGCAAGCAGGGCAGTGGCAGGCAAGCTTGCCCCACCTCGGCGACCGCGCTGGCAGAAGCCTGGGCCTGGGCGTCACCTCCGTCTGATGAGGCGATGGCCTGAGCAGAGGCAGAAGCCTGAGCAGACTGCTTCAGGACGCGGCCTGCACAGGGAGGAGGAGGCGGGGCGAAGGGACATCGGCGAGGCAAGAGGACAGGCGCAGCAAGTGGCCTTGGCATAACCCACAACGGTCTGGGGCAGTGCACAGGGCAAGTCAGGACAGTCAGGGCAGTGCGCAGGGCAGTCAGGGCAGTCAGGGCGGGCGCGCAGGCGAGAGAGAGCGCAGGCGACGGCGGCAGGCAGCCTGTAGCTACAGCCTCTGGGCGCACCATTGGCGCTGCTCACAGCGAGCACTGCGAGCAGCAGGAAGACCAGCTTCTTGGGCGACATCTGCGTGGGGAGCAGGGGCAGGAGCAGGAGCAGGCAGGCGGTGACGTTTGCGCGACGCTTTTGACTTGCTTCGCGCGCGCATGGTGCAGGCCAGGCCACGCCGCGCCACTCCACGACCTCGCAGCACTCAATCACGGCGGTGGCTGTTGGATCAAGCGCGCGCGCGGCAGGGCTGGGCGTCGATCGCGCGTGCAGGGGGCGGAGAGCGACCGATGGTGGAGGGTGCAGGCCAGCGCTAGGTGGGTGCCAGCTGCAGTGGCGGCAAGCAGCGCCCCTCTCACGTTGATGGTGGTGTTCCGAGCAGTGGGTGGAGGGCTGCGAAGACGTCTCCGACTGGAAGTGCATGCAAACGCGGCCATTTTGTAAAAGTAGGGAGGGCACCTCCAGTGTGGACGCGGTAGCTGGCTGGGAGGTGCCCCCGCATGGGGGCCACAAAGACCCACCCACCACACAGGCAAGCGCCCAACCACATGGGTAACTGATCTCGCAATGCGCAGCACCACGAGCCCTGACATACAGGCTGCTACGAGAGCGCATGGTTGCGCAGTGCGATCTGAGCAACGTGGCACGCGCAAAACAACCAGGCGCAAGGGCACACGCACAACAACCTGCTTCAGCACAACGTGTATAAAAAAACTCAAGAGGGTGCATCTGAGGGTGACCAACAAGCACCACGCATAGGCGCTAGTTTTGACGCTGCTGGGAGCTTCCCCCTGCACAAAAGTGTGAAGATACACTTTACTTGAATCGCCGCTCACCTGCGCTGATGCTGGAAGTGGCTGGCTGGATTGGTGACAATAGTAGCCGTATAGCATACAAAAAAAGCGAGGCTCTCGAGGGGGCTCTGTGCGTGCTGGGTCGCTGTTTTACAGTCTTGTTGTTTGTCACATTGCTCGGTGGCGGTGGCGATCAGACCACAAGGACACCACATCGCATCCTCCTTACTCCCCCCCACCCCACCCGTGATTAAAATTGCGCGCGTGCACGAGGGCCTCGCGTGTGCGGTATGTACGTGCGGCCGCCGTTAGGAAGCATTCTGCATGCGCGCGGCAAACACACGCCTGCCCCTCGCCTAGTCATCAGATCACAATCAGATCACCCGACAGGGGCGGCCTCCTAAAGCATGCGTGACGAGGGGCGGCCCCTCGACGCGGGCGCGCACTGGGGTTGCCGTCGGGGGCGCACGCGTGCGTGGCGACACTCGCCAGATGACCATCACCGGACCATCAGACGGTATCCAGACGGATGTGTGCTTGGGGCCACCGACGCGGGCAGCGTGCCTGCCGTCCGTCTCGTCAGAACCATCCACCATCAGACCATCGGATCACCAGGCAGGCAATTAGCTCGGCGCATCAGACCGACGTGACCTGGTCGACCTTGATCACGCAGTCCATCGACGCCGACGCGATGAACTTGCCGTCTACTGCATCCAACCACCCACCATCAGGCAATCAGACCATCAGGCAGGCACTCGACTCGGCCCATCAGACCGACGTGACCTTGTAGACCTTGATCACGCAGTCCATCGACGCCGACGCGATGAACTTGCCGTCCACTGCATCCAACCACCCACCATCAGGCAATCAGACCATCAGGCAGGCACTCGACTCGGCCCATCAGACCGACGTGACCTTGTAGATCTTGATCATGCAGTCCATCGACGCCGACGCGATGAACTTGCCGTCGGGCGAGCACGCGACCGCGGTGACCTCCTCCTTGTGCTCTATGAACGTCTTGAAGCACTCGAGCGTGGAGATGCGCCAGACCTTGAGAGTGCAGTGTGTGTGTGTGTGTGTGTGTGTGGTCGATTTTACAGTCCGTCAGACGCCTTTGATGGACCCGTGTGTGTGTGCGTGTGTGTGTAACAGACCCATCATCAGGTCATGGCCTCCGTGTGCTCTGTGAATGAATTGAAGCACTCGAGCGTGGAGATGCGCCTAGACCTGTAAAGGGCAAGTGGGTTTTTAAGGGTTCAGAAGCTTGTAGGGACCTCAATACCCAGTTGCATGACTGGAGCACCACCATCCCAGCGTATGGCAAGCCACGATCCAGATCAATGACGTAAGGCTACTGGTTGTTGCACCAGGTGTTGCACCGGTTGATGCACCAGGTGTTGCACAGGTTATTGCACCAGGTGTTGCACCGGTTGTTGCACCAGGTGTTGCACCAGACCAGGTGTTGCACCGGGTGTTGCGCCAGATCAGGGGTTCAAGGGGGTTGTGAATGGGACATGCTCGCCTTCTTCTTGATCAGGTCCACCTCCTACCTAGCTTTTACCCAGCTCCAATCTTCTTGATGAGGCCCACCTTCTTCCCACCTTCTACCCAGCTTCTACCTAGATCCTCTTCTCACCTCGGACCGCTTTCCCTTTATCAGCGCCGCTGGCGCCATGTGCATTAATGTGCCTTTGAACATGTGGCTCACGAGCACGCACACACACACACACACACACACGCACACACACATAGGGTGCGGCAGTATACCGTATACGTGGGCCCGTAAACCGGACAATATCGTATAACGTATACCGTATACAAGGGTATACTTGTATACCCTTGATTCCTTGATCCGATTGAGACGAGACCGGTGGATTCGAATGCCTGACATGATGGGCATCACAAATCCACTCTAACAATCTGTCTTTGCTATGTTTGGTTTAGAAGAAACACAAAACTAGGTTTTTTCTCACTGCATGGCAGCCGGCATCCCTGCGCCCCATGCAAACACCATATTCTTCCCTCCCCCCCATGCTGCATCCAAGCATTGTTCTGAATAGCCCTTGTCATTTTCTGTCCAATGCAAGTCGAATCGTCAAAATCCATGCAGTTTCAAGGGAGTTAGAGACTTTACGCCTTTCATTTGCCATGCGGAAATTGCTGTACACGGTATACATCCCGCTGTATATGGTATTTATACCGTAACGGTATACATACGGTTTATACGGTATACGTATACCGTGCCGCGCCCTACACACCCACACCCACACCCACATGCACACACCCACACCCACACACACAAACACACAGACAGCCCTCCCTCCGCAACCCAACACGCACCTTGACCGTCTTGTCCTCGCCGCCCGTCACGATGCAGTCGCCGTCGGGCGTCACGCACAGGCAGTTGACCTGTGTTTAGGGTTAAGGGTTTAGGGCAAGGGTGGTGGTGCGTGGAACGTACCGCCTTATTTAATATATGATGGTTGTAAGGGCCCGTCACGATGCAGTCGCCGTCGGGCGTCACGCACAGGCAGTTGACCTGTGTTTGGGGTTTAGGGTTTCGTCGGGCAAGGGTGGGGGTGGAAGACACCGCCTTGTTTAATTGTATGTTAGATATAAAAGGCCCGTCACGATACAGTTAGAGAGAGTTTAGGTCAAAGGCTGGACTTGAGGGTCTAGGCGGTGGTACCAGGACTGGAAGCTGTGTTTGCTGGAAAGTTATCAGTAACATAGGTACACACACCCATGCACCCACACACACCCACGCAAGCACAGACACACACACACCTTTGCGTTGTGGCCCGTGAACGTGAACACGGGCGTGCCCGCTGCCACGTCCCACAGCTTCATTGTCTCGTCCCACGACCCCGACATGAGGCGGTTGTTGGTGCCTGGGATCCACGCCACGCACGTCACGTGCGAGGAGTGGCCGGTGAGCACCTTGACGCACTCGCCGCTGACCATGTCCCAGATGCGGACCTGGGTGCGTGTCGGGGGGGGGGGGCAGTGTGTGTGTGTGTGTGTGAGTGAGAAAAGAGAGAGACAGAGAGAGAGGGAGAGGGAGAAGGAGGGGGAGAGGGAGAGGGAGGGGGTGAGAGAGAGAGGGAGAATGAGGGGGAGAGGGAGAGGGAGAGGGGGAGGGAGAGAGAATGAGGGAGAGAATGAGAGTTAGAAAGAGTATATGAGAAAGGGAGAGAGAGAGAGAGGGAGAGAGAGAGAGTGCCCGGTGAGCACCTTGACGCACTCGCCGCTGATCATGTCCCAGATGCGGACCTAGGTTGGTTCGGAAAACAGGGCCAGGGCGGGGCTTGTAGTGTGAGGGAGAGAGAGAGAGAAAGAGTGAGGGAGATGGAAAGAGAGGGAGCCCGGTGGGCACCTTGACACACTCGCCGCTGACCATGCCCCAGATGCTGACCTGTGTGTGTGGGGGGGGGGGGGGGCAGTGCGTGTGTGTGTGTGTGTGTGTGAGAGAAACGAGAGAGAGGGACACAGAGAGAGAGAAAGAGAAAAAGAGAGAGAGAGGGGGAGCAGGAGAGGAAGAGGGAGAAGGAGAGGGAGAGAGAGAGGGAGAGAGAGGGAGAGAGAGGGAGAGAGAGAGGGAGACAGAGGGAGAGGGAGAGAGAGGTGGAGAGAGAGAGAGAGAGGAGAGAGAGAGAGAGAGAGGGAGAGAGAGAGAGAGGGAGAGAGAGAGAGAGGGAGAGAGAGCGGGAGAGTGAGCGGGAGAGAGAGGGAGAGAGAGAGCCCGGTCAGCACCTTGACGTACTCGCCGCTGATCATGTCTCAGATGCGGACCTGTTTGTGTGTGTGTGCGTGTGTGTGTGGGTGGGGTGGGGGGGGGCGATTTTACAGTCAGTCGTGGCGTGTGTGTGTGTGTGTGCGCGCGTGTGTGCACTGATTTTGGTATAATCGCGAATTGCAAATCGACTCTCCGCTCACCTGAGGGAGAGAATGGCACAACAAAGGGCGAGAGAGGGAGAGGTTTGAGTTCGGCTTGTGAGACACGCAGAGAGAGAATATCAACCACAATGTGTGTGTGTGTGTGTGCAGGCGCATGCGCGTGTGGCAGTAACACACGCAGCAAGATGCAAACAAAACGCAGCAAAAAGCGGCAAAATAGCAGTCAAAATGCACGCAACACACGCAAACACTGCACACGCCCTACTTCAACCCACTTACCGGAGACCCCTGTGAGTCCAGGGTTCGGACACCGAGGCCCTAGGTGACGAGACAAAAGCGCACCAGGCGCGTTCCTAATGACTCTACCGTTGCTTTGAGCGTAGCGGCGACGCTGTGCGTGCAGCGGGGGCGTGTGGGGACTGGAAAGAGTGTGTGTGGGAGGCACACCCTACTTCAACCCACGTACCGTCTTGTCGGCGCATCCGGTCGCGAGCAGGGGTTCGGGGTTTAGAAAAACCTAAACCCTAAAACCCTGAACCCTAAACCAATAACTAAGACCCTAAACCACGTACCGTCTTGTCGGCGCATCCGGTCGCGAGCAGCGTGCCGTCGCTGCTCACGGCAGCAGCGTAGATCGTTGACGTGTGGCCCTTGGCGACCTGGGTTGAGGGTTTCACGGTTTCAGGGTTATGCACCTTTTGACAGGGTTTTAGGGTTATGCACCTTTTGACAGGGTTTCAAGTTGCGGATTAAGCTGGCGGTCGCTGCTCACTGCGGCATAGATCGTTGATGTGTGGCCCTTGGCGACCTGGGAGTAGGGTTTCAGGGTCCAGGGTTATGAACCCTTGTCGGGGCATCCGGTCGCGAGCAGTGTGCCGTCGCTGCTCACAGCAGCTGCGTAGATCGTAGACGTGTGGCCCTTGGCGACTTGGGTTTTCAGGATAAAAAAGGTCCTCAGGATTGCCACAGGGTTTGCCTGGGGGGAGCATCAAACCAAGGGTTCAGCCAACCGTCGCTGCCCACTGCGGCGGCGCAGATCGTGGACGTGTGGCTCTTGGTGACCTGGGTTGAGGGTTTCAGGGTTTCAGGGCTCCAGGCAGGTTCCGGGTAGAAGCAACAGAAGATGCCGTAGGGTGTGGCTTGCCATCGCTGCTCACAGCAGCAGCATAGATCGTAGACGTGTGGCCCTTGGCGACCTGGGGTACCAGGGTTTCAGGGTTCAGGGTCCAGGGTTCATGTACGCTTGGAAGGGGTTCAGGTTGCGGGTCAAGCGATGCGGGTCGAGCGTTGGGGGTCGCTGCTCACGGCGGCTGCGTGGATCGCAGGCGTATGGCCCTTGGCGACCTGGGATCAGGGTTTCAGGGTTCAAGGTTCAGGGTAACGTACCCTACTAACATGGTGTAAGCTTTCGGTCGCTGCTCATGGCGGCAGCGCAGATCGTACACGTGTGGCCCTTGGCGACCTGGGATACCAGGGTTTCAGGGTTCGAGGTTCAGGTTTTATGTACCCTTGAAAGGGTTTCAGGTTGCGGGTTACGCTTTCGGTCGCTGCTCACGGCCGCCGTCGCTAAGTAACCTCCCACGGACACAGGCTATGTTAGACACAGATCCTTTTCGGTCACCGTGCTCTACCAGCAGACCCCCACACACCCCGCACCGCAACCCTGAGTGCCCTCCCATGCACCTCGAGCTCCTCTCATCCCATCGTATCCTTCTACGAGCGGATTGTCCCCCACACCGTCGTCCCCACACTCCACACATCTCCCACGCCCTCCCCCACACTCCACACATCCCCCACCCACCCCACACATCCCCCCCAACGCATCCCCCACACCCCACACCCTCCCCCACACCTTGAGCTCGTTTCCTGTCATCGTATCCCACCAGCGGATCGTCTCATTGAGCGCCACCTCCCCCACACCTTCCCCACACCTCTAAACTCCCACACCTCCCCCACACCTTGAGCTCCTTTCCTGTCATCGTGTCCCACCAGCGGATCGTCTCATTGAGCGCCACCTCCCCCACACCTTCCCCACACCTCTTAACTCCCACACCTCCCCCACACCTTGAGCTCCTTTCCTGTCATCGTGTCCCACCAGCGAATCGTCTCGTCGAGCGCCACCTCCCTCACACCTCCCCCCCCTCCCCGCCCCCACACCCTTCCCCACACCTTGAGCTCCTTTCCGGTCATCGTGTCCCACCAGCGGATTGTCTCGTCTGCAGGCAGGCAGGCAGAAGGCAGGCAAGGAGGGTCAGTAAGCGTATCCATGGGCGGATTCCCCCGCTCCCCCCCCCCCCCCCCCCCCTCTCCCCCTAGCAGGGAGGGAGCGAGAGAGAGGGAGCGGGAGAGGCAGGAAGAGAGAGGGAGAGAGAGGGAGAGACGAAGATATAACGTATAGTGTTGATGGAGAGAGAAAAAAGGCGTGCACAAACAGAGAGAGAGAGAGAAAGAGAGAGAACGAAAGAGAGAAAGCATGCATAGAGAGAGTGTGTGGTCATTGATGCAAGGCGTAACACAAGGTCTACGTAGGTGCGTCACACAGACTGTAATATCCATCAGCATGGCCGCACTGTGCGACACCGACACAACCAATGCCACAAGCAATGTAGATATAAGACACTGCAATGTAGATATAAGACACTGCAATGTAGATATAAGACAGTGACTTCAAGGCAGTGCCCCCCCCCACACACACACAAACACAGAGAGAAAAGCGTGCGCACCAAGAGACAGAGAGAGAGACAGAGAGAGAGACACAGAGAGAGAAAAGCGTGCACACCAAGAGACAGAGAGAGAAAGAGAGACAGAGAGAGACAGAGAGAGCGGTCGCTTTCAGCCTCACCGTGCGACACCGACACGACCTGCGTGCCGTCCTTGTTCACGCACACGGCCCAAACGACGTTCGCGTGGCCAGGCAGCGTCTTGCGAAGCTGGTTCTGGATCATGTCCCACTCAATGATGGTCTTGTCCTGTGCGTGGTGTGTGTGTGGTGGTGGTGGGGGGGGATGCCACCAAATGACGTTCGCGTGGCCTGGCAGCGTCTTGCGCAGCTGATTCTGGATCATGTACCACTCAATGATGGTCTTGTCCTGTGCGTGCGTGCGTGTGTGTTTGTGCGTGAGTGTGAGTGTGTGTGTGAGTGTGTGCATGTGTGTGTGTGTGTGGTCATGTGCCACTCAATGACGATCGCGTGGCCGGGCAGCGTCTTGCGAAGCTGGTTCTGGATCATGTCCCACTCAATGATGGTCTTGTCCTGTGGGGTGTGAGGTGATTGGCATGAGGCAGGGATGCGTCGATGGTCGGTGGCAAGTCGGTTTGTCTGTTGGTGTCTTGCGCAGCTGGCTCTGGATCATGCCCTACTCAATGATGGTCTTTTCCTCTGCGTGTGTGTGTTGAGTGTGTGTGTTTGTGGTGGGTGGGTGGGGGCGCGCCACCCAACGACATTCGCGTGGCCTGGCAGCGTGTTGCGCAGCTGGTTCTAGATCATGTCCCACTCAATGATGGTCTTGTCCTGTGGGGCAGATGGGCGCGGGGGGTGTCGATGGTTATGGTTATGGTTATGGGGAGTGCTGATAGTCTGTTGGTCTGTTGGCATCTTGCACAGCTGGTTCTGAATCATGTCCCACTCAATGATGGTCTTGTCCTGTGTGTGAGCGCACGTGTGTGTGTGTGTGTGTGTGTGTGTGTGTGTGTGTTCGTTCGCACAAACTTTGTATGCAAAAAACACGTGTTGCGTGCGTGCCACACCCACACCCACACCCACACACTTGATGCATGCATACACCCACCACTTGCACTTGTTGCATGTGCACACACACATATACACACATACACATACACACACACTCACACGCATACACACACACACGCATGCACACACACACAAACACACAAACTTGCTCTTGTTGCATGCGCCACACACACACACACGCACGCACAAACACAACACACAACACACACACGCACACTTGCACTTGCTGCATGCCACACACACACACACACACACCTTGGACGCAGAGAACAGGATTGTTCCTGAGCCAATGAACTCGAGCCCGCGCACGCCGCCCAGGTGGCCCGTGTAGATGTTGCGCATGTGGCCAGACACGGGGTCCCATGTGCGGACCTGTGAGTGTGTGTGTGTGTGTGCGGGGGGGGGGGGGGGCATGTAGATGTTGCGCATGTGGCCTTATGCGGGGTCCCACGTGTGGACCTGTGAGTGTGTGTGTGCGTGTGTGTGGTGTGTGCGTCTGTGTGTATCTGTGTTGGGTGGCCCGTGTAGATGTTGCGCATGTGGCCAGACACGGGGTCCCCCCCCCGCCTTCCCTGCCCCCCCCCCCTCCTTGCCCCCGCGCCCCACCACACGAACGCCACCAGCCACCGCCACCGCCACCACCACCACCACCACCACCACAGCACGCACACCACCGCAGTCCCTGCCCCCCCATCTTCCCTGCCCCCCCCTGCCTTCCTTGCACCCCATGCCCCACCACACGAACGCCACCAGCCACCGCCTCCGCCACCACACGCACACCACCACCACCACCGTACGCACACAACCATCACCCCACGCACACAACCACCACCACTGCACGCACCCCAGCACCGCACGCCCCCCCCACACACACACCGCCAGGTCGCTGCACCCGCATTGCATCGCGCCGCTCAGCCCCCTACCCCCACCCTCGACACACACATGCACATGCGCATGTGCGTGTGTGCACGTGTGCGTGTGTGTGTCACCACCCCATTTGTCCCTCACACCCTTGTATGCGTTCCCCAACTATGTGTGCGTGTGTGTGTGTGTGTGTATGTGTGTGTGTATGTGTGTGTGTACGTGCTGGCATGCGTGTGTGCGTGTGTCTGTGCGTGTGCATGCTCACATGTGTGCCCCACGAGGGCAAAGGGGTGGTGTGGTGTACCTTCCCCCTGGGTAGGTACGACCCTTCCAAGGGCACCTGCTGACAGATTTTGCACACCCACCAGTGTCGCCTGGGAAGCGTTTTAGTAATTATGTACTGCCCGGCTCCAGTAACTTTGACCGCTCATACCAGGCGTAATACATAGCGGGTGTTCAAGCAACGCGTTCCGTTGTGCTGCTCTCGACGAGACCTTTCCAACGCATCCCTCCACGCCCTCTCCCACAAAGTGTGGTGTGGTTTTCTGGGAAATGGGAAATCCGGCCCAGAGCGGTATACTGCTTGCAGGGGAGTCACTGACACCCACCACCCACCGTTCTGTCGTCAGACCCGGAAGCAAGCAGGAATGAGTCTGGGCTGAAGCGCAGCGACAGGATGGTCTCCGCGTGGCCCTTGAGGGGCTGCCTGCGCGGCTCCACCTGCACGTGTGTGTGTGTGTGTGTGTGTTTGTGGCATGTGTGTGTTTGTGTGTGTCTTTGTGTGTGTGTGTGTGTGTTTGTGTTTGTGTGTGTGTGTGTGTGTATGTGCGCGTCTTTGTCTTTGTGTGTATGTGTGTGTGTGTGTGTGTGTTTGTGCGTGTGCGTGTGCGTGCACAGTTGCGGATGCAACAGCCGTGCACATGACACTGTGCGTATGTATGTGCGTGCGCGCATGGGCACGCAACAGCCATCCCAGCATGGCATGTGTGCTGAGGGCAGGCCACGCCTCGACTGCATGTGCCCATGCAAGAACATACTCACGTTGACGATGCAGACCTTCTTGGGCGGCGTTGGCGTGGTGGCAGATGCCATCATCATGGAGGACGAAAGGCTTGGATGGAAATTCTTCAGTTCCTTGTTCATGCGGAGGTGAGCTGCCTCAGCCGACGTGCGGCCGCCTGACGACCTGTCTTGGTGGTGCTCGCCCTGCGACGATTGTGCGACGCCCGCCACTTTAACTAGTTGTGCGCCAGTTGTGCGCCCCGCTGCAGAGAGGTACCTGCCCCCCCCGCAGGTACCCAGATCCCGTGCCTTAGCGTGGTCTAAAGAGTGGTCGCGCGTGGTGCCCCGCACGCGCAGGCCAGTCGTTGGACGCTCGCATGGAAGGGGTCGTTCGTTAAGACCTGCATGGAGGGACCTGCATGCAATTCCAAAGCCTTCTCCTCCTTTCGCATCACACACACCTCAGACGCCTCATGCAGCAGGCTAGCCGCAACGGACGCCTCCACCTGAATGGAGGCCATGCTCGTGTGGTTACTCGATGTGCACAATGAATGGGTGCCCTTGACAACAGCTGCAGTGACGCGGGGGCCTTTGCTTTGATTGTGAGAGCCGCGGGGACCTTTGCTTTTAAGCAGGGGGGCACAATCGAATCGAATCGAAATGCTCACACTGGGTTCACACAAAGCGTGTGCACCTACCTCTAGTGCACCCACTGATCATCAGGTACATATTAAATCGGGAAGGGTGTGGGTTGGGTACTCCTGGCTTGCGCGCCCACACACATCCACACACGTGTGCACTCATATGCTCTAGTAGGCCTACGCCTGTGCGTCACTGACACCACCCGCCGCCCTGCCGCCGTCGCTGCCGCCACCGCGCGCCTCCAGCCTGCGGTGGCGCCGCATCACCGCGGGCATCTCCAGGTCGCGCGCGTCCCACACCACGCGCACGCTGCCGCCGCCGGCCGCAGCGCTGCCCCCGGCCGCGCCGGCGATGCTGTCGCCGCCTCCACTGCCGCTGCTGCTGCTCGCGACGGTGCGCGGCAGCGGGAACAGCGGCATGAGCGGCGTGAACCCGCCGCATGCGCGCAGCTCCTCGCGCACGACGGCCCACACGGCGTCGTCGCCCATGGGCGCCATCTCCTCGGCGAGCCGCTTGCGCATCGCGGCCTGCGCGGCGCCGCGCGAGCTGCCCGCAGCCCCGCCGGCCACAGCCACGGACGCGCCCCCGAGCGCAAAACCGTCATGTGCGCTGTTGTTCGCGGGGCTGCCGTCGCCGCTCCCGCTGCCCCCCGCTGCCGTCGACTCGCCGCCGCTGCCGCCCGTGTTGCTGGTAACCATGCTCGCGACGCTCGCGCTGCCGCTGCCGCTCGCACCCCTTGCAGCGCCGCCCCCGGCAAAGTCGTCGCCATCCTCGCTCATCACGTCATCAGAGCAGCCGTCGTCGCCGTCGCCGCGGCCGCGGCGCGCGGCGCGCGCACCCCCCGCAGCTGCGCCGAGCAGCGGCTGCGCGTTGTTGTCGCCCGACGACGGTTCGGCCGTGCCGGTGCGAGTGGCGAGGCGCATCGCGGCGTAGCGAGGCTTGAACCTCGAGGCAGAGCGCAGCAGTGACACCATGTCGCGCACCTGCGTGCATGTGATGATAATGATGGATGTTACAGTCAGGGACACCTCTAAAGGCGTTAAGGCGTGTAGCGCATGTGTCAAGAGGGAGAGGGGCACAGAGAGAGAGGGAGAGAGAGAGAGTGCGGGAGAGAGAGACAGAGAGAGGCAGAGAGATAAAGAGAGGGAGGCCGATAGAGAGATGCAGAGGGAGAGAGGGAGAGGAAGAAAGAGAGTGAGAGAGAGGAGGCAGGGAGAGAGAGGCAGAGAGAGAGCAAGAGAGTTAGAGAGAGAAAGGTAGATGGAGAGAGACAGAGAGAGCGACAGCCGCGGGTCGGTCGCGCGCCTCGCCCCGTGCACGCGCGGACACACATGCATGCGCGTCATCGCCACGTGCGCACCATGCCCGCCTTGGAGTCGTGGATGAGCTGCTCGACGACCGGGTCTTCGTGGTCGACCGCGAGCGACGGCGTGCCGTTGACCTGCGTGCAGGGGCGGTGTGCAATGCTTCCTCAATTGGCCGGTGAACCGCCTAGAAGGAACCATCTCCTATGGCGGTTTCTGGGCAGTTTCTGGGCGGGAAAAAAATGTATTACCCCTGAAGGGTTAACCGCTCGATTGGTTTGTTATTTTCGTTTTATTGTTTTTTTTCGTTTTTTCCGTTTCCCCCTTTTTCCGGGGGCGCAGCCTGCGGCCGCCGGTGACTGGGCAGTAAGAATGAGTAAATTTAAATCAATTGAAGAATCACCGGCGGTGCGAGCGAACCGTGCACGTGCGGGTCGCGTGAGTCTTGCGCGTGAGCGCGCCCCATGACATGAGCGACGCACGACCTCCACCATAAGCTGCACCACCACCACCACCACCACCACCACTGCAACCACCACTGCAACCACCTAAACCACCTCCCAAGCAAAACAGGGGAGTCGTGGCGACATGTGGCGACGTCGCAGCTGCGTGCTATTTCCACAGCTCGCTGCCTCGTACGCGCACATGCAGCGGCCGGCCACCGTCCACCACGCACCCGCACAGCATGCACACACACCTCGAGCAGCCACGGATGCAGGGCCGAGTCAACGAGGAAGTCGAGGCCGAGCAGCTCAAACGTGGAGCCGGGCGGCAACTCGAGCGCCGCGTGCTGTGCGCGCATCTGCGGCAACGCGGCGGCCACGATCTGCGCGAGGCGGGCGCGGGCGGCGCTCGGACGGGGGGCGTGTTTGGGGGGGGGGGGCTGTGCGCGCCTCTGCTGCAGCGCGGCGGCCACACACTGCGCGAATGGAGTGTGGCGCGGTGCGGGGACGGGGGGCGTGTTGGGGTGTGTGGTGGGAAAGTGGTGGGTGCATGGCCAGCGGACGCAAAGGCGGCCCTGACCGAGTGGTGCACGGCGGTGCAGCGACGGGGGGCGTGGTGGGGTGTGTGTTGGGGGGCGTGTGTGTGGGGGGGCGTGTGGGTGTGTGTGTGGGGCGGAGGGGGGGGGGGCGTAATGTGCGCGCCTCTGCTGCAGCGCGGCGGCCACGCTCTGCGAGAATGGAGTGTGGCGCGGTGCGGGGACGGGGGGCGTGTTGGGGGGCGTGTTGGTGTGTGTGTGTGTGTGTGTGTGTGTGTGTGTTTGTGTGGGGGGGAGGGCGCGCTTTGCGCGCATCTGCTGCAGCGCGGCGGCCACGCCCTGCGCGAATGGAGTGTGGCGCGGTGCAGGGACGGGCGGCGTGTTGGGGGGCGTGTCGGGGGGCGTGTGTGTGTGTGGGACGGGGGGGGGGGCGTGCTGTGCGCGCATCTGCTGCAGCGTAGCGGCCACACCCTGCGCGAATGGAGTGTGGCGTGGTGCGGGGACGGGGGGCGTGTTGGTGTGTGGTGGGGCAGTGGTGGGTGCATGGCCAGCGGACGCAAAGGCGGCCCCGATCTGCTCGAGGCGGGCGCGGGCGGCGCGGGGCGGGGGGCTTATTGGGGGGCGTGTCGGGGGGCGTGTGGATGGGTGAGGGGGAGGGCGCGCTTTGCGCGCATCTGCTGCAGCGCGGCGGCCACGCCCTGCGCGAATGGAGTGTGGCGCAGGGACGGGGGGCGTGGTGGGGGCAGGTGGCACGCCGTGCTCCTCGTGCACGCGCAGCAGGGCAGAAGCAGCAGCGCCGCGATTCGCGCGTGGCGGCAATTGGCAGGCACGCGCGCGGCAAGTGGGCGCGCATGGCAGCAGGCGCGTGTGTGGGTGGGGAGAGGGGGGGGGGGTGAGTGGCAGCATGGCGCAGCAGCAGCGGGCAGCAGCAGCAGCGACAGGCAGTGGGCAGCAGCAGCGGCTAGTAGCGCAGCGGATGCAGCAGCGGGCACCGCGGCCGCACCTGCGCGCAGTTTGCCGCGATGCGCCGCCACAGCGTGTCGTACGCGTCGGCGCCGAGGTGGTCGCACAGCTGCGGTAGGTTCCACACGCCGCCTGCGCGAAGGTGCGCGTGCGAGAGAGAGCACGTGTGTGTGCTGCGTGGTGGAGGTATGGACGCACCACAGGCGGTGCGTGTGCGTGCGTGCGTGCGTGCATCTTCCATCTTCCTGACGCACCGTTCTGGTTCTGCGCGTAGTTGGTCACGTGGCCGACCGCCACGTCACCCGCGTCGTTCTGAGTCCCAACCTCTGGGTCGTATCCCTGTGAGGTGGATGAGCATGGGGCAGGGGGTGGTGGATAAGGAGCGGGTGCGGGTGTAAATCTGTTGACTGCAGTCCATGTTTGGAATGCGGGGCCGGATCAGCCCCCCCCCCTTCACGCACCCGATATGTACAAGAACCAATTCTGAGGAGAGGGGGGCCATAGGGGCCTCGGCGCGTGTGTGTGAAAAGGTGTGGCGGCTAATCGCGCCGCCGCACAACATCGAAGGCAGCCCCCTGCCCCCTGTGGCTCAGTTTCACGGCCGATAACAATCATGCAGGCGTGCGGGATTGCCAAGCCGTTCTCGTCCAGCCAGGTCGCGCCGCCGCGTCGGTGCGTGGCTGCGGCTGCTGGTGCCCCCATGGGCCCCGGCCGCTTCGACGCCCGCGAGGAGCGCAACGATCGCCGCCGCGGAGGCCAGGACCAGGACAAGCCTGAGTTCAAGCACTTCCTGCCGCTGCCCAAGCCCAAGCACCTGGTGTACATCAAGCCGACCGTCGCGGTTGTGGTCGATGTCGCCTCGCGCTCATCCGTCGGCATCAAGATGACCGCCGGCGGTCAGAAGCTGGAGCGCTTCGTCGTCGAGTACTTCGCACGCTCGGTGAAATGAGCGCTGGCATGGAGGAGGCTTTGCATGGCGCGGCCGCGCATGCAGATAAGGGCATGCATGTGGCCCTGGGCCATCGCCGCACGCCCGCCGCTACACAGCCCAGTTTTGTACCAGGGTTTTGGCGTGGCGTGGCCGCCGCATGCGGCGGCCACCCGAGAGATGCAGCCAACAGCTGCCGCGGCGGCGCCGGCAGCATGCGTGAGCTGCATGGCTGACAGCGCAGCGCGGCGGGCAGGCGGATGGCTGCTCAAGGATGCTATGCGGGAGAGCTGGGACCTGGCGGATGTGCTGGGCTGCGCGGCTGCGGGCGTGCCTCAGCACTAGAGACACGCTCACGCACACGCAGCTGCCGGTGTGTGTGGTTTGGGGAGGCGGGGTGGGGGCATGTGGAGCTTTGTAGTTAAGCAACCATATTAGAGGCAAGGAGCTGAAACTGTTTGTAACGTTACTATTTGACTCACGTCCCAGCATTGTGGGGCGCACTCTGGCGCGGGACCGGGCGCCATGCATGCACCCACTCAGCCACGCAGCCATGCAATCAGCCATGCAGCCGCGCAGAAGTCATGCATGCAATCGCGTATGCCATGCATTCCCCCGCGCAGCCATGCAACCATGCATGCAGCCAGACACCGCGAAACAGCCATGCAGCCATGCGCAGCTAGGCAGCCAGACACCCGCACAGTCAGCAACCCGCGCAGCCATGCATGCGCCCGCGCAGCACCCGCGCAGCCATGCATGCAGCCAAGCATGCACCCGCGCACGCGAGATGCGCAGCCATTCATGCATCAGCCATGCGCAGCCATGCAAACCCGCGACCAGCACGCCGCCGGCTACGCCCGAACGTACCGACCCACACGGGGTCCTGCGGTGCTTTGCGCTCTGTCTAGAGCCCCACACGGCCTCTTGGCATGGTGACACCATCTGCGGCCGGTGGAGGCCTCTACCTCTTCCCGAGCCTTGACCTCCGTTGTCAAGCGTGACTGCAATCCACAGAGTCAGCCAGCCCTCGGTATCAGGGTGCCCGGGGTGCGAGCCAACCGTGGGGTCAAGTGGGCCACGCTTTCCAATGGCTGTGCTCTGTTGGTTCTGGTGGTTTGGGGGAAGGCCTCTGGTCCCTTCATGGTTGTATACCTTGGGCTGCCCTCCACCCACCGGAGAGGTTTTGGTGAGGTGCCTGTGGCCTGTGCGGCTGCTTGGCACCAACCACCTAGTGTGGGTGGCGCTACCGTGGGCTACTTTTGTAGCTTGATATTTTGGTGGGCTTTGTGCCTGCTGTCTCATAGTCTCGCTGGAACTTTGTAGCTGATTGTGACCGCCGGCAGTGGATTTGTAACACTACTCCCTCTCACCACCACAGCACGTACCTACTCGAGTGTCATTGCACGCGCGCACACACCTCCACACCTCCACACAATCACGCGCCCCACCGCACTTCTCCACACACACCACCACACCTCGAGACGCATGGCGCGACCAGATGTACTAGAGCTAGTGGGATGGACACAGTCAATGTGTATCCACGGAGTGGACTAGTGCGGGTGATAGTATCTGCCTGCCTCAGGGATTGAGTGCGCAAGCACAAGTCGAATACGCCATTAAAGGCTTCCAACAAGACTGTAAAATCGACCACCTCCACACATCTCCAGACGGGTGAGCAGCTGCTCGCTCAACGCGCTCTCTTACTCGCTGTCAACGCGAGTGCTGTCCAACCATCACCCACAACCCGTGCCCCCCTACCCTCCTACCCACCTACCCCCCCACCCCCCACACATAACACGCATTCACACACGCACACACACACACACAAACACACACAAGTGATCAAGTGATGCATACGTGGTGTCAGTCTTGCGACGCGGAACCAGCCCCGCAGAGGAGACGCTTTTGCGTGATCGGAGTCGATAATGTGCCGCCCAAGTGTGAAC
Organism: Chlamydomonas sp. UWO 241; assembly: GCA_016618255.1. Taxonomy (NCBI): domain Eukaryota; kingdom Viridiplantae; phylum Chlorophyta; class Chlorophyceae; order Chlamydomonadales; family Chlamydomonadaceae; genus Chlamydomonas; species Chlamydomonas priscui. The sequence goes on from VFSX01000014.1 coordinate 545,739, forward strand.
ATCGCTGATTTTCACACTTTCAACAACAAAACAAATCCCCGCGCTCCTGCGGGGATACGGCCAAACGACCCTCCCGTGTGATGCACGTACCAGCGTACTGCCTGTATACATCACTGACAGACACACATAAACACACACGCACACACACACACGTGCGCACACACACACGTGCACACACACACACACACACACACACAAACACACACCTGGCTGCTGAACAGCACGAGCCTGTTGACGTGCAGGCATGCCCTCACACACACGCATGTACACACAAAAAACACGCTCACACACGCGCACACACGCACACACACACACACGCACACACACCTGGCTGCTGAACAGCACGAGCCCGTTGACGTGCAGGTATGCCCTCACACACACACGCACACACAACACGCACGCACGCACGCACACACACACACGCACACACACACACACACGCACACACCTGGCTGCTGAACAGCACGAGCCCGTTGACGTGCAGGTATGCCCTCACACACACACGCACACACAACACGCACGCACACACACACACACACACACACACACACACACGCACACGCACACCTGGCTGCTGAACAGCACGAGCCCGTTGACATGCAGGTATGCCCTCAGCGGGTTGAATCCCGTGACGACGACCCACACGCGGATGCCAGACTTGTGGCCGTTGATGAGCAGAGGGTCGGCGACGTACGCCTGAGCCTGTGTGCGTGCGTGTGCGTGTGTGTGTGTGCGCGCGTGTGCATGCACACACGCACGGATGCAAGGGGGGGGGGGGGGGGGGGGCAGAAAACTCAGAAATGGAACACACCGCACGCGCCGTTGGCCTTTGCGGGGGGTCGAAAACTGATGTGTTCCAGAATTTTCTTTCTGCCTGCCCCTCCCCCCCCCCCCGTGCGTGGAAGCCAGACTTGTGGCCGTTGATAAGGGAGGTTGAAGCCGGATTGTGCTTTGACCGCGTTGACAGTTGACCCCACGTTGACCGTTCCCCCTCATATTCATGTCATTTGTGGACGACCTCTGTCTGGCGTGCACGCCAGACTACCAACCCACTGAATGGGTCGAGCCGTGTTCAAGGTCCAAGTACAGCCGGAATACAATCAAACGGCTGTGTAAGAGGACATGGGGCAAATTTGCACAGGGGCAAATTTGCTCACTTGGCTATATTCCAACTGATCCCTGATGCCTGGCTGTGTGCCTTGCCCCCCCCCCCCTCTGGACGCAAGCTCGGGCACTCTAGGGGAACCCATGCCCCGGAAGCCGGGTCGGGTGGGGCGGCCCAGCCACCCCTGCTGGGGCCGAAAACAAGATCACTGGTTCCCAGTCCCAGATCAGAGTCGCAGCCCCCCACCTGCACGTACGGCATGGCGCCGGTCCGGTGTTAAATGTACGTTTTTTTTTAAATGAGGTCTGAACTCAACCGTACTGCCCCCCTCCCCTTGCGTGTGTTCCGGGGGGGGGGGGGGGGGGGAGCAGGAAAGACAGTTCCATGGGAGGGGGGCCGGAAAGACAATTCTTGGTTCAGTCCCAGTGAATTCCTAGCAGTTAGGACCTATCTTGGAGGCGTCGCACGATAGCTCTCCTTTTTGCTCTGGGACTACACGTTGGCAGGCGGCCGGCTGGTGGCTACCGCCCCTCACAAGTATTTTTTAGGGCCAGAACTGGACTTGGGTCTAGGCGGTGGTACTAGGACTAGAAGGTAGTCTTTGCTGGAAAGCTGATGTAACTGTAACTGAATTCCTAGCTATATCCCACCTGCACGTACGGCTTCTCCCCGCGCGACTTGAGCTTGCGCGTCGCAGCCTCCTGCGGCGCATGGAGGAGGTTGTGAGAAGATTGTGGGGAGGGAGTATTGACTAGATGGGAGGAGGTTGTGAGGAGGTTGTGAGGAGGTAGTGGGGAGAAGGTGTAACTAGATGGGAGGAGGTTATGAGGAGGTTGTGGGGAGAAGGTGTGACTAGATGGGAGGAGGTTGGGAGGAGATTGTGGGGAGAAGGTATGACTAGATGGGAGGAGGTTGTGAGGAGGTTGTGAGGAGGTTGTGGGGAGGAGGGATGACTTGATGGGAGGAGGTTGTGAGGAGGGTGTGAAGAGGTTGTGGGGAGAAGGTGTGACTAGATGGGAGGTTGTGTGACTCGGCGTGGTGTTGTTGTTGATGGTGTGGCACAGGGGGCCTGGCGGTAGAGGAGGCATGCATGCACGCGACTTGAGCTTGCGCGTCGCAGCCGCCTGTGTCGCGTGGAGGAGGTAGTGAGGAGGAGGGATGACTAGATGGGAGGGGGTTGTGAGGAGGTTGTGAGGAGGTTGTGGGGAGAAGGTATGACTAGATGGGAAGAGGTTGTGAGGAGGTTGTGAGAAGGTTGTGGGGAGGTTGTGGGGAGGAGGGATGACTAGATGGGAGGAGGTTGTGAGGAGGTTGTGAGGAGGTTGTGGGGAGGTTGTGGGGAGGAGGGATGACTAGAGGAGGTTGTGTGACTCTGCGTGGTGGTGGTGGTGCGGTACAGGGGGCATAGCAGTAGAGGAGGATGCACGCGACTTGAGCTTGCGCGTCGCAGCGTCGCAGCCTCCTGCGGCGGCGCACGGAGGAGGACGTGGGATGTTGACGAAGTGTGTGCAACCTCGTTTTGTGACTCTGTTGTGTGTTGACCCCCGTCAGCAGCAGCCGCAGGCCCTTGCCAGGTGCCACTGCACACACACACACACACAGACACACACACACACACACACATGCACACACACACACTCACACACGCACACACACAGACACACACACACACACACCTGCAGCGCGCGATCTCCTGGAAGCAGCCAAAGGCCCTTGCCCAGGTGCTGACACACACACACACACACACACACCTGCAGCGCACGATCTCCGGGCAGCAGAGGCCCTTGCCCAGGTGCTGACACACACACACACACACACAATGCACACACACACATACACACACACACCTGTAGCACGCGATCTTCAGGCAGCAGCCGCAGGCCCTTGCCCAGGTGCCGCTGCACACACACACACAGTTACAGTTACAGTTGCATCGGCTTTCCAGCAAAGACTACCTCTAGTCCTAGTACCACCGCCTAGACCCAAGTCCAGTTCTGGCCCTAACAATTACTTGTGAGGGCGGTAGCCACCAGCTGGCTGCCTGCCAACGTGTAGTCCCAGAGCAAAAAGGAGAGCTATTGTGCGACGCCTCAAAAATAGGCCCTAACTGCTTCTAGGGGATAGGGGGTCAAGTGGCGCTTGCCAATCTACTTGACCGCCGTGGTGGAGGGGCCGGCGCCTGAGGGGCAGCCGGACCGTGCACTACGGCTCTCCACCCGACCCTATCCTGAGCACGCTCAACGCCGTGTCCGAAAAAGTCTTCCAATCAGAACGAGTGCCACTAGTTTCGCCTAGCTGCTGAAACAGTAGCTTAAGAAAATAGTGTCGGGAGGAGGCTGGAGGCCGGCCTTGCTGCCGAGCCACATCCATTGTGCAGTCAAAAGTCGTACGAGGAAGACGAGAAGCCGCATGCGCATCACATGGCATAGCCACTGCATTGATTGCTTTGCCACAAGGCTTTCAATTGGCTCAGTGTCGCACGCCTGCCGAATATAAGTTAATCTGTGCCGGTCGACCAGGCGCACACCCAGAATGCGACGCAGGCAGTTAGAGTGGGCAACCTCCAATCGAGTCAGTTGTGTTTTAGTAGGGGCCCATGTTTCGCAGCCGTACAGAAGTGGGGCAGCACGAAAGTGTTGTAAACCCGCATCTTAGACTGCACTTGCATCTTCTTGCTGGCCCAAATCTTATCAAAAGACGCAAACACGCCCAGCGCGCGACCGACACGCACACCGATCTCCTTTTCCACACCACCACTCTGGGTTATCCAACTCCCTAGATACTTAAATGCAGAGATGGTCTTCACTTCACCACCAGTCAGCGCAAACGTGGGCAGATCCGCGACAAAATCTGCTGGCAAAATCATCACTTCTGTCTTGGCGGCGTTGATTTGCATGCCAAAGCTAGAGGACACTTTGTCAAGGATTTTCAGCATAAGCGCCAACTGAGCTGGGTCATGCGAGAACAAACATAAATCGTCGGCATACATCAGCATTACTATGCGCTCAACCGACGACAACACACACACACACACACTAACAAAACACACACATGCACACACACACACACACGCACATACACACGCATACACACACCTGCAGCGCGCGATCTACAGGCAGCAGCCGCAGGCCCCTGCCCAGGTACCGCACACACACACACACACGCCTGCAGCGTGCAATTTACACGCAGCGGCCGTAGGCCCTTGCCCAGGTGCCGCTGCACACACACACACACACACACACACACACACACACACACCTGCAGCGCACGATCTCCAGGCAGCAGACGGAGGCCCTTGCCCAGGTGCTGAGCTGTTTTGAGCATCCACAGGGGCTGCTGAGGTGGAAGGGAGCCGTCGGCACCTGTGTGTGTGTGTGTGTGTACGTGTGTGTGTGTGCGTGCGTGTGCGTTTGTGTGCGTGTGTGTGTGTATGGGTGCGGTGGGGCGGTCTTGAGCATCCACAGGGGCTGATGGGGTGGGGGGAGGAACCCTCGGCACCTGTGTGTGTGCGTGTGTGCGCGTGTGTGTGTGTGTGTGTGTGTGTGTGCGTGTGTGTACGTACGTGTGTGTATATGGGTACGGTGGGGCGGTCTTGAGCATCCACAGGGGCTGCTGGGGTGGGGGGAGGAACCCTCGGCACCTGTGTGTGTATGTGTGCGTGTGTGTGCGTGTATGGGTGGGGTGGGGCGGTCTCCACAGGGGCTGATGGAGTGGGGGGAGAAACCCTCGGCACATGTGTGTGTGTGTGTGTTTGTGTGTGTGTGTATGCGAGTGTGTGTGTGTGTGTGTGCAAACGCGTGCGTGTGTGTGCTTGCCCGAGTACAAGGGAGTGAGAGCGGGAGAAGGAGAGGGGGGCACGGGGGACGAAGTGCACCCGGGTCGGCTGTTACGCTCGTTTGCACGCACGTGTGTGTGTGTTGGCGTATGTGTGAGATAGAAACAGAGAAAGAGACAGAGAGAGAGAGAGAGAGAGAGAGAGAGAGAACAAACGAGAGAACAGACCGACATAAGCAGCGGCAGCAGCGACAGTGGCAACCACCACACACACACACACACAAACACACACACACAACCAACCAACCAACCAAGTGTTACATGAGGCCACACACACACACACACACACACGCACGCACGCACCAGCAGCAGCAGAAGTCACCGCGACCGGCACACACACACACACACACACAAACATGCACCAGCAGCGGCATCAGCAGCAGCGGAGGTCGCCACGACCGTGCGCGCGCCGCGACCACCACACACACACACACACACACACACACGCACACACACACACATGCCTGCACACACACGCACGCACGCACCAGCAGGAGCAGCGTCGGCAGCAGCGGAGCTCGCTGCGACCGACCGACCGACACACACACACACACACATACGCACGTACACACACACACACCAGCAACAGCAGCAGCAGCGGCAGCAGCGGAGTTCACTGCGACGTGCGCGCGCCGCGACCACACACACACACATACACATGCACACACACACACACACACACACACACACCAGCACAAGCAGCAGCAGCGGCAGCAGCGGAGTTCACTGCGACGTGCGCGCGCCACGCGTCGAGCTCGTCGGGCAGCGAGAACGTGCGCGGCATGATGGCAAACGCGCGCTCGCCCAGGGCCTGTTTGAGCGTCAAGGACAGCTTGCGCTGAGGGGGAGGGAGTGTGTGTGTGTGTGTGTGTGTGTGTGTGCGGTGTGATGGCAAACACGTGCTGTGTCATGGCGAACCCGCACTTGGGAGGAAGCATACCCCCCCACACATAAACACACGCACGCACACACACACACACACACACACGCACCCCCCCACACATACCTCGCGCGTCAGGCTCATGAGGCCCGGGCACGCCGAGACCAACTGCCCTGGCTTGATCGACGGAAGGGCCTTGAGTGCCCCCGCCACCCCCACCCCCCACCCCACACAAACACACACACCTTGCGCGTCAGGCTCATGAGGGCACGCCAAAAAAACGAGCTGCCCCCTCCCCACGGCACAAGCTCACACACGCACACACACACACGCACACACACACACATGCCCCCCCCCCCCACACACACACATACCTTGCGCGTCAGGCTCATGAGCCCCGGGCACGCCGAGACCAGCTGCCCGGGCTTGATCGACGGAAGGGCCTTGAGCGCAAGGCGAGCGGGGGACCACAGGATGTCCCAGTCTGCAGGGCGCTGGTAGCCGAGGGGGCCGGGGACAGGGGCAGCCTTGGGGTAACCGCCGGTGCGGACGCCGCCTGCGTGTGTTTGTGTGTGTCTGTTTCTCTCTCTCTCTCTCTCTCTCCCTCTCTCTCTCTGTGTGTGTGTGCGTGTGTGTGTACGTGTGTTGTGTGTGTATGTGTGTGTGTGCTGGTAGCCGAGGGGGCCGGGCCCGGGTGCGGCCTTGGGGTAACCGCCGGTGCGGACGCCGCCTGTGTGTGTGTGTGTGTGCATGTGTGTGTGTGTGTGTGTGTTGTGTGTGTGTGCGTGTGTGTGTGTGCTGGTAGCCGAGGGGGCCGGGCACGGAGGCGGCCTTGGGGTGACCGCCGGTGCGGACGCCGCCTGCATGCGTGCGTGTGTGTGTGTGTGTGTGTACCACTATGTGTGCGTGTACAACCCCACTATGTGTGTGCGTGAGTCACGCTCCCTCCCTCTCTCTGAGTGTGTGTGTGTGTGTGTGGATATGCCCCCCTCGCCCTTTCAGGCGTGCATGTCGCGAGACGCAACGTCGCCCCCCCCTGCTCCCTCCCCAACTGCCCCCTCAACTGCCCCCCGCCCCCCCCCCCCCCCGCTGCGCTGCTCCCCCCCCTCTCCCCCCGCCCCCCCCACTGCGCCCCCTGCCACCGCCCCCCCTGCCTCCCCTCCCACTCCCCCCCTCCCTGCCCCCCCCCTCCCTCAAGTGCTCCACCTCCCCCTGCCCCTGCCTTTCCCCCTGCCCCCCCCCCTCCCTCCCTCCCCCCCCCCCCCGTTCTGCCCCCCCTCCCTGCTGCCCCCCCCCAAAACCCCAAACTCACCCACCCACCCACCTCCCCCCCCTTTCTGCCCCTCCTCCCACTGCTATCCCTCCCGCTGCCCCCCCTCCCGCTGCCTTAGCCTCCCCTCTCCCCCATATGCTCCCCCTTCCTGTTCCCCCGCCAACTGATCTCCCTACCTGCCCCACCACCACCACCACACACATACACGCACCTGCTTCGTACAACGCCTGCTGCACGATGCACTTCTCTTCAGACCCCTTGAAGCGGCGCGCGTCGGTCCAGAAGCGGAACGCGCCGCTGCCCTTCTCCTCGGCCTTGCCGGTCTGCAGCGGGCGTGTTGATGTGCCGCATGGGGCACATGCGGGCAGGAGGCCGCCGCAGTGTGCCCACCTCCGTTGAACACGCATGTGCATGCACACGTTGCCACACGCGCATGCCATGCATGCATGCGCGCACGCAAACCCTACTGGCATTGACCCATGCATGCATGCGCCGGTCCTGCGCGCATGCATGCATGTCACATGTGCACGACTCGCTCTTCTCACCTTGGGTGCCCCGACTGCGCTGGGAGCATACTGCCTACTGCTTACGCTCCCGGCTCTGGCGCGTTTTGACATGTCCATGGACATTGTTGCTGCGAGGGTGGCGGCGCAAAGCCGCGGCCCCAAAGCTGCAAACAGTGGTGCTGAGGTGATCTGACGCTCTGATGGCGCTCGCAGGGCTTGCGTTGTTCACGTTTGCCGTGGACGCAATTGACAGCACAATTTGTGTGGAGGCGAAATAAAACAGCTTAGCACCAGGTGGCTTGGCGTGCTGGGAACCCCCATGCATTTCGGATGGCTCTAACCTTACTGTATGCTGGTGGGGCACTTTTTATTAATTCAAAAAACATTTACATTGTGTTTTGTTCATATGCAACAGGCGCCCCCCCCGATCGCTTGACATGCATGTCGGTTTAAAGGGGTGTGTGCAGGGTAATGGGAAAGGGGGCAAAAACATGTTGGTGTGGGGTATGGTTTTGATGCTGGAATCGCTGCTTGCTCGCGTTGAATATTCTGATGGTGGGGGACAGCGGACTGTGAAAATCAGTCTGACGTTCTGGGTGTCCAGACGAACACGGCTCTTGCAACACCAAAACGCCACTTGCCGACCTAGAGAGATTTCACAGCACAGTCGTGCAACCCAGGCAACGCCATGCGTGCCGCGGCAGCAGCGCTCAGCAGGGGGGACTCTATGACGATGTCGATGGGCGACATGCAGGCTCCGGCAGGGGGCACTACGTGTGCGAGGCGGGGGCCGCTGAGATGCCTACGCCCCGCTCGCGTCCTGTCTGCTGTGCGCTCCACCTGGCAGAACATCCGCCCTCGGATCAACCCGGAGAACAGGCGTGCGCACAGGCTGAGCAGGCTGCGGTGCAGGGTGGCAGAGGCAGAGACTGACTCGGTGGGGGTGCATGGTGGTGCATGGGCTCCCTCGCCTTTCTCCTCCTCGTGCTCCTCTTACATGAGCTTCGATGAGGAGATGTTCATGAACGACAGCAGCGTGCACCCTGTGCTGAGGGAGGGCACTAGATGCGAGGCGCTCAGACGTGCCCTGGACGCGTGCGTGTCCTACACCGAAAAGGTGGGTGGGACGAGCTCTCGACGATGCCGTCCCGATGCCATCTCTCTTGACGCCCTGCGTCGCACACGACCCCCCCAGGTCGCCACCCTGCGCTCGGTTGACACAGTGGACGCGTTCCTGGCGAGCCCGAGGTGGGTTTTTGGGTGTGATGGGAGCAGTCCGCGCCCACTTCTGATAACTTCTGATGGCTCCCGCACGCATACCATGCATGGAGGCACTACCTTGGTAGTGGGTACTGTAGTAGTGGCGCGCAGTACCCTCTGCTACTCACATCACACGCACGGTGCATGCATGCGCAGCCATGCGGCCGTTGCGGCCGTGGTCGAGTCCATGCAGATGGAGGACCAGTACGTGCTGCTCGTGCTGCCCGCGCTGGGGCAGGAGCACGTCCTGACCACCATCGATTCGGGTGCGTGCACGCCTGCAGCGAGCGTGCGTGCGTGCGTGTGTGCGTGCGTGCGCGCTCTCCCCCGCGTGCCTCGGTTGCCTCGTTGCGCACGTGCATGCAGTAAGCACGCCCGCCCCCCCGCACGCGTGCGCACACGCTTCCTGTGCATCGTGTCTGCTGTCCACAACCACCTCCCTCGCACCTCGTACCTCCACCCATCCACCAACTCGCGTGCCGACACCACAGGCGCAACGACCCTGTCGTCCAGCGACGTGCGCCCGCGCCCGCCAGAATATGGCCACCTCGGCACCTCCCTCCCCCACACACACACGCACACACACACCACCCCAACAGGCGCTCCGGCAGCAGACGTGCGCGCCCGCCTGGCCATCTCGTCACCTCCCTCATCCCCTCCCCCTCCCTCAGGCGCCCCGACAGCCGACCAGCGCGCGCGCCTGTCAAAGATGGCCGCGGCCCTCAAGCGCGTTGGCCGTCACACACGCTCACGCACGCACACACACTCACGTGCCAACACGCCTCCCTTCATCGCACGCGCAGACGCCCCGACAGCGGACCTGCGCGCGCGCCTGTCCAAGATGGCCGAGGCCCTCAAGCGCGTCGACCTGTTCTATGACTCCATCGGCGGTGTGTGTGGCTACCAGCTCAAGTCGCTGCAGTTGATTGCTGCGGGCATGGAGGAGCTGAGGAGCAGCCAGGTGTGTGTGAGTGTGTGTGTGCGTGTTCGGCTACCAGCTCAAGTCGCTGCAGCTGAGTGCGGCGGGCATGGCAAAGCTGCGGTGCAGCGAGTTTTTTTGTGTGTGTGTGTGTGTGTGGAGCGGTAGTCTATCGGCCAGGAGCCGGCGGTACTCTAGTACTTAAGTGTGCTGGAGTTTCGGCGGGTGTCTCCAGTAGAAGAGTAGCCTGCTTAGCTGGAAACCCCGTGTTATTGTGTGTGTGTGTGTGTGTGTGTGTGTGTGTGTGTGTGTGTGCGTGCGTGTGTGACAATCTCTAATACGCCAAGACATTTGTCCGACAGACAGTACAATCGACCACGCACTCCCCCGCATGTTACAGCAGCAGCAGCGAGGCCCTCCCACCTGCAGACACACACACACACACACACACACTCACACACGCGTGCGCATACACACACACACACAGGCCACTGCCTGCATCAGCAGCGAGACGCCGGCTGAGGTGAAGGCCCCCCAGAAGACTTTCCTCGTGCCCAAGGCTGTCGACCTCGCAGCGGAGGACGGGCGCGAGGTGTGTGTCTGTGTGTGTTCCCTCCCTCTCCCTCCCTCCCTCCCTCCCTCCCTCCCTCTCTCTCTTCCTCTCTCCATCCCTGCCTCTCCCTCCGTCTCTCTCACACACTCGGCCTCTCCCTCTTTCGATCTCTTCCCTCCCTCCCTCCCTCCCACAACCTCCCACACCCTCTCTCTCACACTCATCACACCTCCTCCCTCACCCCCTCTTGCTGGGGGTGTCATGTCACACGTGCAGCCACCCTCCGCGGCATCCACACATCCACCGAGCCGACACACCCATACACACTCTCCCATTCTTCTCTCTTCTCCGTCTCCCCCCCCCCTCGCATTCCCTCCCTCTCGCTCTCTCTCACGCACACTTAACCATGTCACACAGGTCGCACGAGCAGCGACCCTCCGCGGCCTCCGCGCCATGCCAACTATGGCCGAGATCTACCCTGTGGGCGGCGCTGGAGACAGGCTCGGCCTCATCGATGAGGTCACTGGGGAGAGCCTGCCAGCCGCGATGCTGCCGTACTGCGGGCGCACGATGCTCGAGGGGCTGCTGCGTGATTTGCAGGTGAGAGACTCGACACTCGACACCCTTCAGCTAGGAGGGCCCTTAATAACGCAGTGTGTGAGTGTGGGTGGGTGTGCTGACGAGGTCACTGGGGAGAGCCTGCCCCTCGCAATGCTGCCGTACCACGGACGCACGATGCTCGAGGGGCTGCTGCGCGACCTGCGTGTGTGGGCAAAGTGTGGACGGGGGTGCGGGGGCGGGGCAGTAGTTGGAGCGGAAGGTCGCCTGACTGTGGAGCGCGCCTGAACTACAATGCGAAAAATATGGCAGCTTGACAAGGACACACAACACGTAACGCAATACACCTCAACATCCGCAGGCGCGCGAGCACCTCTACTACAGGCCCACCGGCGTGCCGCTGGCTGCCACTTGCCTGACACCTGGCTTCAACGATGCACGCCCTGCCTGTCCACTCACCCTGCGTGCACACACACTCCCTGCCCCACAATCATCAGGCGCGCGAGCGCCTCTACTACAGGCCCACCGGCGTGCCACTGGCTGCCACTTGTCTGCCACCTGGCTTCAACGATGCGCGCCCTGCCTGTCCACTCACCCCGCGTGCACCCCCCACCCCCCCCTTGCCCCACACGCATCAGGCGCGCGAGCACCTCTACTACAGGCTCACCGGCGTGCAGCTCACGACGCCCGTTGCGATCATGACGTCGGATGCAAAGGTGTGGCGTGTCTTGGTGTGAAGTGCGTGCGTTTGCGTGCGTGTGTGTGCGACGTGTGTGCTGCTGAAGGGCGTGATCATGACGTCAGGCGCAGAGGTGTGGCGTGTGTGCGTGTGCTAGCGTGTGTGTGCAACGCGTGTGCTGTCAAAGGGTGGGACGTGTGGGACGTGCGTTTGCGTGTGTGTGTGCGTGTGTTTGTGCGGCGTGTGTACTATCGAAGGCGTGATCATGACGTCAGATGCAAAGGTGCGACGTGTGGGACGTGTGGTCGGTTTTCCAATCTGTTGGGAGGCCCCCCTGAAGGCGTATACGACCTGTGCTTGCGCGCCCATTAACTGAAGCCTGTGTGCACTTGCGTGCGTGCGTTCGGCACCAGCCACCACCGCCAGCCAAGGCTAACCAAGGCCAAGGCCAACAGCTAACCACCCCAACCACCAACCACCGCACAGGGCAACAACGCGCGCATCGTGGACTCGCTCGAGCGCTCCAGCATGTGTGGCCGCTTTGCCAACCAACCACCAACCAGCCCACCAACCAACCACCCCAACAACCAACCACCCCCACAACCAACCAACAAGCAACCACCAACTACCGCACAGGGCAACAACGCGCGCATCGTGGGCTCGCTCGAGCGTGCCGGCTGGTTCGGCCGCGGCAAGGGCGCGTTCCGCACGTTCCGCCAGCCGATGGTGCCTGTGATCAGCGTCGACAGCGGGCGGTGGCTGCTCAGCGGAGAGCTCGTGCCCATGATGAAGGTGGGTGTAAAACAATGAATGGGTGATTTCGGTTTTGTTCGCGCTTGAAACATCTTTTGTTCATGTTTCCAGTGCGCCGGCCGATGGTGCCGGTGATGGGTGTTGAGTTGGGCCGGTGGCTGCAGAGCGGAGAGCCCGCGCCCATGATGAAGGTGTGTGTCTTAAACGATTTGTTTGGGGCTTTTCGTATCTTGATGTCTGTGCTTATGTGTTTTCAGTCCGCCGGCCGATGGTCCTGGTCATGGGTCAGGCCGGTGGCTGCTCAGTGGAGAGCTCGTGCCCTTGATGAAGGTGGGTGTATTAAACGATTTGTTCCGGTTTTCGTATTTCCATGTGTGTGTGTTTTCAGTGTGCCAGCCGATTGTCCTGGTGATGAGCGTGGAGAGCGGGCAGTGGCTGCTGATCAGAGAGCTCGCGCCGGCGATGAGCGTCGTTTGTTGGGTGCGTTGCTTGCTTGGGGTGTGTGTTGGGCCACGCGGCGCGGCGCGTGGTGTGCTTTGCGACTGTGTGTGAGCTGTGATGCGCCGTGCTGTGGTTTGCAACAGGGCTTGAGCTGTGGTGCGCGCTGCGCGCTGCCTCATGCTGCTCCGTCGCGCTGCCTCCCATCAACGCACACACGCACACCCATTCAAACACACACACACACGCACGCACAGCCTGGCGGCCACGGCGCATGACTGGCTGGCTGGGCCCCCATCACACACGCACACATTCAAACACACACACACACACATATTCACACACACGCACGCACACACGCAGCCTGGCGGCCACGGCGCAATCTGGAAGCTCATGAAGGATGAGGGCGTGTTTGACTGGCTCGACAGCCAGTCGCGGTCGGCGGCGCTCGTGCGACAGGTGGGGTTGACTTGGGTTTGACTGGATGGATTGTGGTTTGACTCGATGGGTGGGTTTGACTGAGCTGGGCAGTGGGGTTGGACAGCTTGTTTGTCTGGTTGGACAGCTTGTTTGACTGAGCAAGGCAGTGGGGGTGACTGGTTGGACGGTTGGTTTGACTTGCGTTCGACTGGATGGGCAGCGTGCGACAGGTGGGGTTGACTGGCTGGATAGTGGGTTTGACTGGCCGTGCGCCAGGTGGGTACGACTTCCACCCATTGTCCGGTTGGTTGGTGGACACGCACACACACACATCCGCCCATTATCGAGTTGGTTGGACTTGCGTTTGACTGGATGGGCATCGTGTGACAGGTGGGGTTAACTGGCTGGATAGTGGATTTGACAGGTGGGTACGACTTCCACCCATTGTCCATCGCACTGCTGCACGAGCGTGGGCCGCATGCATCTGGACGTGGGTCTAGGCAATGGTACTAGGGCTAGAAGGTAGTCCTCGCTGGACAGCCGATGTGACTGCTACTGTGTCTGGGCCGCATGTGTCGTGTTCCAACACCTGCACGACTGGCAGTAGTAGTACAACATGGCAGTTGGCTCGGGGTGGGCGCACGTTGGATGCCTTTTGAGTGGCGGGTTGCACACACACACACACACATCAACACACACACGCAGATCTCCAACCTCATGGCTGGCATGGATACCACGCTGGCAGCCACACCCCACACACGCACACACCTGCATGCACACACCACCCCAACAGCTGGGGTAAAATACGCCATCAGAGGCTTCCCACAGACTGTAAAATCGACCACCCTCCTGCACCCGCAGATCTCCAACCCCATGGCTGGCATGGACACCACGCTTCTGGCCCTAGCTGGCAAAGGCACACACACACACACACCCCTCCGCACACACACACACACACACACACACACCTCCGCACACACACACACACACACACACACATGCACACGCCCACAGATCTCCAACCCCATGGCTGGCATGGACACCACGCTTCTCGCCCTCGCTGGCGAGGGCGCGTCACGCCGCGCATCGTTCGGATTCATGTCGTGTGACCGCCACGTGGGCGCGGCAGAGGGCGTCAACGTGCTGCAGGTGTGGCCATGGGAGAAATGAAGGGCACTAGGAGCCTTCTACTAGATGTATGTCCTTTCTTGAAGTGCCTTGTTAGGGCCTTTGGCTAAGGCTTTTGGCTCGTGCGACCCCCACGTGGGCGCGGCAGAGGGCGTCAACGTGCTGCAGGTTTGTTGGGGTATTTGGGGTCTTAAAGCCAAGGCCTACTTCTCTGTAGTCCTCGTCTCAGTCCTAGCCTGCTGTGCGGCAGCAGTGTATGTCTGTTGCGGTGTTGTGTCGTGCGACCGCCATGCGGACGCGGCAGAGGGCGTCAACGTGCTGCAGGTTTGTATTTGGAGCGTGCTTCGTTATTCGTGTGTACCCATCGTCTTTGTGCGGCGTGCCTCGTTCGGATGCATGTCACGTCGGCGCGGTAGAGGGTGTTGACGTGCGTGTGTGGTGTGGGATGTGTGCGTGTGTGCGTCGCGCGTCGCTCGGCTACGGCGTGCTGCGTGTGTGATCCACAGTAATTTCCTTTTCTGCTGTCCACAGCCATTTGGCTGTATTCCGGCTGCACTTTGACCTTGAACACAGCTCGACCCATTCGGTGGATTAGTAGTCTGACAAGCCCGCCAGACAGAGCTCGTCAAGAGCTTTCAAATGACTGATGTGTGAGGACAAATGGTCAACGTGAGGTCAACGGTCAACGCGGTCAAAGCAAAATCCGACTGTGGAATAATGAATTGAAAATCCTGAAAAGGAAATCACTGGTGATCCACCATGATGGATGATGGCGATTGTGCTGACTTGGAGAAGGATGTAGGCCCTTCCACACTACGCACTCGCACACAATGGCTGCCACTTGTGGAGACCCCCCCACACACACACATACACACGCACACACACACATGAGTCGCGCGTGGCCGTGACCTCGCCCGACGGCACCCCCGCCGGCCACCGCTACTCACACACGCACGCACTCACACGCACACACGCACTCACACACGCACACACACACACACACACGCGCACACACACACACACACGCACCCATACACAGGAGTCGCGCGTGGCCGTCACCTCGCCCGACGGCACCCCAGCTGGCCACCGCTTCACGCACGCACGCACACACACACCCTCCCCCGCACACACGAACACACGCACAGGAGTCGCGCGTTGCCGTCACCTCGCCCGACGGCACCCCCGCTGGCCACCGCTACGCGTACAACCTGACCAACATTGACGCACTCCCCTACACACGCACACGCACACAGGAGTCGCGCGTTGCCGTCACCTCGCCCGACGGCACCCCAGCTGGCCACCACTTCACACGCACACGCACTCACACACATACGCACACCTGTGTGTGCGTACAGACATGCACACACACACGCCCACACACACACACACTCACACACACAGGAGTCGCGCGTTGCCGTCACCTCGCCCGACGGCACCCCAGCGGGCCATCGCTACGCGTACAACCTGACCAACATTGAGTACACCGAGTTCGACCGGCTCGGCATTACAGACTGCGCGGCCGAGGGCGCGCCCGGCGCGGCGCAGCTCTCGGTCTTCCCGGCAAACACCAACGTGCGTGTGGGTTTAGGGCTTGAATTGTGTTGGTGGGTTCTATGGTTTGGGTTGCCCCATAGTGAGTACACCCAGTTCGATCCGCTCTGTGACTGTGTGCGGCGGAGGGTGCGCCAAGGGCGGCGCAGCTGTCGGTCTTCCCGGCAAACACAAACGTGCGTCTAGGAGGACCTCCTACGGTTTGGGTGAAACCTCATCGGGGTACTCTAGTACGAACATGGGCTTCAACTCACCACACGGCATGCGTGCGCGTACCAGCCTACGCCAGTTTGCAAGTAGCGCAGGGAAGCCCGAGCCCTGAGGAACACATGGAGGCGGCTCAGCTCTCAGTATTCCCGGCACACGCATCCCCGGGTGTTGCACCTCACTCTCCACCCATGTTTTGTTGGTGCCACAGATTCTGTACGTAGGGCTTTCAGCCACCGCGTCGGCCACGCAGAGCGCCCAACCCTTGATCTTCGACCCCTGTCTGACCCGCATCACCCAATGTATTGTGATTACCACAGGTACTGTACGTAGGGCTCCCAGCCGCCGCGTCGGTCGTTCAGGGCGCTCAACCCTTGATCTTTGACCCTTGTCTGACCCTGAGTCTTAGTTGACGACCCCCCCATTGTTCGGGAACAACGTTTTTGACCACAATTTCGTTTGCATGGCACGAGAGCTGTGGTTGGTCGATTGGGACGTGGAGCGGACGGCGGACTGGTTACAGTTCCGGCTATCTGCTGGTCTTCTCAGGTTGTTCAAATTCAAAACCAGGCGGTTACAATGGGCGCCAACAGTTTGTGTTTTCGGGCAAATCTGGATTTTGAAAACCATTTGCCTGCCAAGGGCTGGTACCTAACCCAAACCCCCGGCTCAGGGCCTGAGGTGAACTGGAGTCTTAGGCCACTACCCAAGGCATATGTGGCTGAAAGGGCTGGCACTGAATAGCTCGGCACCTCTTAGAACCCCATTTATTGTTGGCGCCACAGGTCCTGTACGTCGGGCTGCCACTGTCGCGTCGATCGTGCAGAGCGCCGTCGAGACCTCCAAACCATCAACCCTCGGTCCTTCTAAACCCGTGACCCTTGGCATCCCATATATATAGCTGCCACCACAGGCAATAGCTCTCCTCTTTGCATTGAGACTACACGTTGGCAGGCAGCCGGCTGGTGGCTACCGCCCCTCACAGGTAATTGTTAGGGCCAGAACCAGACTTGGGTCTAGGCGGTGGTACTAGGACTAGAGGTAGTCTTTGCTGGAAAGCCGATGTAACTGTCACTGTAACCACAGGCTAACCCTGCACCCTCAGTTGACCCCAAGCCCTTGACCCTCGTCATCCCATGTACTGTGATTGCCACAGGTACTGTATGTCGGGCTGCCAGCTGCCGCGTCGATCGTGCAGAGCGCCGTCGAGAGCGGGTCGAGCGAGCGCCTCATGCCCGGCCTCATCTTCAACCTCAAGAAGAAGGTGCGTGTGCGTGTCTTCTGTGCTGCGAGCAGGGGCAGGGCAGGGGGGGGGATCCCTACAACTTGTTTTTTTCAGGGAGTGAGACTCATGCCCAGCCTCATCTTCAACCTCAAGAAGACGGTGCGTGTGCATGTCGTCTACGGTTGGTAGGGGCAGGGTAGGGGGGATCCCTTCAACTAGGCTCTTCAGAGAGGCAGAGAGAGACGCCTCATGCCCGGCCTCATCTTCAACCTCAAGAAGAAGGTGCGTGTGCGTGCCGAAACCGTAGCCCCTAAACCCTCAACCCCAAACCCTGAAAAGCTAGGTCCCTGGACCCTGTACCTAGGTTATTCAGAAACCTGAGACAGAGAGAGAGAGAGAGAGGCAGAGAGAGACGCCTCATGCCCGGCCTCATCTTCAACCTCAAGGACAAGGTGCGCATGCGTGTTTCTCGTGGCTGCGGGGTAGGGAGGCCCAGAGTAGTGCTGTCAAGCGCGGAGCCTTTTGTCTCTGACTGTCCACCCAAGCCAACCTAGAGCAGGGGAGTGATTTTAGACGGCCCCTGCCGGAATATCAGAGTCGGGGGTCCAGTGGTAGAGGACCTTTTTTGGGTGCACCCCCCCAAAAGTGTGCCGAGCCTCTGCGCCAGGAGGTATGAACACATTTTCGGATCTGGCTCTAGACACATCTAGGGAACACGCAGCTCCGGCTCAAGGAGCGTCTAGGGTATACCTAGCTCCCTGCATCGAAGCCTGGCGGCCGAGGCTGGCCGGTGGGCCGAGCCAGCTGTAGCAGAGCTGGCCATGCAAACAGTCCCCCAGGCGCCATGGCAGCGACGGAGGCCGGCGCACGCCAACGCAAGGTCTATATGGCATCCTAGGATAGTGCGCCGCTGAGGGTGGGTCCGCAGCGCTCTGCCAGGTGCCTCCATGTCGCGTGCGCCCAACCCCAGCATAGCGGCCAGCTCTGCCCACAGGCCAACATCGCCCATGTCTCACCGATGCAGTGCGCTCAACATACCCTAGACCAAGCTTGAGCCGGAGCGGCATGGTCTGAATTGGTGGCGCAGGGCACCAAAAATCGATTCCCGTGTCGCAGTGCATGCACAACGGCTCACGCAGAAAAGGCGCCAGGAGGGCCCCAGCACCGCACCGCCACGCTTGCATGCATGTTTCATGACCAATGCACACCGCCCGGCTGTTTTGTAGCAACAGCGGGCTTGAGTCGGCGGTGTTCTCCTCTGTATGGGCCTTGGTGTGTGGGGTCGAGACGGGAATCGATTTTTGGTGCCCTGCGCCACCAATTCAGACCATGCCGCTCCGGCTCAAGCTTGGTCTAGGGTATGTTGAGCGCGCTGCATCGGTGAGACATGGGCGATGTTGGCCTGTGGGCAGAGCTGGCCGCTATGCTGGGGTTGGGCGCACGCGACATGGAGGCACCTGGCAGAGCGCTGCGGACCCACTCTCAGCGGCGCACTATCCTAGGATGCCATATAGACCTTGCGTTGGCCAGCCGCAGCAACAGTGACCAGGTTTGCCTCACTTCGGGGCATGCCTAAATCTTGCTACACTCGATGTTGCCCCAGGGGCGCCTAACGCCCCGCCGCCCTGACAGCGCACGCACATATAGTGCTGGTACGCGTCCCCCCCCGCGGGGGACGCCCTGAGATCGCAAAGGCGTCGGGCGCAGCTTTCTTCTTATGTTCTTATTTGCCTCCCCGACACCAGCTCCCACCCCACCTCACCAGTCACCCAGGAAGCGCCTCCCCTTGATTTTAAGAACATGCGTGATCTGAAGGGGTCATATAAGAGCTGTACCTTCAATTTGGGGTAAATCGGAGCAGGTGGATTTTGGCACTAAACAGCACTACAGAGGGCCTTTTCAACACTTCAACTCCAGTGGGAGAGAGAGAGAGAGGCTCATTCACGGCCTTAACTTCACCCACCCCCTCCGCTCCTGCATTCCCCCCTCCCCCCCCTCATACCCTCACCCCACCCCCCATACCCACCCACGCTTAGGTCGCCTACACGGACCCCCTGACCGGCGAGGAGACCGCCGGACGCGCCGGACGCATGGAAACCTCCTGCTCGCACGCCCCCCACCACACACACACAAACATCGCCCCAGCTCTCACTCCTCCTCCTCCTCCTCCCCTCTCCCCCTGCCCACGTGCAGGTCGCCTACACGGACCCCCTGACCGGCGAGGAGACCGCCGTCCGCGCCGGGCGCATGGAGTCAACGATGCAGAATATCGCAGGTGTGGGCTATGGCTAGTGTTTGCATGCGTGTGTGCATGCGTGGAGTGTGCGTGTGCATGTGTGGGATATGTTTCACACTTGTGTGGGTCCAGTCAGGGTGCCACGCGCACACGTGCACGTCCGAAGATGCAGCATCAAGAAGGTCTGACAACGCGCCGGCCTGCGTGTGTGTGTGCGTGTGTGTGTTTGCATTTGTGAGAATGAGGATCGTCCCGTATTCGAGACAGCGTCCCGGATTCGGGACGATTTCGCAAGATTAGATATTCGGTATAGAAATCGATTCACACCCCACCACTCCAGAATCGGGGAACTTAATACCCCCATCTAGGGGCTCTTAAATCGTGGAAGCCATTGCTTGAGTCTGCAGCGCGTCGCTGCTGCTCGAAGTTGCTTATTTCGGGCAGCGAGCGGTGGCTAGGGCAGTGGTTTAGGACAGTGGTCTGGGGCAGTGGTCTGGGGCAGTGGTCTAGGGCAGTGGTCTGGGGCAGTGGTCTGAGCGGTACTCTGGGGTGGTGGTTTGGCGCAGTGGTTTGTGGGCTCTCGGGCTTTTGGTTTCGGGGCGTCCTGGGGTGCCTCTTGGGCCTCGACACACACACCCGCACGGGCTCGCATGCTGTGTGTGACGCTCATGCACTTGGGCCTCTTGGACAGTAGTTTAGCGCAGTGGTTTGGGGTTTGGGGCGTCTTGGGGTCCCTGTTGGGCCTTGACACACACTCGCGCACGGGCTCTTATGCGGTGTGCGGCCTCTTGAGGGGGGCACTGGTCTGGGGGCTCTCGGGCCTTGGACGGAGGGCGGGGGGGGGGGGGGGGGGGGCTTGGAACACGCGTGTTTCTCATGCACTGCCTTCGAACCTCACGTTGCTGCCCCCGCAGACTTCTTCGTTGACGAGTTTGACGCGCCGTTGTCACCGTCGGAGGCGCGCGCGCAGCTGTCGACGTTCCTCGTGTACAACCATCGGCGCAAGGTGTGAAGCTTATCAAGCCTGGCTCAGAAGCAGGGCATGTTTTGGTGTGTGTGGGGGGGTCCATGCAAACCTTAAGTTTTGCCGAAATGGGGGACTCAGATGGCCAGCCAGCCGACCGACTCTCCACAATCCTCATGGGCAACCACCGGCGCAAGGTGTGTTGTCGGGACGTCACCCTCGGGCCACCTCAACCCGCAACGCAAACCCCGAAGCGCTCCCACCCCAAACCACAGTTCACGTCGAGTGCCAAGAGGAAGCGCGAGCCGGGGTCGACCTTCAGCCCAGCTCGCCGCGCCACCTTGCCCAACCCTCGACCCACCCACACTCTGAACCCTCGACCCTTGCGTGCTGGCGCGGGACTGCCAGCCCAGACGACGGGGCAGCGGGGGCCACGCACGCGCGAGTAGATCTTACAACGGTGGCACTCTATTCAAGACATGCTACGCAAGAAGAATCTGCGCCAGTTTGCGCGCGCGTGCGACAGGCTGGCGGGCCGCAGCCGCAGCCATCAGATCCCACCTGCCATGCGGGACGTCTCGGGCGCGCTGCACAGCGGTCCAGACGGGGTGCTGAAGGCCATGACAGAGTCATTCGACAAGCTATATGGCGGGAGTCCAAGCTCAGCGACGAGACCCTGAACCAGCTGGAGAACGATGTAGCGGCGTTTGAGCTCACACGCGCCACAGAAATGGACGAAGCGCACGGGCGCCCCCCTGACCTGGCTGAGACGGAGGCGTGTGTGCGAGCGTTGCGCTCGGCCGCCGCTCCGGGCGGTGACCAGCTGGACGCCATGCTGTTGCGGTGCCCACCTGCCATCGCATGGCTCCACCGGGTCATCATCGCCGTATGGCGGTCGGGGAGAGCCCCGAGGGAATGGAAAACTGCTATTATCACACCGTTATATAAAGGGAAGGGTCCGTGTGACTCCCCTGGTAACTACCGCGGTATAAGCCTTCTCTCTATTGCCGGGAAAGTGTACGCTGCATACTTCTGCACCGCGTCTCCACGCAGGTTGATGGTCAGTTGCATGAGGCTCAGTGTGGTTCAGAAAAAGCAGAGGCACTGTTGATGCAATTTTTACTCTGCGCTCGCTGAGCGCGGCACATGCCGAGTACAAACAATGCATGGCTGTGGCATTTGTCGACTATTCTAAAGCTTACGATTGCATGAACCGTGCGGCACTGTGGAGAGTCCTTAGATTATATAGTGTTCATCCGCACGTGATTGATCTGTTGGAGGATCTTCACACCAACACTGCAGCTGCCGTGCGGCTGGCTGGGAAATCGGGCACGAATTCCCCGTGTCGTCTGGTGTGCGACAGGGGTGCGTCATTGCTCCTGTGTTGTTCAATGTTTTTATTGACCACATAGTGAAAAAGGCGCTAGACATGATGCCAGAGGGGGCTGGCGTGTCAGTCGTGACCCGAGCCGGCGGCTCTGTGTTGTCGTCGTCGGTTGAGCTCATAGTAATGCTGATGTATGCCGACGATTTATGTTTGTTCTCGCATGACCCAGCTCAGTTGGCGCTTATGCTGAAAATCCTTGACAAAGTGTCCTCTAGCTTTGGCATGCAAATCAACGCCGCCAAGACAGAAGTGATGATTTTGCCAGCAGATTTTGACGCGGATCTGCCCACGTTTGCGCTGACTGGTGGTGAAGTGAAGACCGTCTCTGCATTTAAGTATCTAGGGAGTTGGATAACCCAGAGTGGTGGTGTGGAAAAGGAGATCGGTGTGCGTGTCGGTCGCGCGCTGGGCGTGTTTGCGTCTTTTGATAAGATTTGGGCCAGCAAGAAGATGCAAGTGCAGTCTAAGATGCGGGTTTACAACACTTTCGTGCTGCCCCACTTTCTGTACGGCTGCGAAACATGGGCCCCTACTAAAACACAACTGACTCGATTGGAGGTTGCCCACTCTAACTGCCTTCGTCGCATTCTGGGTGTGCGCCTGGTCGACCGGCACAGATTAACTTATATTCGGCAGGCGTTGCGACACTGAGCCAATTGAGAGCCTTGTGGCAAAGCGATCAATGCAGTGGCTAGGCCATGTGATGCGCATGCCGGCTTCTCGTCTTCCTCGTACGACTTTTGACTGCACAATGGATGTGGCTCGGCAGCAAGGCCGGCCTCCAGCCTCCTCCCGACACTATTTTCTTAAGCTACTGATTCAGCAGCTAGGCGAAACTAGTGGCACTCGTTCTGATTGGAAGACTTTTTCGGACACGGCGTTTGAGCGTGCTCAGGATAGGGTCGGGTGGAGAGCCGTGTTGTACGGTCCGGCTGCCCCTCAGGCGCCGGCCCCTCCACCACGGCGGTCAAGTAGATTGGCAAGCGCCACTTGACCCCCTATCCCCTAGAAGCAGTTAGGACCTATTTTGGAGGCGTCGCACAATAGCTCTCCTTTTTGCTCTGGGACTACACGTTGGCAGGCAGCCGGCTGGTGGCTACCGCCCCTCACAAGTAATTGTTAGGGCCATAACTGGACTTGGGTCTAGGCGGTGGTACTAGGACTAGAGGTAGTCTTTGCTGGAAAGCCGATGTAACTGTAACTGTAACTCTATTTGAGCGTCACACACGGCTGTACAATCCATCATCGCCATCAACCCTCGACACCCCAAACCTCAGGTCACGTCAAGTGCTAAGAAGAAGCGCGAGCCGAGGTCGACCAAGATCAGCCAGACGCCCGACGGGTCGTTCTACGACCTCATGCGCAACGCGTGGCACCTGCTGCAGGTGTGTGTGTGTGTGTGCGCGTGCATGGGTGTTGCGCATGTGTGCACATGGGAGTTGCTGAGTTGTTGCATGGGTGTTGCATGGGCGTGGCACCTGCGTGGTTGTGCGTGTTGCAGAGGTGTTGCAGAGGTGTTGCAGAAGTGTTGCGCATGCGCAACGCATGGCACCTGCTGCAGGTGTGTGTGTGGGTGTGTGCATGGGTGTTGCATTGTTGCACGAATGTTGCAGGGGTGTTGCTCATGCGCAATGCGTGGCACCTGCTGCAGGTGTGTGCGTGTGCAGGGGTGTTGCAGGGGTGTTGCTCATGCGCAACGCATGGCACAGGTGTGTGCGCGCGTGCATGGGTGTTGCAGAGCTGTTGCGTGGGTGCCAGCACTCACCCACCTTCTCCCCACCTTCTCCCCACCTTCCTCGCAGCTCTGCGGCGTGCAGACGATGCCGGAGCTGGGGAGCGTGGAGCAGTACCTCGTGCGCAGCCCCGGCTTCATATGCTTGTACCAACCACCCACCTTCTCCCCACCTTCTCCCCACCTTCCTCGCAGCTCTGCGGCGTGCAGACGATGCCGGAGCTGGGGAGCGTGGAGCAGTACCTCGTGCGCAGCCCCGGCTTCATATGCTTGTACCAACCACCCACCTTCTCCCCACCTTCTCCCCACCTTCCTCGCAGCTCTGCGGCGTGCAGACGATGCCGGAGCTTGGGAGCGTGGAGCAGTACCTCGCGCGCGGCCCCGGCTTCGTATGCTTGTACCAACCACCCACCTTCTCCCCACCTTCTCCCCACCTTCCTCGCAGCTCTGCGGCGTGCAGACGATGCCAGAGCTGGGGAGCGTGGAGCAGTATCTCGCGCGCGGCCCAGGCTTCATCTGCCTGTACCATCCGGCATTGGGGCCGGTGTGGGAGGTCATTGCGCAAAAGATCTCCGGGGGGGCGCTGCACCAGGGGAGCGAGATGGTTCTCGAGGTGCGCGAAAACCCTCAAAGTTATATTTCTAGGACCCAGGAATAAGGAGCTTGGAATCTTGGGAGAACTTCCAATACCCTGAGCTAGGTGGGGTGGGTGCGTGTGTGTGCACTGGGGCCGGTGTGGGAGGTCATCGTGCTGGAGATCTCCGGGGGGGGGATGCTGCACCAGGGGAGCGAGATGGTGCTCGAGGTGGGTTGTTTGTGCGTGTGAATTTGCGTGCGCGCTTGCGTTGGTCCGTGTGAGCGTGCGTGCGCCGAGCGCTCATGCTCCCCTCATCCCCTCGCCCGCGCTCACCCCCCCCCCCCACACACACACACACCCATGCTCCACACAAGTCGCTGAGGCCCGCCTGTGCAACACACACACACACACACACGCGCGGCGCCCACCATCCCCCAACACCCACCCACCCACCCATGCTCCACGCAGGTCGCCGAGGCCTGCCTGCGCAACGTCGACGTGCGCGGCTCGCTGCTCCTGCGCGCCCCACCCCACCCCACACACACCACGCGCACGCACGCCACACACACACTCACACACCCGTCCACCCACAAACAGGTCGCCGAGGCCCGCCTGCGCAACGTTGACGTGCGCGGGTCGCTGCTCGTGCGCGCGCGCGCCGTGGTCGGCCACACCGCGCGCGGCGCCGACAGCGGCAGCCACCGCCGGACCCACTCCCCCCACCACGCGCACCACACGCACGCGTCGCATGCGTCGTCGCACCTCACGGTGCACGGGCTGCACCACAGCGAGGCCGGCGTGACGCTCGGGGGCCTCCCGCCCGTGCCCGAGGCCGCCAACGGCGCGCGCGGCCGCTCTCCGTCATCGGGCACCGGGTCGCGCTCCGATGGCGCTGGTCACTCTGATGGCGGTGCGGGCAGCAGCGGCGAGGACCGCCTCGTGTTCAGCTCGCGCGTCGGGCGCGTCAACCTGGTCAACGTGTCGGTCGCCAACGCGGGCGTGGACTGGGCGCATGCAGGTGCGTGGGTGGGTGGGTGGTGGTTTTGGGGTGGTGGATGGATGTTGCATGCTGTGTAACTGCAGCCTCAACGTGTCGGTCGAAACAATTTACATTTGCGCGAGTCGCATGCACCGGCATTGCCTGAACTACTATCAGTACCGTCCATATTGTTTGCCGTCGCGGGGGGGTCGAAACTATAATTGTTTTTATGCGAATGTGGGGGTCGTTTCTCGTCGTTTTCGTCGTTTTGACGCCCAAAATCGCGATTTTCGACGATTTTTATTAATGTCTCATCTACACGTGGGGGCAAAAAAGATAATTATTCGCAAAGGCAAACCGAACGGACGGTAGTACACCTCGGCATGTTTTACGAGGTCCGACCCGTGCACAGGGATGCCTTTCGAATCGCGGGTGCCCGACCGACGCCTGAATCGAGTGGATGCCACACACACGCGCGCGCGCACACGCGCACACACACACACACACACACACAGGTTGCTGCCATGGCGGTGCAGCAGCTCGCCGGTCCCCAGTGGCGTAGACATTGCCATGTGCCCTCAAGGCACATACACACACACACACACGCACAGGCAACGTCTACTGGAAGCACAGCGTCGCGCGCACCGAGGCGCTCTCCATCGAGCTGCTCGGGCACTCTGAGTTTGAGGCGCGCGACGTGACGATCGCCGGCGACCACTCGTTCGTCGTCCCGGACGGCTACCGCATGGTGGTCACGCAGGGCGCGGGCGGGGGCATCATCACCGACATGCGACCGCTGCACCTCGGTCGCGCGACGTGGGAGGTGAGGGGGCAGCGATTTCCTCTTCATGATTTCCAATTGTTCTTTTGGAGCCATTTCACTGGAAATACGGCTCCACGGCTCCAAAATCCGGCTCCAAACGCCGAAAAGGAAATCACTGTTAGGGGGGCGCTTGGTCGTGCTCTGTACTTGGTGGTGCTCTGTACTTTAGGAAGTAAAAAATTGGCGCGGGCGGGGCCATCGTGACCGACATGCGACCGCTGCACCTGGCCGCGCGATGTGGGAGGTGAGGGGGGCGCTTGGTCGTGCTCTGTACTCGGTGGTGCTCTGTACTTTAGGAAGTACAAAAAACGCGGGCGGGGCCATCGTGACCGACATGCGACCGCTGCACCTGGCCGCGCGATGTGGGAGGTGAGGGGGGCGCTTGGTCGTGCTCTGTACTCGGCGGTGCTCTGTACTTTAGGAAGTACAAAAAACGCGGGCGGGGGCATCGTGACTGACATGTGACTGCTGCTCCTCAGCCGCGCGACGTGGGAGGTGAGGGCGGGGGCGCTTGGTGGTGCTCTGTACTGAGAGAAGTACGAAATAAGTGCACAAATTCTCATATTTCCTGACACGGGCGGGGGCATCGAGTCCGACATGCAACCGCTGCACCTCGGCCGTGCGACGTGGGAGGTGAGGGTTACTGTGCAGTAGTGGGGAACCCCGCCCACACGCAGTCACGCACACGCGCGTGCACACACACACACAACCAACCAACCAGCTAAGTGTTACATGAGCGCGAGCCTCGTCCACCGGGAACGCGTGTACTACTAGCAGACATGCGCATACACGCACACATGCACGCACACACAAACACACAAACACATGCGCAGGCACACTTACGCACAGTGGCGCTACTCGGCCGACACCGACGGCGCCATCTCGCTCGATTACGCAACCGCGCCGTCGCCGTCGACTGGGCCGCCGCACACACGCACACACACATGCACACACACACACTTACGCACACACGCACAGTGGCGCTACTCCGTCGGCAACGGCGGTGCCATCTCGCTCGAGTACGCAACGGCGCTGTCGTCGTTGATTGGGCCGCCGCACAAACACACAAACACACACATACACATGCACACACACACACACTCGCACACACACACACGCACATGGGCACACACGCACACACACGTGCAGTGGCGCTACTCGGTTGACACCGACGGCGCCATCGCGCTCGAGTACGCAACCGCGCCGTCGTCGTCGACCCCGCCGCCGCCCGCCAAGAGCAGCGTGGTCAACGCCACGTTCATGGGCGGCGGCTCATCCGCCAAGCTCCCGGCATCGGCGTCGGCGCCGGTCCGCGGATCGGGGAGCGTCGGCGCATTTGCGGCGCAGATGTCGCTGTCGCCCCTCGCGCTCGACGCGTACGGCGAGGACACGGTCGACCAAGACCATGTGCTCGAGTACATCTTCCACGACGTCGCAAGCTGGATCGTGTGAGCAGTCTGGGCCGCATCGAGCGCGGTGGCAGCGGCAAACACTTCATGCTGTGTGTGTGTGTGTGTTATGTGTTTGCGGCGACGCCGTCCTGGGAGAGAGCACCGGGACACCTTCTGGAAGATGTACTTCGAGTCAAGTATGATCCTCCACGGCGTCGCGAGCTGGATCGTGTGATGCGCGCCGCGCGTGGGTCGCGTGTGCGGCCTGGGTCGTGTCGAGCGCGCGCGAGCAGCGGCAGCGGCAGACGCTTCAGATCTTGGCGGCCGGCGCCTTCCTGGGGGAGAGCACTGGGAACACCGTGGCGAGATGTACTCGAGCCGAGTACGATCCTCCACGGTGTCGCGAGCTGGATCGTGTGAGCGCCGCGCGTGGGTCGCGTGCGCGGCCTGGGTCGTGTCGAGCGCGCGCGAGCAGCGGCAGCGGCAGACGCTTCAGCTCTTGGCGGCCGGCGCCTTCCCGGGAGAGAGCACCGGGAACACCGTGGCGGGATGTACTCGAACCGAGTACGATCCTCCACGGTGTCGCGAGCTGGATCGTGTGAGCGCCGCGCGTGGGTCGCGCGCGGCCTGCGGCGTGTCGAGCGCGCGCGCAGCGACAGCGCCACAGCTGCAAACACTTCAGATTTCCTTCCTGGGAGAGAGCACCGGGACCACCGTGGCGGGATGTACTCAATTCAAGTACAATCCTCCACGACGACGCGAGCTGGGTTGAGTACTGCGCGCGTCACCGGGCCTCGCGCCGGGCGCGGCGGCAGCGTCACACACGACGACAGCTCGGGCTGGGCGCTGCATGGGAGAGAGCACATGACCGCGTGTGATATCGAGGACACATCTTCCAAGAGCGAGTTGGGTCACGCGATGGGCGCGGCACTGGATCGTGTGATGAGCGGCACTGGACTATGTGATGAGCGCAGTGGCGCACGACAGTTGCGCCCCGACAGAGGCGCCGCGGGAGAGACAGCGCGGGTTTGAGAGGGAGGGGTTTTCTGTCGCGATGAGCTGCGATGTGCTGCGTGCCGCAGCCGCGCAAGCAGGTGGTTCGGACCAACGTTTTTCTCGTGTTGAGACGGGGGGGCGTGGGGCGAGGCGCGGGGTGTCGTTTTTGCAGGCATGTCGGACACCATGCGCGCTCGCCATGCCCGCCCCTTGGGCTCGGACTTTCCATATGTACAACATGCAACCCACGCTCCACGCCCCCCACTACGACAGGGGGCGGGGCGTGGTGTGCTTCCAAAAACCTAGCACCATTCTGTATTTCCTTTCCGAACCGTTCCGAGCAACATATGTAAAAAAAATAACAGGGCCCCACGGCCAGGGTCCCGCAGCATCCCACCCGCATACACACACAACTGGACGCTGGACAACTTCTACCGCCGCGTCTGCCTCAGCCTCCCTCTCTTAAACCTCAACCAGATCTTCAATCAGATCCTCGCCATGCCATGCCCGCGTGCGTTCGCTGCGTCTGCCTCAGCCTCCCTCTCTCAACTAGGTCCTCACTCATTCAGATCCTCGCCATGCCACATGCCCCCCGCGCGCGACGTCTGCATCATGCCTTGGGCCTCGAAGCACGCAGCTGGCGCCTGCCACTCGCTCTCCGGCGCCTGTGCGCCCATTTCCCACGTCATCACCTGTAACGCGCGCTCGCATGCGTGTGCAAGGAAGTGTAATGGGTGCGACAGCTCTTGACGATACATGTTGCCGTGGCGCTGAGCGCGCTTGCGCGCGCGGTGCTGTGGTGGTGCTCGTATGCATGCGCGGGAGCGTGCACGTGCGTGCGCGGCACTGTGGTGATGCGCGTCCGCATGCGTGGCAGCGTGCGTTGTGTGTTGAGAGCAAGTGTGATGGGTGCGACAGCTCCTGCGATGGCACATGCTGCCGTTGCGTTGCGTTTGCTTGCGCGTTCGGGCGCGGTGCTGTGGTGACGCGCGTACACATGCGTGGGAGCAGCGTGGGAGCGTGCGTGGGCGAGAGGAAGTGTGATGGGTGTGACAGCACCTGCGATGACACATGCTGCCGTGGCGCTGCGTGCGCCCACAGACTTCTGTGCCGACGCCGCACCTCAAACTGCCCCGGCCCTGTGGCCGAGTGAAACCTCCACCGCAGGGGCGTGCCCGTCTCTGCGTCCTCATACAGTGTGATGAAGTCGACCTTGGTGAACATGTGTGCTACGCGGCCGCCCACAGTCTCGGTGCCGAGGTACTCCCCGCCCTCGAGCCTGCGAGGTTGGGTGGGGTGAAAGATCAGGATCCGAGGTGCACACGGTGGGCGAGGGGGGGGATCACGGGGGGCACAGCACAGGAATCGCCGCACAGGCACACTTCCCGCGTACAGTCTTTTGCATGGCACAGCTCATCATGGGTTGTATGGTCGTGTGTGGCGCACGCCTAACAGACAGCGTGTTCGAACCTAGGTTTTTTTAGTATACCCTAAACCCTAAACCCTAAACCCTAAACAGCTAGGAGTTGGGGTCTGAGGTTTTAGGGCTTGAGGGTTTAGGCTTGTACCAGGGTTGTACTAGGGTTGTACCAGGGTTTGGACCCTAGGGCCCAAGCTACCCAGGCCAGGACCCTAGGCGACTCCGCCTCACCAGTCTGGCCGAAGAATGCCAACAGGAAAGGTGATCGTCTTGCAGCCGCCCGCGCCCCGGTCGAAGTAGAAGCTCGTCTTGTTGTTGTACTCGATGTCGTAGAGCGTCCCTCGCAGGCCCTGCTGCGACCTGATGATGTTCATGTTGCGCCCTCCAGGCCAGTCGTACCTGGGGTTCAGGGTGAAGGGTTTAGAGTTTAGGGTTTAGGGTTTAGGGTTTAGGGTTTAGGGTTTAGGGTTCAGGGTTGCTACAGGTTGGTGCATTAATTAATTCATTGGGCGGCGATGGGGGCTGGCGTCACACGCACACGCACACGCATGCACACACACACACGTGACATGCACACACACACACACACACACGTGCACACGTGCACACACACACACACACACACACACACACACTGACGCACACACACACACACGCATGTACACACGCATGCACGCACGCACACACACACGCACACACGCGCACACACACGCACACACGCGCATGCATGCATGCACAACATGGGCCCACCACAAGTCCACGACTGACAGCTTGCCGCTCGTTGAGTTGGCAAACATGGATGCGTGGAAAATGTCCGGCCACCGTGTCGGGACAGGGTCACCCGGTGTGAGAGGTACTGCTGCGAGCTGCTGCGTGATGAGTGCTCCTCCTAGGCGAAGCACATGTGCGCTCCCCAGCAGCAGGAGCAGGGACAGCAGGGACATGAGTACATCAGGCATTGCACTGCACAACAAACAGAGGGAGGCAGCCTCTCTGGCCCTTTGAACGCTGATGTGTGACTCACACTTCACAATTTTTACCTATGCAAAACCCTACGCTCACACCTCACTCCAGCGCAGCAGGCTCAGGCCAGTCACCCCAAACCCAGAACAGGCGTGACCCAGCCGCACAGCCCACAAAGCCGCAACCCTTTTTGGACGCTTCTGAAAGCTTCTGGCGCAGCCGCAGCGTCTCCCACTGGTAGCTGGGCTAGCGGGGCATAGCGACTTAGGCTTGTCATGGCTAGCGCGGGGGAGTCGCATGCGGTGCTGCTCCTGCGAAAGCAGCTGAGGGGTGAGTCCGGTTGCATTCGGGCAGGAAGCGGGACGAGGCGCACTCTCCGCGCCCTTTCCTGCGCATGCGTGCATGCCCAATACCCAGATCTGTCAGCTTGGTTGTAGTGGGTGCAGCGGGGAGGGCGCGTGCGGCAGGGGGGGGGAGCGGCAGTAGAGGGCTAGCCCATGCACCTCGACACGCCCAAACTTAACACGCTCTCTCTCCCTCTGCGCCCAGAGCTCACTAAGAACCCCGTCGATGGTTTCTCCGCGGGCCTCGTCGACGACTCCAACATCTTCGACTGGCAAATCACCGTGATTGGGCCGCCAGACACGCTGTAGTGAGTGCCCATGCCCCATGCGTCATGGCTGCATGCGCAAGCACACCCCACCACGCATGCCACGGCCATGCCTTGCAGGGTCCCCTTCAGTCTTCTAACGTGGGTTGCCTGTGCGGTGTGTTTGTTTTGTGTTGCGCAGCGAGGGAGGCTTCTTCAACGCGCGCCTCACTTTCCCCAAGGACTACCCCAACCAGCCGCCCACGTGCCGCTTCACCTCTGAGATGTGGCACCCCAACAGTGAGTGAGCGTGCTCAGAGGCGAGGCGGAAGGAGGGCACAGGGCGGGAGGGACAAACCCCATGCGCCATGCAAACGACGTGCCCCTTGCTCTCACGCAGTCTTCCCCGACGGGCGCGTCTGCATATCCATCCTGCACAACCCTGGCGACGACCCGCACGGCTACGAGACCGCGGCGGAGCGCTGGTCGCCGGTGCAGTCGGTGAGTTTTAAGAGAGGGAGGGGTGGGGGCAAGAGGCATGGGGAAGCGACAGCTGCCGAGATCTCGGATGCGTGTTCGCATGCGCATGCATGTCGTGGACGCAGGGAGAGGGTTTCCACCGCATGCATCAGAGCGGCCACGCGTCAATACACTCGCATGATGCCCCACGCGCACACAAACGCACACGCCCCACACACACGCCTCACGCACATGCCCACGGTGTGTGCTCGCACGCGCAGGTCGAGTCAATCATGATCTCGATCATCTCCATCCTGTCGTCGCCAAACGATGAGTCGCCTGCCAACGTGGACGCGGCCAAGGAGTGGCGCGAGGACCGGGAAGGCTTCAAGAAGAAGGTTGGCCGCCTAGTGCGCAAGAGCCAAGACATGATTTAACGGGGCAGTAGCCTCAACAGCGGTGCCGAACGCAAACAACCAAACAACAGGTGGCTACTGTTTGGGTTAAACTCGCTCAAAGCGAGTGCGCCCACTCGGGGCGCCACCAGTGAAGGAGTGCACAGCCCGTCCTGCTCCCAGGCAGCACCGGGGCGCCTGTTGTGACTGGCCGACTCGGACTGTCTCTCTCATGCGACAGGCCAGTTACACCTGTTCTTTGGCCCCCGTTTTGTGGGCTCCCGTTTTGTAAAACAACGCAGGTCTCATCCTCCCGAATCCTCCTCCTGAACTCAACGGGCACGTGGAACACAGCGGCCGTGGCCAACGTCAGCGTGCCCCTATCATCTCAATGCGCAGCCACTCATCAGTCCATGCCCATGCGGCCCACTGCCTGGCCCAGCTCGCACTGGCCGTCGCTTGCACTGGCCTCGTCGTCACACTCGTTGCCCGACACGCCCGGGACCGTCGCCAGCCCCGCGCGGCTGTTGCTGCTGTCGCTGGTCTCCCCCCCAGCACCACCCGCACCCACATCACCGCCAGTCATGCGCGGGTCAAACTCGAGCGCCGCCGGCGTCGCCAGCTGCGCGCTGCCCTCGGTGTCGGCAGTCGCAGGGCCCTTGGGCGAGGTGGCGCGCGGCCTGCCGACGCCCGTGGTGCCCCACTGGCCCTTTGTGCGCCCAACCTCCGCGCCGGTCAGCGTGGGCTTGGAGCTGGTGGGGACGTGCACAGACGCGGACGGGTGCTTGCCTGCGCGTACGCGTGAGGCATGTGCGCGGCGGGTTGGCAGGAGGAGAGATTGAGTACGCGCACGTGCGCACATTCTATTCCAGATCGTCACATGGGTACGGCGATAGCGTCAACAGGAGGTCTGCATCAGAGCGCCTGTAAATTGCGGGTGACTGACACACAGAAACACACACACAGGAGCACACACACACACACACAAACTGTGCACCGTGCGTGCCATGGCCCTCCCACGCTTGCAAAGGGGTGGGGGCTGTGTCATGGGTGCGCACACACACACACACACACACACACACACACACACACACGCACGCACGCGCGCACACGCACACACTCACCGGCCAACAGCTCCGCCACCGCGCGCTCTGCGAGCGCCTCGACGCTCGACAAGTTGGCGCCCGACATGACGCCGTGCTCCTTGTCGAACGCGATGAGAGGAGTCTCGTCGTCGTCGGACTCGCCCTGAGTGGTGGTGGTGGCGGTAGCGGTGGTGGTCAAGTTGGGTGAGTGGTCAACAGACTCGCCCTGGGTGGTTGTGGCGGTGGCGGTGGTGGTGGTCACAGGATGTTTGCTCAGGCCTGAGCCGCCAATTTGGCTGGCGGTAAGGACACCAGCAAGTGCCGTGCGAAAGCTATGAGTAGGGAGTCACCCGGGGTGGGACCCACTCGGTGTCGGTGGTGGTGGCGGTGGCGGTGGTGGGCAAGATGGGTGCGTGGTCGTCAGTTTCACCCTGGGTGGTGGTGGTGGCGGTGGTGGTGGTGGGCAAGATGGGTGAGTGGTCGTCAGACTCGCCCTGGGTGGTGGTGGTGGTGGTGGCGGTGGTGGGCAAGATGGGTGAGTGGTCGTCGTACTCGCCCTGGGTGGTGGTGGTGGTGGTGGCGGTCGTGGGCAAGATGGGTGAGTGGTCGTGGTGGGGCGTCGGTCCAGGTCCCTCGGGCACGCCACCCACACGCCCCCCCTCAGTGGCCCAAGCGACGCGCCCATGCGACTGGCCTGGCTCGGGCCCGTAACATCTCCCCAAACCAGCACAACTGGATGTAACCGGCTTAAACACGCCACGTTCACATGCACGCTCACGCGGACGCATCAGAGGCCCAGGGATCAGTGGCCCAGGGGCTCAGACCCGGGGTTCCCAAGGGGTCAACCAACAGGCACTCGCCTCGCGCTCGCCCCTCTGCAGCAGGGCGCCGGCGACCGTGAGCGATGCGCACAGCCACGAGCGGTCGGCATCGATCCCTCGGCATGCTACGCTGCAGCCGTGCAGCAGCGGGGGCGGCGCGCCGAGCAGCGCGCCCACCCCGTGGCGGTTGGCGAGCAGCAGCGTGCCGGAGGCGGCAGCATCGGAGAGCAGCGACCGCAGCGTGTGGGCGCCGGGCAGGTCCCACTGAGTGGTCCTGAGCACGGGCAGGGGGTGGAGGGGTCGTGGAGGTGGAGTGGGGTGGGAGAGGAGCAACAGGGGGAGAGCCGGGGGGCAAGAGGGCGGCACCTCTAAGGCCTGGGTGATTGGGTGATTGAGTGAGTGGGTGTCGGCTGGGTGATTGAGGTCGCTGGGTGATTCCCCGTGTTGGCGCGACTGCCGGGCGATCCAAATCTCCTTGCTCCAGGCGCCCCAACACAGTGTAGCAGCAGTACAAACCTGGGCCCGGCGGCGACGAGGTAGATGCACGAGTAGAACGTCGCGGGCTGAGTCAGCGCGGCGAGCGGCACTGAGCGCCGCAGCTGCTCCATGGCGGCGTCTGAGTGCACACAGAGATGCAGGTGTGTGTGGGGGGGGGAGGGTGTGTGTGTGTGTGTGTGCTTTGTAGGTGCTTTGCGTGGGCAGGCGAGCAGCCACAGCTGTGTTTGTGAACATGTGTGTGTGTGTGCGTGCGTGCGTGGCGCTTATGGCGCTGCTCAACGCTTTTTTTACCATTCGAGGCAAAGCGCGCCACTCGCGGCTCCTTCATCTCCTCTGCGCCGAGGCTGCGAGGGTCAAGTGCCACCATGTCGCCATTCGGGGAGGCGATCGTCACGTCGAAGCCGGCGCCCTGCAGGTGCCAGTGGATGAAAGCAGGGAGGGGGGGGGTAGCTTGGCCGAGGCGATCGTCACGTCGAGGCCGGCGCCCTGCAGGTGCCAGTGGACGAAAGCAGGGTGTGGTGGGTGGGTGGGGTGGGTGGGTGGGCGCCGAGGCGATCGTCACGTCGAAGCCGGCGCCTTGCGGATGACAGTGGATGAAAGCAGGAAGGGGGGGGGGGGTAGCTTGGCCGTCCAACGCGCGGACGCATGGTGCCAGCGCATACTCTCTCAGCGCTGACGCATGCGTGCCACGTGCCTCGGGCCCGATCGCCCCCCCTTGCGGCTGACCCCTCGCCTTGAAGACGGTGTACGGCACAGCCAGCTCGGACATCCTGCGAAGGGAGTGGCAAGTGCAAACCCAGGGGGCTTCAGGTGGACATTGTCCATGTGTACACGCACGCACGCACATGCACCCACGCGCTCCCCACCTCCCCTGGCACCCGCTCACTCACCACGTGCCGCCCTCAGCGCTGTCCTCCGAAATGCCGCACACGAAGAGGACCTGCCTGTGCGGAGGGGGTAGATTTAGCTCGGTTCCGATCTCGTCGATGCTGACGCTTTCGCGCCAACTCCCATGCAGGACGCCGCGTCGTAAGTGTAGATATGGTGTCGCGTCGTCATCTCACTCACCCCTTGACAAGAGCATTCTTCGTCAACTCGTGATCGTGCATGGTCCTGGGCTTCCACTCCTCGTCTTGAGCCTGGGCAACGTGTAGTCGATACCACCGGTGGTAGTTCTGTGGACGCTGCTTATCTGCTGGGTAGTGAGGGGGCTCACGCATGGCGGAATGGGCGCCTGCAGTATGGACGCGGAGTGTTCACACTCAGGGCCACACCAACTGCTCGTCTTCGCGTTGTCATTATGGGATCTCTTAACCACATCACTAAGAAAACAAACAGCATCAAAAGAGATGTGGTTGTGTCGAGGAGGCGGACCGCCCACTTTCCTCGCCGCCAGGACTGCGGAAACGGGCGCAGTTCCACCGCGCACGCCTCGTGGTTGGCGGCGAGTGGGTGGCTGCACCTGTTTGCTAGTTGCCCCCCCCCACCCACCCACCCTCCACACACACACAAACACGCACACACACACACACACACACACACACACACACACACACCTCCCTGTGGGTGTTTTGAATGGGAGGTGGCTACACGCGTGCGGTGGCGGGTGTGGTGTGGTTGCTGAGTAGAGTACTGCGGCGGGTATGCTACCAGCTCCGCTTTGGGTGGTTTGAGGGAGGGGTTCTTGGGCCCTTCATGGTCTTATGCCTTGGGCCAGCGCTCTGGCCCTTTATCCACGACATCCTGGGCGACATTCCTTTCATCAGAGACTGGGGCCCCTAGGCACAGACAGGCCTTTCTGAGTCGTGGTCTGAGAGTGTAAGCCTCGGCGAGGGCAAAGGCCTGGGCCAGGGCCTGCGATGCAACAGCGAATGTAGGGGCAAAACACGGCAGAAGCAGCAGTAGATCTCGACAGGCCGGCCCAGCCATGACCAATCACCAGCAGACGGCCTCTCACCTCCGCTGCGTCTCCGCGGTCCCCCTGGAGACCGCGTTCGCAAGGCCTCGCTGATGGCGGTGACATTGCCCTGCAGCAAACAACCGGGTCATCAGGGGAAGCATGGGCAGAATCAGGGGCAAGCGCGGCCGCCAAGGTGGGGCAAGTTGCCTGACACGTCTGAGCTGCCCCTGCCCCTGCTGCCGCCCCTGCTGACCCGGTTGCCTGCTGCAGGGCGACGGTGGGACCGCTGTCAGCGAGGCCGTCGCGAGCGCGGTCGCCAAGGGCGACTGCAGAAGCGCAGCGGAGGTGCGGCCGTGTGCTGGTGATTGGAGTCGATGGCTGCTGCTGCCATGTGCTGTGCCTGTGGGTAATCCTAAAGCTCACACATGCCTGTGCTACTTCTGCTGCGTTGCAGGCCGTGGCCCAGGCCTTTGCCATCACCGAGGCTTCTGGCAGCGAGGCTGAAGCCACCATTGGCGCTGCTCACAGTGCACCATTGGCACTGCCCACAGCAAACGCTGCGAGCGGCAGAAAGAAGACCAGCTGTTTGGGCGACTCCCCCCGCCCCTCATCCACGACATCCTGGGCGACATTCCTTTCATCAGGGACAGGGCCCCTCATCAGGGCCCCTAGGCGCAGACAGGCCTTTCTGAGTTGTGGTGTGAGAGTGGCTGGATCAGAGAGCGGCTGTGAGTGGCTGGATAAGAGAGTGGCTGTCAAGCAGAAAGGCTGGTGGACACATCACAAGGCACCTCACGAGTTTACAACCGGGTGATGCTTCACACTATTTGATACAGGCCATGTAGCCAGACACACTCATTGAGTCGATTGGTGAACATATGGTCGCGCGCAGCCAGGACTGTAGCCTTGGTCAAGTTCTCAGGGCGAAGAGGAGCCGGCCTTCTGCGGGTGCACGTGACAGGGCCAGCAGAAGCAGGTCAGTGGTCAAGCACGCAAGCACGCCAGCAGGCAAGCACGGGTGGCGATAGCATGCGCGTGCACAGGGAGTCAGCTTACCGCTGATGCATTCGCCGAAGCAGAGGCAGAGCCGCCGCCGGAGGCGATAGCCTGTGCCGACGCCTCAGCAAAAGCCGACAAGCCGTTATCGGGCTTGGGCGACGGAGGCTCAGGGGAAGGGGGCGCAGGGGAGGGGGGTGCAGGGGAGGGAGGGAGGGGAGACGGGGGAGGCGGGGGAGACTCGGGGACGGGCACCTGGCAGCCGACGGCCGTGGCCGTGGCCAGGGCAGAAGCAGCGGCAGTGGTGTCAGCGCCGCTGCCGGAGGCTTCGGCGAGGGCAAACGCCTGGGCCACGACCTGCGACGCAGCAGAAGCAGGATAGGCATGTAAAAATTGTAGGGTCACCGAAAGGCGCAGCAAACGGCAGCAGCATCAGCCCATCGACGGCGACTTTCATGACCAGCACTCGGCCTCACCTTTGCTACGCCTCCGCAGCTGCCCTCGAAGATCGCGTTCGCGAGGGCGTCGCTGATAGCGGTGGCACCGTTGCCCTGCAGTATACGACCAGGTTGTGATCAGGGGGCGGCAGGGGCAGCAGGTGTGGCAGGCGGCTTCTCCCACCTCGGCGGGCGCGGCGGCGGTCTCGGGGGTGGGCACCTGGCAGCCGGCAGCCTGGGCCTGGGCCTGGGCCTGGGAAGCGGCAGCGGCTTCGGCCCCGCTGCCGGAGGCCTCAGCGAGGGCGAAGGCTTGGGCCACGGCCTGCGATGCAACAGCTCATTAGTAGTAATATTAGTAGTAGAAGTAGTAGTTTTTCACCGCCAGACGCAGCACACAACAGCAGCTGCAGCAGTCGCTATGGACAGGCAGGCCTGGCCACGACCGATCACCAGCACAAGGCCTCACCTCCGCTGCGCCTCCGCAGTCGCCCTTGGAGACCGCGTTCGCGAGAGCCTCGCTGATAGCGTCGGCATTGCCCTGCAGTAGGTACCCAGTTCATCAGGCGGCAGAATCAGGGACAGGGGCAAGCAGGATCAAGCAGGCAGGGGCAGGCAGCTTGCCCCACCTTGGCAGCCGCGCTGGCAGAAGCCTGGGCCTGGGCGTCACCTCCGTTTGACGAGGAAATGGCCTGAGCAGAGGCAGAAGCCTGAGCAGACTGCTTCAGGACGCGGCCTGCACAGGGAGGAGGCGACGGGGCGTAAGATATCGGCGTCCAGGCGGAGGCAGAGGACAGGCGCAGCAAGCCTTGACACAACCCACAGGTCTGGGGCAGTGCACAGGTCAGTGCGAAGGGCAGTCGGGGCAGTGCGCAGGGCAATCATGGCAGTCAGGGCAGGAGCGCAGGCGGGCGCGCAGGCGAGAGAGAGCGCAGGCGACGGCGGCAGGCGGCCTGTAGCTACAGCCTGTGAGCGCACCATTGACGCTGCTCACAGCGAGCACTGAGAGCAGCAGGAAGACCAGCTTCTTGGGCGACATCTGCTTGGGGAGCAGGGGCAGGAGCAGGAGCAGGCAGGCGATGACGTTTGCGCAACGCTTTTGACTTGCTTCGCGCGCGCATGGTGCAGGCCAGGCCACGCCGCGCCACGCCACGACCTCGCAGCACGCAATCACGGCGGTGGCTGTTGGATCAAGCGCGTGCGCGGCAGGGCTGGGCGTCGATCACGCGTGCAGGGGGCGGAGAGCGACCGATGGTGAATGGTGCATGCCAGCGCTAGGTGGGTGCAGCTGCAGTGGCGGCAAGCAGCGCCCCTCTCACGTTGATGGTGGTGTTCGGAGCGGTGGGCGGGCTGCGAAGACGTCTCCGACTGAAAGTGCATGGGAACACGGCCATTTTGTATAAGTAGGGAGTGCACCTCCAGTGTGGACGCGGTAGCTGGCTGGGAGGTGCCCCCACATGGGGGCCACAAAGACCCACCCACCACAGGGAGCAAGCACCCAACCAAGTGGGTCCCTGACCTCGCACTGCGCATCACCGCGAGCCCCGACACACGGGCTGCCACGAGAGCGCAGTGTTGCGCAGTGCGATCTGAGCAACATGGCTGGTGCGCGCGCAAAACAGGCGCAAGGGCACACGCACAACAACGTTCTTACAACAAGCTCTCTGTGTTGAAACGGGGTGCAACATAGGGTGGCAAAGCACCCCCCACTGACTAATAGGATGACTGGTAAACTAAGTTGCTACAGTATTGGGTTTCGGGTTGGGCGGTGCTTGCATTGCGTTTGGCGGCAGTGCCGCCGCAAATTTGTACATGGTTGCCATCACAGACACAATGGCAGGTCAACATTTAATAATTGATCGAACGGGGCGGGGTCGGTTCCCTGTGTGGCGCCACCCCGCCCGGCGCGATGCAGTCGTAAATACACAAATGCTGATCGTCTCGTCAGGAGGCTGCATCCAGGCGTCGAGCACGACCGACTACCGCTGCCTGAACCGCTGCACATCGCGGTTGCCCCACAGCGTGCTGCTCACAGTGCTGACGCTGTTTGCGCTGGACCGCGCCAGCCTTGGTGCGCCCTCAGCCGCCGCTGCCGCCGCCGTTTGCACGCGGTTGCTTAACGGCAGCACCGGGTCGGCGTGGTCTGGCCCCACATGCTCCACAGACTTCACCCTGTGTGCGCGGTTCTTGCCCAGCAGCGCCTTGAACTCTGAGCTCTGTGCCCACCGGTCAATCTCCTTTGCCCGCATCACAGGCAGGGGGTGCGACAGCGCGCGCGTCTGCGCGTTGCGCAGGTACCACCCCATGCCGCTGCTGGTGGCCTCGTCGTACGAGCGCGCCTGCTCCAGGAACGCGTCGACGTTGAGCTCGTTGGAGAAGCTGGGCGCCCCGCCGGCGAGCTTCATCAGAGACGCGACGACCACACGCGAGTCCTGTGCGACCAGCAGCGCCGCGCGGTCGCACGTCAGCTCGGCCGCACGCAGCCACCGCATCAGCGCCTCCTCCACCATGCCGCTGATGACTGGCAGTACCGACACGGTGCCGCTCGCGAGCACGTTTGCGACCGTGAGCCACAGCCCGTGGTCACACTTGAGGTGGCCCAGCTCGTGCGCAAGCACCGCCTGAAGCTCCCTCGGAGTGAGCAGCTCCAGCAGCGCCGTATGGATGACGATAAACGGCGTCCGCCCCGAGATCGCGAGCGTGTACGCATTGGGCACCGGGTTCTGGCGCACGTACAGCTCAGGTGGCTCCATCTGCAGCACCTCGGCCGCCTCCATCAGCAGGCGGTGCACCGACGGCAGCTGCTCCGGCCCGATCTTGATCGACGTCGCAATGTTCTCAAGCAATAAGACCTGCTCCGCGGCCGGGCCTGCAGGGAGCGCACAGCAGGCAGCGCACCGGTAGCACACTCAGTCCAGCATCCTGCGGAAGTGAGAGCTTTCTACGTGCAGCGCGTGTATAACGCGCGGCGATCAGTCTCACCTAGGAACGACTTCGACACCATCTCCAGCCCCGGAATGGAACGCAGCATGCTCGTGTTTTGTAGATCGAGCGGGTGCCTGTGAGTAGGGGTAGGGGGCGCACGCGCAGCCAGTGTCAGGCGCCAGGCCTCCAACGTATGGCGCGGGGAGGGGGGAGGGGGTCGCGTACACACACCGGCAACAGCCAGGCGCCACGTCACCATGCGCGCACGCACGCATGGCGAGCGCATGGGCCGCTGCACTCCCTCCCCTGGGCTCACCTGAAGTCGTCGCCCTGCAAGTTCTGGTAGAACGCTACACGCTCACGCATCACGGTGCGTGATGCGGGCCAGGAGGAGGAGTTGGCTGGGGCCTGGAGAGACACACACAGTGGACACGCACGCGTGGTCAGCAGCGAGTATGCACCACCGCTGCATCGAGACACCTCCTCCATGCACCCACCGCGCTCGCCACGACATGCGCCGCTCGCCTGCTGCCGCGCAGCGAGGGTTTGTATGTTGTTGCTTTGGCCTCATGCGCCAACGACGTGCCTCCGCTGCTGCACGTTGCACCACCGCACCACCTCGATGACGGCACCAATCTACGCGTCTCTGCAGCTGCGGGCGCGGACAGCGCATGGCTACCCGCGCGAAACATTGTATTTTACAGTACAACTGGCTACCAATTGTGGGCGGGGAAAGGGGGGCTAGCTTGATATACAAGCCGGATATAGGTATAGCTTGAAGTGTCGACTCGGCACCGTTGGCACGCGTATGATAGTATATGGTCCACACCCATTGGCGGGCGCACGCAGTGTACAGGCAAGTGCACACGGCGCCAAGGTGGGCGAATTGATTGCTTCAATTGGTTGAAGCAGCCCAGCCCACTCCGTAATTGTGTGTGCCACGTATTGTGTGTGTGAAGTTGCACACACAAGGCACACCACGCGATCGCGTTTCGGTTGAAGCAGCAACCTAGACGCTAAACACGAGCACACGAGCAACAGGTAGTTTGGGTTTGCTTACAAGCTATCTCTCAAGCTCGTCCCTGCCACTTCTAAATGAATTCTGCTGCATATCTTGTGTGCATCTTGCCCGCCCCCCGCTCCCCAGCTCTATCGCTTGCTCGGGGATCCCGCCAGCCTCTTGCTCGTCGCGGCCACATCCTTGATGTTGGCCGCCACCGCGTTCTCCTTCTTGGAGACTTTCGCCGCCGCTAGCCGCGCCGCCATCTCGGGCGACAGCCGGCTGTCGACGCTCACCGGCATCTGTGCCACGGTCGGCGGAGCGTACGCCGGTTGCCGCCCGACGACGTCAAACGTGTACTTCCCGTTTGGCGTCGTCACGAGCAGCCGCCCCTTGAGCACCTTGCCAAAGTCGCGGCACGTGTACGTGACCCACAGCGGCGCGCGCGTCACGTCCAGCCCGACCGCCGGCTCGCTCGCCCCAAACAGCGCTTGCCCCTCGGGCACGTCCTCCTCCCCACGCGGCCGCAGCATGCCGCGCTCCGGGCGCACAGTGAACGAGAGCGGCGTCTCGTCGGTGAACACTGCGGCGTAGGCCTGCGGCTCGTCCCCGCGTGCAAAGAGGTAGAGAGGGGCGCACGACGCCGTATCCATGCTCGCATCCACGACGATCGTGCCGTCGAGGTCGGACTCAGTTGCTGCCAGCTTCATGGGGAAGCGCCACCGCCCGCCCGTCAACTTGGTCACGAGTAGCTCGAGCTCGGCAGAGAACGCATACGTCGGCGCAAAGCGCAGGGCGAAGACGAGCGGCTGCTCCGGAGAGGCCGGCTTCACGTCGACCGGCTCAACGCTCAGCACGCCGGTGCCCTCGAGGTGGGGCTTGGCATCGGCAGGGATCAGCAGCTCGTGGGTGAACTCGTCGTCGGGGAGCAGGCCTGCGGGAGAAGCATGAGAAGCAGGGAGGGAAGGAGGGAGGGAGGAGGGCAACAGAGTGAGGTCACGCTGCCAACATGCAAGCCTAATAGGCAGGGCACGAGAGCAGCTACAAAGCCTCAACCGTATGCATGCCCTTGGCGCCCTCCTCACTAGGCTCCCTCCCTCCCCTTAGCGCCCCCCCCCCCTTCCCCCGCATCGGATCCCCCTCCTACCTGCGAGCCCATGCAGCACGACCTCGAGCGACTTCTCGACCGTGCCGCGCGCGCGGCACTTGAACGAGAACGCGGCCGCCCGCTTGTCCTGCCTCGCCTCTGCATACCCCGCCACCGGCAGGCGCCACACGAGCGGCGGCTGCGGCTGCCCCGCGCCATCAGAGCACGGCGCGTCCGACACGGTGACCGTGACCTCGGCGCGCGCGACAGCGAGGCTGCACGGAGAGAAGTGCACAGGCAGAGAGAGGGAGCCGCCTGGGGGGGGGGGGTGAAGTAGTGGGGGAGGAAGAGGGGGGTAGGGTGAGTGCGCAGTGGGGGTGGGGCGGAAGGGGGAGATCGGCCAGTGATCGGCCCGGACCAGGAACATGGCATGTCAGTACCCTTGACCCATGCTGTTGATCAAAGCAGGCAGACACGCCCATCGTGTCGGTTGCTGAGGGAGGCGGGGCCTGCATCTGCCTCCCCCCTCCCCCCTCCCCCCCCTCCCCCCCCCTCCCCCCTCCCAGCCACCCACCCGGCGGCACCGTCGTCGTCCGCTGCGCCTCTGTCATCATCAGCTCCAGCTCCGGCCCCGACGTCGACGCGGCCACGACGACGCCGACCGGCGCGCCAAACGGCGACGCCCACGCCAGCCGCCCCGTGTGGCTCTCGCCCACCACGCACGAGAGGCTCGCGGGCTCGGCGGGCTCGGGCAGCACCCCGCGCCCGCTGCACCGCCAAGCCCATACGCCGGCGTCGCCGCCGTCGACCGTCACACTGGCCTCCTCGAGCGTCCCGATCGCGCAGGGCACGTACTCGACGCGCAGCTCAGCGGTGCCGTGCGGAGGGACGGTCGTGGACTCGGGGGTGACCCTGGAAGGTGACGATGCAGGAGGGAGGTGTGTGTGCGTGTCAGTGTGTGTGTGTGCGCGTGTGAGTGCGTGTGTGTGTGTGTGTGTGTGTGCCATCTTCACCATGCCCCTTCCCCCTCGACACACACCCACATCCACACACACGCACACCTGAACGCGCGCGCGCTGCTTGACGCGTGCAGCACCGTTGTGCGCCCGAGCGGGTTGTCCACGCGCACTGTGTGCTGCGCGCGCCGCCCGCCCAGCTCAGCAGACAGCTCTGGCAACGCGACTGGGTCGTCGGGCGTGGCGGTCAGGTTGAGCAGGAAGACGTACTCGCCGAGGGCGTCGCTGCAGAGGGAGATCTTGCCGGGGCCTGCGCGTGCGCGTGCGTGTGTGCGTGTGTGTGTGCGAGTGTGTGTGAGCGTGTGTGTGTGAGTGCATGCGTGCGTGTGCTGCATGCTTGCACCCCATGCATAACACAGCCCATTACCCCCCACTCACCCGCTCCAGGCTTGAGCGGCGCATAGAAGAACTCTGCGTCTGCCGCCGCCGCCGACACCGGCAGCTCGATCGTGCGCGGGCCCAGCAGCACGTCAGGGTGTGAGTACGAGACCGTCATGGTCACGGGCTCGGACGTGGGGTTGCGCACGGGGAGCTTGATTGCGACCG
Organism: Chlamydomonas sp. UWO 241; assembly: GCA_016618255.1. Lineage (NCBI taxonomy): Eukaryota > Viridiplantae > Chlorophyta > Chlorophyceae > Chlamydomonadales > Chlamydomonadaceae > Chlamydomonas > Chlamydomonas priscui. The sequence goes on from VFSX01000014.1 coordinate 590,247, forward strand.
CGCGATGGACCTGCGCCGTCGCAGCGATCGAACACACCTCCTTGGGCTCGGAAGCGCGGACCTGCAGGTGTGTGCGCGCGCGCGTGTGTGTGTGTGTGTGCGTGTGCGTGTGTGTGTGCGTGCGTACGCGTGCGTGTGTGTGGGTCTGTGCGTGTGCGCGTGCGTGTGCGCATGTGTGTGCGTGCGTGTGTGTGTGCGCCTGTGCAGGGGGAGGGGGTTGAGGTGCGGCACGTAGTGATGAGCACACAGTCAGCTGGTGTGGTCACATTCCACTCCAGCCACCCCAACCACCCACCTCGACCACAAACCACGCGAGGTTGCCTCCCGGCTCCTTGAACGTGACCGTGCCGATGTACGTCCCGCTCTTCGCGGGTGCCGCGGTGAGCGTGTACTTGGCCAAAGCTCCGGTGCACTTGAGCGTCTGCGCGGGTGATGGGAGGGGGGGGGCAGGAGGGGCAGAGGGCGTGTGAGGTTTTTGAGTGTCTGCATGCGACAACGAAAGCAGCAGCAGCAGCAGCAGCAGCAGCAGCAGCAGGCACAGCAGGCACAGGCCACCTCCACCCCTCAGGCCTCTTACCTGCGGCCCGCTCACGACCCCCAAGTCGGAGAGCACTTGGTACTCGACCGGCGTGCTGCCGCCGACAACGTTGGGCACCGGCAGCGACGCGGCCTTTGGCTGGCGCGCCGTGCACTCGATGATGATGTGGCCCTCGGACAGGGGCGCGCTCGCCTGTGGGTGTGCGTGGGGGGAGGCATGCGGAGGCATCAGGGTTTGTGTGCGTGCAAGCATACGTGTGTGTGTGCGTGTGTGTGTGTGTGTGTGTGTGTGTGCGTGTGTCAGCAGTGCAGGGTACGC
>VFSX01000014.1:596102-606102 GCA_016618255.1 Chlamydomonas sp. UWO 241
GCGGTGACCTGCATGCGTGTGTGTGTGTGTGTGTGTGTGCGTTGTGTATACGTGCGTATGCTGGGTGCGAATGTGGCCCTTATCTGCGATGCCGCTAAAACCTGAACCCATACCCCCAACCCACCTTTGGCTCAATGCGGACTGTTGCCGACTCTGTCGAGAAGTCCGGGTGCCCCTCCAGGCGCACGCTGTACGAAATCGCGCGCTTCGACGGGTTGGACAGCTCCAGGTCCTTGGTCGAGACGTCACCGAGGCGGCCGTCGAACGTGATGGTGGTCTTGGGAACAAACTGCGTAGAGGGTGGGAGGGGGCACCAGTGTGAGTGGGAGTGGTGTATGCAGGTAGCTAATTGGACAGCTCCGCGACTGCTTCCTTCCCGTCCCTCCCTCCCTCCCTCCCTCCCTCCTCCCTCCCTTCCCTTCCCTTCTCTTCCCTTCCCTTCCCTCCCTCCCTCTTTCCTTCCTTCCCCTCCCTCTTTCCTTCCCCTCATTTCCCTTCCATTCCCTCTCTCCCCCCCCCTTCCCTTTCTCTCTTTCAAGAATCCCCGACACCCCTTGAACCAGATAGGGGAAATTGGGGCCAAGGCGCACCTGCTGCAGCATCTGATAAAGGTATAGCACCAGATGCGCGTTGGGGCTGCTCAGCTCTTTGGGCGTGACCTCAAAACCAGCATTTCGACCCCCCCTCCCCTCGCCCCCGACTCTCTCCTCAAACCTGTGTCAGCGTCTGGTATAAAGGTAGAGCACCAGAACCTCGACCCTCCCTCCCTCCCCTCCCTCCCCTGCCCTCCCTGCCCTCCCTCCCTTTCCTCCCTCCCTCCCTCGATCTCTTCTCCCTCCCTCCTCACAGCACGAAACATGGTTAACATGATCCAAGGCGCACCTGCAGTAGCGTCTGGTAGAGGTAGAGCTGGAGCCCCAGCACGAGCATCTCGCGCGCGTTGGGGCTGCATTGGCGTGACCTCAAAACCAGCATTTCGACCCCCCCCCCTCCCCCCGGCCCCCTCCTCTAACCTGTGGCAGCGTCTGGTAGAGGTAGAGCACCAGCACGAGCATCTCGCCCTCACTCACTCCCTCGCCCCCCCCCCCCCAACACACACACACACCATCCCTCTCCTCCTCCCCTACAGCCCGCAACCAACCCTCCTCGTCTTCAAGCCAGTATCTTCCCTGCCCTACCTGCGGCAGCGTCTGGTAGAGGTAGAGCACGAGCACGAGCATCTCGCGCGCGTTGGGGCTGCTCAGCTCCGCTGGCGAGACCTCAAAGGGCAGGTTGAGGTCCAGCATCACGCGTGCGATGGTCTCGTTGTTGGAGAGCGCGTCGTCGTCGCCCCACTTGAGGAGCACCTGGGATTGTGTGTGTGTGTGTGTGCATGTGTGTATCCAGCATCAAGCGCGCGATGGTCACGTTGTTGGCGAGCGCGTCGTCGTCGCCCCACTTGAGGAACACCTGGGGAGTGTGTGTGTGTGTGTGCATGTGCGCAAGTGTGTGTGTGTGTGTGTGCATGTGTGTGTGTGTGTGCATGTGTGTCCGGCATCACGCGCACGATGGTCTTGTTGTTGGAGAGCGCGTCGTCGTCGCCCCACTTGAGGAGCACCTGGGGAGTGTGTGCGTGTGTACGTGTGTGTGCGTGTGTGTGTGTGTGTGCATGTGTGTGTGTGTGTGCATGTGTGTCCGGCATCACGCGCACGATGGTCTCGTTGTTGGAGAGCGCGTCGTCGTCGCCCCACTTGAGGAGCACCTGGTGTGTGTGTGTGTGTGTGTGTGTGTGTGTGTGTGTGTGTGCGTGCGTGCGCTGAGGTCCTGCTTGTCATTGCTCCATCTATAAAGGAGTAGCTGTGGGGCAATGCAGAGAGGGGTGTGTGTGTGGGGGGAGGGGGGGGGGCGTCAAAGACACGAGCTGGGGGCGCGGTGTTTGTGCTGTACAGCACCGCAGGGATTCGCCGGCAGATGGGTACCGCTGCACTGCCCTGTTCCATGCATGCACACGCACACACACACACACACACACACACACACACACAGTAACAGTAACACGGGGTTTCCAGCTAAGCAGGCTACTCTTCTATTAGAGACACCCGCCGATACTCCAGCACACTTAAGTACTAGAGTACCGCCGACTCCCGGCCGATAGACTACCGCTCCCGTCGGCTAGACTACCCCAAACAGCGGTCTCTGAAAGACATGTCTGGCAAGGAGCATATAGGAGAGGACCTTCCTCAGGGTCACAGAAGTGGCCTTGTGGCTAGTCAAGCCGGCAGAGTCGACTGGCGCTGACTGGAACGGTCCCCGCCTGGCAGTGCACGGCTGTCCAGCTCTCGTTTGCATGGGGCTCAGCCGGCGCCCCATGCCTCATGCATGGCCAGGTCCCACCCTCCAGGGGTGCATGGACGACAGAGTTGTCATGGAGGCTGCCTGAAGACCTTCCAACGCCAGTCACTGGCAGACGAGCGCCCCCGAGGATGAGCGCGGTGACGAACGCTGCGATTGGTGAAGCGGATTTACTCTGTGTTGCCTCGGCGGTCGCCACCGCTGAAGCCGTGATGGTAGCCCGCCTCCACGGGCAGCCATCTTGACCAATGTCCAGCATGCATTGACGGGCGCCAGCTCCTCCGCTCGTCGATCAACTCGTCGAGATCGGTGCCGCATGGCGTCCTGCATGGGGGGAGAATAAGGGCCGTCTCCTAGCACGGGCCGCGGCAGCGCTGCGGCTACTCGCCAAGCCATGGCAGCGCCGGGCAAGCCGCTCCTGAAGTGTTCCACCGAGGGGCAGTCTAGCAGGAGCCGGGCCAGTTGTATTTTACCCCGCTCGTCAGCGGCACACACACACATACATACAAACACACACACACGCACACGCACACACACCTTCTTGCTTGCGACCCCCGGCCAGTGTCCGACAAGCACTGAGAAGAGCACGTGGCCGCTGCGCAGGTCCTCGTCGAAGTTGGTCACGCGCTCAGCCTTGTCGGGGTACTCGCGCTGTTGGTGAGAAGGTAAGGAGATAGTGTTGGAGAGAGAGGGAGAGAGAAGAGAGAGAGAGAGGGATAAGAGAGAGATAGGAGGGAGAGGGAGAAGAGGGTAAGAAGAGAAAGAGAGCGCGAGAAAGCGAAGAGAAAGAGAGCGAGAGAGCAGGGGGAGAGGAAAGCGAGAGAAGAGAGAGCGAGAGAGGAGAGAAAGAAGGAAGATAAGAGAGCGAGAGAGAAGAGAGCGCGAGCGAGGGAGAAGAGAGCGTGCGCGAGCGAGAGGAGGAAGCAAGAGAGAGGAGAGAGAGAGAAGGGAGCGAGAAAGAAGAGAGAGAGAAGAGAGAGAGATGAGAGAGAGAGAAGAGGGGGAGAGAGAAGAGAGAGAGGGGAGAGAGAAAGAAGAGAGGGAGAAAAGAGAGAGAGAGAAGAGGGAGAGGGAGAAGAGAGAGAGAGAAGAGGGAGAGAGAGAAGAGAGAGCGATGCAGAGAGAGAGAGAAGAGAGAAAAAGAGAGGAGAGAGAAGACAGAAGCGCGCGCGATAGAGACAGAGAAGGAGACACACGAGGGAGAAAGGGAACAAGGTTACCAACCAACCTACCAAGCACCCCACCTTGTAGTGCATGCTGAGCCACGCGAGCAGCATGGCCATCTCTTCTAGCACCCTTCCAGTGCAGGCGCAGCCTCAGCCAGCCAACCAACCAATCAGCCAACAGCAACCTACCAGCCAACCAACCAGCCAACCGACCAACCTTCTAATGCATGCTCAGCCAAACAGCCAAACAACCTTCTAACTCTCAGCCAACCAGCCAGACAACCGTCTACTAGCGCATGCTCAACCAGCCAGCCAACCCACACCTTGTAGTGGATGCTGAGCCATGCGAGCAGAACGGCCTCGGGCATCGAGTACAGGTTGGAGTTGAGGATGGAGTCGTCCGGGGGCGGCGCAACGCCAGTGGTGTCGAGGCCAGGGAGGGAGTGGAATCCCTTGAGGTTGACGCGGCCGAGCACAAAGACCTGATCGGTGTATGCAGCACACATGGAGGGTGGGGTTAAGTTTGTGAGGAGGTGTGGCAGAGGGGGGCAGGCGGCGCAACGCCGGTGGTGTCGAGGTCGGGGAGGGAGCGGAATCTCTGGGGGTTACCGCGGTCGAGCACAAAGACCGGAGTGGTTGAGGATTCAGGGTTGAGGACAATTTTACGGTTGAGAGTGAGGGGTGGGGCTGTACCTACACGCTGCAGCCCTCCCCTGCCCCTGTTCTTCCCCTCTCCTCCTCTGCACACACACACCCCCTCCTCTGCCCCCTTTCTGCTGCCCCACCATCAACATCTGCTGCGCCACGGCTTCTGCGCCACGGCGTTCCATGCCTGCAGCGAAACCCTCAACCCTCAAGCACTAGGCACACCCTATTCAGCGGTTATACCAGGAAACTCTTGAGCACCCGACCCCGCCCCACCTTGAACATCTGCTGCACCACGGCGTTCCACGCCTGCAGCGACACGTTCGCAAAGTCGTTCTCGACCTCGTGCCACACGTCGATCGCGTCGACCTCCTGGAAAGCAGTATCACACCAATACGTTGGGTGTCAGCAGGTTTTCAACAGGGTGGGGCAGGCAGCAGCAGGGGGGGGGGCTTAGGTAAGGGTTCGGATTGATGGGGAAGAATGGCTGTCGACCTCGTGCCACACGTCGATTGCACCAACTTCCTGCAAAGCAGTATCACACCAGCTACGTTTTTTGTTTGTTTGGGGTGGGGGTGGGGGGGGGAGGAACGCGTTACACGAAACCTCAACCCGACAGAGAGACAGAGAGACAAGCCAAGGCCGAGGCCTGAGCAGGGGACACGTGACAGAAAGGACAGGCGGGCAAAGCAGGCTCGTCACAGCGGAGAGGCCTTCATCAACAGGCGGCTCACGCGTGACCTGCTGTGGGGCTTTCGCTTTACGTGGAAGGGGTCAGTAGGAAGTCAGGGAGCACAGCAGGTAGCAGCATAGCAGATGCCTCTTGACCGGAGAGGCCCCGTGACGGACGTGAAGGACACGCACCTCTAGCGTGACCGCCTTGTTGGTGCGCGCACTCAGGATGCGGTCAAAGTCCTCAAACTTGAGCAGCATCTCGGGCTTGACCTGGGTGGGTGAGTGGGTGGGTGAGTGGGTGGGTGTGGGTGGGAGGGAGGGAGGGGCGGCGGGCATGTGAGTGGGTGCACGCGTGTCACATGAAAGCGAGGGGGGGGGGGGCATGCTTGGCTTCAGTAGGGAGAGGCTGCAGGAGATGCTGCTTCAGGCTTGGGATTCTTCGGGAGCAGGAATACGGGCGGGTCCTACGACAGCCGCTGCCCCAGTCACTCGATAAGGGCGAGCCTAGCTTCGCTTGAATGGTACAGCTCGAATGTTGTCTGAGCTTTTACCCTTAGTCAGGTGTGTGTAGCCCCCGGGTCAACCGGGACAGCAGCTGTGTTATTGAGGCAGCGAAGAGCAGCGGCACACAAGGGAGCGTTGGAAGCGCCCGGTAGGTACTAACCGCGTTGAGCAGCGCTCCATGCGACTTGAGGAACACAAGCAGGCCATCGAGTGTGGACAGCAGCTGCTCGGCAGCTTCCTTCTTGTTGCCCGCCCTGCTTCCCTGCTTGGCGGCTGGCACCTGCGTGTGCGTGTGTGTGTGTGTGTGAGCGCATATGTGTGTGTCTGTGTGCGTGTGTGTGGACAGCAGCTGCACGGCAGCTTCCTTCTTGTTGCCCGCCCTGCTGCCCTGCTTGGCGGCCGGCACCTGTGTGTGTGTGTGTGTGTGTGTGTGTGTGTGCTGCCCGCCCTGCTGCCCTGCTTAGTGGCCAGCACCTGCGTGTGTGGTGGTCGAATTTACAGTCCGTCGGACGCTTTTGGTGGCGTGCATGACTTGCTCGTGAGCGTATGTGTGCGTGTGTGCGGGTGTGTGTGGTTTTGAGCGTGCGCATGTGTGTGTATGCGTGTGTGTGGTGGAAGGCCGTCTGTCTACCCCCCCCCCTTCTCTGCCAAGCCACGCACCGGCTTTCCAGAGAGCAGTTCCACAAGCTCGATTGCGAGCTTGCCACGGGTCAACACGAGCTGCTTGATGAGATCCTCGAGCGGCCCCTGCACAGGTTTTTGGCATAGATAGATGGGGGGGGGTGAGTGGGTGAATGTGTAATATGGAGCTGGGAGAGGCGGTGATCGTGAGCTTGCCGCGGGTCGACACGAGCTGCTTGATGAGGTCCTCCAGCGGTCCCTGCGCAGGTGTTTGGCATAGATGGATGGGGGGGGGTGAGTGGGTGAATGTGTAATATGGAGCTGGGAGAGGCGGTGATCGTGAGCTTGCCGCGGGTCGACACGAGCTGCTTGATGAGGTCCTCCAGCGGTCCCTGCGCAGGTGTTTGGCATAGATGGATGGGGGGGGTGAGTGGGTGAATGTGTAATATGGAGCTGGGAGAGGCGGTGATCGTGAGCTTGCCGCGGGTCGACACGAGCTGCTTGATGAGGTCCTCCAGCGGTCCCTGCGCAGGTGTTTGGCATAGATGGATGGGGGGGGGGGTGAGTGGGTGAATGTGTAATATGGAGCTGGGAGAGGCGGTGATCGTGAGCTTGCCGCGGGTCGACACGAGCTGCTTGATGAGGTCCTCCAGCGGCCCCTGCATGTGCGTTGTTTCAGGGGAGGAGTGAGCCATTCGGGAGGGCCATTTAGAAGGGTGCAGGTTCTGTGAACAGTAGGGCAACCCACCATTGGGCGTTGTCGCATTGAGTTAGCGCGGCAGAGCACTGCTCTGGCGTCACCGACTGAAAACAACACCCAGACCTCAACACCCAGAGGCCATGGTTAACACGCACTCACACACACACACACAATGTGTGTGCGTGTTTGTGTGTGTGTACCTTGCATGTCGTTGCATAGAGAAAGCGCGGCGGAGCTCTGCTCGTGTCGAGCGGTCCCAAACCTCAGGTGTTGCGTTTCCTTTTTTAAATTGAACCCAGGAAACTGCAAGGAAACCCAAGTTACTGTACCTTGAAGCACGACAGAGCAGCCCTGCTTGTGTTGGTCCTACCAAACCCCAAACCCAGATCCCAACACACTAAAACCCAAGGTATTGCATTCCCACACATGTGTGTGTGTGTGTGTGTGTTTGTGCCCGAGGTTGAGGTTATTCACCCTGTTGTTGGCGCACGGTTGGTCACCCGCCTCCAAATGGAATCTCCTCAATGATGACCAGAAACAGCCTATCTAGGTCTGCCGTGCAGAGTTCTCTGTAACGATATCTCTCTCTTTGTGCCCGTGCGGTGAGAACTGCAACCAAAATCTCTCTCCGTACCTTGCACGTCGTCGCATTGAGGAAGCGCGACAGCGCTCGGCTCGTGTCGAGCGGCCCCAGCGACAGCGACGTGTCGGGCAGCAGGTACTCGACACCCTCGGGCGTGGCGAGCGTGATTGGGTTGGCATCGTCGGACTCGATGACGAGCTCGGTGGCGTTGGCTTTGAGGAACTCCTGCGTGTGCGCGCGTGTGTGTGTGTGTGTGTGCATGTGTGTGTGTGTGTGTGCGTGCGTTGGTTGGAATCCCCTCAATGATGACCAGGAACAGCCTATCTAGCTCTGCCGTTCAAACGTCTCTGTAGCGATCTCGCTCTTTCTGTGTTGGTCGGTTGGTTGGCGGTTGGTTGTTTGGGTGTGCATTGCGACGACCAGCTGATCGGCGTTGCCCCACACACAATCGCACCTGCAGACAACACGCACACACTCTCACACACACACACGCACACACACCTGGTGCGTGAGCAGGCGGTCGTCGATCGCCGCTCTGACGGGCATCGAGAACCTCTTTCCGTTCTCACCAAAAAGGCAGGGACCTCACAACACACACATGCATGCACTTGCACATGCACACACACACGCACCCGCACACACACACACACACACGCACACACGCACCTGGTGCGTGAGCAGGCAGTTGTCGGCCGTCGCTGTGACGGGCATCGAAAACCGCTTCCCGTTCTCGTCCATGAACTCGATGTTGGCGGTGAAGGAGAGCGGTTTGGGGCAGCAGAAGGTGATGACCACGGGGAGGCGCTCCTTTGCGAGCCCAATGAGGTTGCCCTCTGTGGTGGTGGTGGTGGTGGAGGGTTGTGTGTGTGTGTGTTTGGGGTGTGGGGGCAGAGGGGCAGGCAGCACGCAATGGGCAGGGTCATAGGAAGGATGGGGAAGGGGGTGAAGCAGAAGGTGACGACGACGGGGAGGCGCTCCATTGCGAGCCCAATCAGGTTGCCCTCTGTGCGGTGGGGGGAGATGGGGGACAGGGGCGAGGCAGGGTCATAGGAAGGATGGGGAAAGAGGGAGGGCAGACCTGCAATTGAGGGGAGGAGAGGCGCTCGTTTGCGAGCCTAATCAGGCTGCCCTCTGTTTGCGAATGTTTGCGAGGGTCCAAGCAGGTTGAGGAAGATGAGGGGAGGGGGGGGGGGGAGAAGGGGGGGGGATCAGAGGAAGGATGGTGAAGGAGGGGCAGCAGAAGGTGACGACCACGGGGAGGCGCTTCTTTGCAAGTCCAATGAGGTTGCCTTCTGTGGTAGAATAAAATGCAGGGGGGGGGGGGCAGAGAAAGGATGGAGAAGGCAGGGCAGCAGAAGGTGACGACCACGGGAGGCGCTCCTTTGCGAGCCCAATCAGGTTGCCCTCTGCGGTGGTGGTGGTGGTGGTGGTGGAGGTGGGTGGTGGAGGGGGTGGGGTGGGGGGCAGGCAGCACGCAAAGAGCAGGGTCGTGGGACGGGGAAGGATGATAGGAGGGGGGGCAAATCAGGTTGAGGAAGATGGGGGGGGGGGCAGGTCAGAGGGAGGATGATGAAGGGGCAGCAGGAGGTGACGACCACGGGGAGGCGTTCCTTTGCAAGCCCAATCAGGTTGCCCTCTGCGGTAGTAGTGGTGGTGGTGGTGGATGGGGGAGTGGAGGGGGTGGGGGTGGGGAGGGGGGGCAGGCAGCACACAATGGGCAGGGTCATAGAAAGGACGAGGAAGGATGACTGAGGAGGGGGCATGGCAAGGGGGGGAGGGGGGGCTCCTTCGCAAACCCAATCAGGTTGCCCTCTGCGGTGGTGGTGGTGGTGGTGGAGGTGGTGGGGGTGGTGGAGGTGGTGGGGGTGGGGTGGAGGCAGGCAGCACGCAAAGAGCAGGGTCATGGGACGTGGAAGGATGACACACGAGGGGGGCAAATCAGGTCGAGGAAGATGGGGGGGGGTCCTTTGTGAGCCCAGTCAGGCTGCCCTCTGTTTGAAAGGCAAATCAGGCGGTGGAAGAAGGGGGAGGGGGGGGGGGGCAGGTCAGAGGAAGGATGATGAAGGGGGGGAAGCAGAAGGTGACAAGCATGGGTCGGCACTCCTTTGCGAGCGCTTTGCGAGCTGCGTGGGGAGGAGATAGAGGAGGGAGGGAGGGGCGAGCAGCGTCGGTCGTGGCCCCAACTTCCCTCTCATACATGCCCCCCCCCCTCTGCATACCCCAACATGCCCCAACACGCACACACGCACGCACACACACCCACACACACCTCCCCTCTCCCCCACACACAGGTCACGTTCTGCTCGCGCAACACAAGAAAGTACGAGGCCGCGGTGCCCATGCACCCACACATGCACCCACACACCCACACACACATTCTCACCCCGCCCCCCCCCCCCCCGCCACACACCCCCACACACGCAGGTCCATCAACGAACCTGGGAACTCGATCGTCATCGGCAGGTGGTCGTTGTCAGCAGGCAGGCGGTAGCGCAGCTCCAGGTTGTCGTAGCTGCGAGGGTGTGTGTGAGTGTGAGTGTGAGAAAGAGTGTACGTGTGTGTGTATGTGGTTATCAGCAGACAGGCGGTAGCGCAGCTCTAGGTTGTTGTAGCTGCGGGGGGGGGGTGCGTGTGTGAGTGTGTGTGTGCGTGTGGTTGTCAGCAGGCAGGCGGTCGCGCAGCTCAAGTTTGTCATAGCTGCGAGTGCGTGTGTGTGTGTGTGTGTGAGAGAGTGTGAGGGAGGGATTGTGTGTGTGTGTGTGAGGGAGAGTGTGT
>VFSX01000014.1:611102-661102 GCA_016618255.1 Chlamydomonas sp. UWO 241
AACGCGCGCCCCTGCGGGGGTTGTTTCAGGCCTCAGTTTCTGCCTGCTTTGGGGCTGTTGTCAGGAGCTGTGTGGAAGGTGTGTTCCTGTGGGTTGAGGGTGCGTGCGTTGAGGCGCATGTGGAGCACCGCCCCGTCCGTCGCACAGCCGTCTCCCAGCGTCGAGTCGCGGCGCGCGCCCCTGCAGATTGAGGGGTAATGCTGATCACAAGTGTTTCAGTACGGGACACCTCTACTTAAGGCATGTACTGCTTCATAGTAAGACCGTGCTCGGCGCGTAGTGCCCGAGCACCCAACTGTCCTTGCTGACTTCTTGTGACAAAGGGGACCCCCACTCTGTGGGGGCGTGCGTGCATACAGCCCCCGCTCACCAAAGTGCTGGACCCACAGCAAGTGTGGGTGCACCCCTAGGTCCCTTGTGTAGAGAGTGTGCATAGACAAACTAGGCTCCTACCTATATGGGCCGTCAACTGCCCTGGCAAAGAGAGTGTATAGGCTTTTATATGGCTCCATTTATGGCCTATGGCTACGGCCTATCTATGGTTATGGCCTATGGCCTATGTGGCCATAGGCCATGGCCTGTGGCTATATGGCCTACTATGGCGACAGCATATGTGGCCTTTGGCTACCCTACCCTTCCCTACCCTACGCTAAACCCTAACCCCTAACCCCTAACCCTTGACCCTATAGCTCAGGTCTCACCTGCTTGCTCCTGACAGCGACGAGCGGCCTGAGCGCGTCTCGCCATCTGGTCCCATGCGCTGCAGCGGGCACGCCTCGTACTCGCTCGCAGACCAGTTGGTCTGAGGTGTGTGTGTGTGTGTGTGTGTGAGTGTGTGTGTGCGTGTGTGCGTGTGTGTGTGGGGGGGGGGAAGGCAACATGGGGTGAGGTGCTGCAGCGGGCACGCCTCGTACTCGCTTGCAGACCAGTTGGTCTGAGGTGTTTGTGTGTGTGTGTGTGTGTGTGTGTGTGCATGTGTGTGTGCCCGACAGGGGCATGGGGGGGGGATGGAAGGAGAGGCGGGAGGAAGGGCAGCAGGGCGCAGGGAGCAGACAGGCAACAACCCGCACACCCATGGCAGCACACACACACACACACACACACACCTTCGGCAGCACTAGCTGCAGCTCTGGGTGCGCCCTCAGGTCAACGGTGACCATCGCGACGATCGGCGTCGTGTTGACGAGTGTGAACGGCATGCGCTTGCGGTTGCCGATGAAGATTGAGCCAAAGTCAAACTCGTCTTGCATGAGCTCGACGCACGGCATGACGCCCTCGGCCTGTGGTGCATGTGTGTGTGTGTGTGTGTACCTCGACGCACGGCACTGGTGGTGCTCTGATGCTACTATGGTGGTGCTCTGTTAGGGGTTCTCTGATTGCGCTCTGATGGTGCTCCGATGATGCTCTGGTGGTGCTCTGATGGTGCTCTGATTGTGCTCTGATGGTGCTCTGATCGTGCTCTGATGGCGATCTGGTGGTGCTCTGATGGTGCTCTGATACTGCTCTGATGGCGCTCTGATGGTGCTCTGATGGTCCTCTGATGGTGCTCTGATGGTGCTCTGGGGGTGCTCTGGGGTGCTCTGGGGGTGCTCTGATACTGCTCTGATGGTGCTCTGGTGGTGCTCTGATGGGGTGCTCTGATGGGGTGCTCTGATAGTGCTCTGATGGTGCTCTGATGGTGCTCTGATAATGTTCTGATGGTGCTCTGGGTGTGCTCTGATACTGCTCTGATAATGCTCAATGGTGCAGGTGGACACGTCCCCTGGGGAAAGCATGCACATGCACATGCACACACATACACACTCAAACACATACACGCACGCGCACCTTGAACGGCAGCCGGATCGGCTTCCCGCCCTGGACCGCGAGCTCAAGCACAGTCTCCACAATGCCAGGGCTGCGGCACACCCATGACACCTCCAGGTCAACCGTCCCCTCAGCGGCGACAGAGTCCTTGTCGGGGGACACAGTCAGCACACGGTTCTCAACCACGCGGAACGACGTGTCGCGCTGGCCGCCGTTCCTGACCTGCGCACGTGTGTGTGTGCATGTGTGCGTGCGTGTGCATGACATGGCGACGGGGGCGGGAGGGTGGGTAGGGGGGGAGGGGGGGGATGACGCATGCCGCAGTCACACACACAAGAGAAAGAGGCGCTCAACAGAATGCGGTATCGACCACACACACACACACAGGTTCTCCCCCTCACACGCGCATCGACCTTCGGCACATCACAAGGCACCACGCCTGCGCCCAAACACACACAAACACACGCGCACACACACGCACACACACATACTGTACACACACAAACACGCACACACACACAAACGCACACACATACTGCGTTTGACACACACACACACACACGCACACACACACACACACGCACCTGCACGCGCATCAACTGCGGCACGCCGCACGGTACCACGCCAGCGTCCACGGCCTTCTCCTTGAACGTCAGCCGCCCGTCGGGCATCATGCCCGTGAGCGCAATCACGCGTGGGGCGTCGCCACCAACGAGGGAGAGAGTCAGCTCTGCGGCCTGTGGTTAGAGGGACAGAGGGAGTTGGTCAGTCAGTCAGTCAGTCAGCCATTCAGTCAGAGGGAGGGACAGGGAGGGAGGAGTGTCGTCACAAACAAAGGAGAGGGTCAGCTACGCGGCTTCAAATTGAGTGAGTGGGCATCACTTAGTCAGTCAGTCAGTCAGCAAGTCATCCAGTGCCAGAGAGTGCCAAAGAGAGAGACGGGGAGACAGGCAGGCAGGCAGAGAGAGGGGGAGAGAGGGGGGGCAGTCAGCCAGCCAGTCAGTCATCCGGTGCCAGAGAGTGCCAGAGAGAGAGACGGGGAGTCAGGCAAGCAGAGAGAGGGAAAGGGAGGGAGGGCATAGCCGCCAACAAGGGGGGGGAGTCAGCTCCGCGGCCTGTGGACGGAGAGAGGGAGTTGGTCCAAGTAGGGCTTGGAAACCCTAAAACAGCAATAAAACCCACAACCCCGATTGTACCGGGTACAGGCAAACAAACAATAACCGTCGACCTGCTTTCCCGAGAGAGAGATCCGTCCAAGGGCGGCGCCCAGCGCATGCACGCCTCCCCGCGGGACTTTGGCATGCTGCTCCTAGGCCAAACCCTGACCCCTCAAGGCTCCTTAGAACCCCCGTTTGATCCACAAAAGCGTCAACCCCCAAGCCCCCAACACTGACCTGCTTTCCCGTGAGCGAGCCATCTAAGGGCGGCGCCCAGCGCACGCACGCCTCCCCACTGGACTTTGGCATGCTGCTCCTAGGCCAAACCCTGACCCCTCAAGGCTCCTAAGAACCCCCGTTTGAACCACAAAAGCGTCAACCCCCAAGCCCCCAACACTGACCTGCTTTCCCGTGAGCGAGCCATCCAAGGGCGGCGCCCAGCGCACGCACGCCTCCCCGCTGGACTTCGGCATGCTGCTCCTAGGCCAAACCCTGACCCCCCAAGGCTCCTTAGAACCCTCGTTTGAACCACACAAGCGCCAACCCCCAAAACCCCCAACACTGACCTGTTTTCCCGAGACTGAGCCATCCAAGGGCGGCGCCCAGTGCACGCACGCCTCCCCACTGGACTTCGGCATGCTGCTCCCAGGCAAAAGAACCTGAGCCCTGGCAGCCTTAAACACCTCGTTTGAACCACAGAATCGTCAACCCCCAAAACCCTCAACACTGACCTGCTTGCCCGTGAGCGAGCCATCCAAGGGCGGCGCCCAGCGCACGCACGCCTCCCCACTGGACTTTGGCATGCTGCTCCCAGGCAAAAGAACCTGAGCCCTGGTAGCCTTAAACACCTCGTTTGAACCACAGAATCGTCAACCCCCAAAACCCTCAACACTGACCTGCTTGCCCGTGAGCGAGCCATCCAAGGGCAGCGCCTAGCGCACGCACGCCTCCCCACTGGACTTCGGCATGCTGCTCCCAGGCAAAAGAACCTGAGCCCTGGCAGCCTTTAACACCTCGTTTGAATCACAAAAGCGTCGACCCCTCAAACCCTCTACACTGACCTGCTTTCCCGAGAGAGATCCATCCAAGGGCGGTGCCCAGCGCACGCACGCCTCCCCACTGGACTTTGGCTTGATGGTGCTGGAGGCGGGGGTCACGGAGAAGGTGGCCGAGTCTGAGGAGAGGGAGAACTCAATGGGGAACTGCGTGGGAGGGTGGGGTGGGGTGGTGGGTGGGTGCGGGGTGGTGCGCTCAAACATGCACACACACATGCATGCACACACACACACACACATACAGGCAGTGCAGAGGATAACGGTAGGTGTGTGGCGTGCACACACATGCACACGCACAGAGAGAGAGAGAGAGAGAGAGAGAGAGAGAGAGACACACACACAAACACACATGCACGCATGCACACAAACACACACACACACACACGCACAGAGGCAGTCATAAACCGCAGCCATACCCGACCCAGAGCTCAGTTCTCCTGATACTTGTGATCAGCACGGAGAAAGAGAGCAAAGTGACTGCCTAGGCCGCTGCTCCATGCGTGTGGTGTGCATTTGGCCCGTCCTTTAGCTACCACCTCGGAAAATAGTAATGAATTGATTCCTGAACCACTTTAACCAGCGCAGCGGAGCATTTTTTGTATTTCGTCTATAGCTACGGGGGGAAACGATTCTTCGCTAAATAGCCAGGCCTCCAAATGATGCGTCCAACGAGATTTGACCTCGGGCAGGTGAGGTTTGATAGTATCCGACTTTATCCCACTGATTCTTATAAATTACACTTAAATTGCTCATTTTCGATGGGGTGTCGAAACATTAACTACTGCTAAAGACGAACCTGGTCTACGGTTGTCGATTTTACAGTCTTGTTGGACGCCTTTGATGGCGTATTAGACTTGCGCTTGCACACTCAATCCCTGAGGCAGGCAGATAGCACCCGCACTAGTCCACTGAGTGGATACACACTGAGTGTGTCCATCCCACGGTAGTCCATCGTAAGCACGTTATCCCATACCCACACACCCAAAAACCTCACCCCACCCCACACCCCCGTCCACACCCCACACCCCCGTTCACACACCTTGTTTGGGTTGTCCATCGTGAGCACGTTATCGATGTGGTCGTCCCAGTTGTCGGTACTAAACTCAAAGTGAAGCTCCTGTGTGTGGGGTGTGGGGGAAGGTGTGTGTGGGGGGGGGGGGAGGGGGCAGGGGGCATGCACTGTGTGTGCGCGTGTGTGATAATGATGGATGTTGCAGTCAGGGGCACCTTTACAGGCGTATAAGACCGTGCTCGGCGCGTATGGCCCGAGCACCTTGATGAGGTGGCTGGCTGTTGGTGGTAGGGAACCCCAACTCTGTAAAGAGCGTGGGCGCACCCCCAGGTCCCCTACCGCAGCGGCAGCACACGCTTGTTGTGCACGTGTCCAGATGGTAAACAGACAGACTGCCAACAGACAGACAGACTTGACTTGACATGACTTGACTGTCAACCTGTCGTGTATTTAGACACTGTGAAACCGACACATCCCACCTTGCACGAGAGGTTGACGCCGACAGGGACGACGTCGGCAGTTATGTAACATAACTAACTAATAACCAACTAACCAATACACCATCAGAGGCGTCTACACTGTTTACAGACTGTTAACAGACAGACTGTAATACACAGACTGTAATACACAGACAGCCCGTTGACAGAATGTTGAAAGCCAGACTGTAAACATGCAGAATGCACAGCCGACACTGTAAAACCGAAACAAATCGACGCAACCCACCTCGGACGAGAGGTTGACGCTGACAGGGACGACGTCGGCTGTTGCCAGGAAGCTGAGCACGTGGCTCGAGTTGATGCAGTACTCAACCTTCTTGTCAAAGCGCATGACCTGGGGGTGCATGTGTGTTTATGTGTGTGTGTATTTGTGTGTGTGCGTGTGTGTGTGCATGCGTGTGTGTGCATGTGTGTGTGTGTGTGTGCGTTGTGTGTGTGTGTGCATGTGTGTGTGTGTGTGTGCGTGTGTGTGTGTGTTGATGCAGTACTCGACCTTCTTGTCAAAGCGCATGACCTGGGGGGGGGGGGGGTGCATGCGTATGCATTTGTTTCAAACAAATTGTGTGTGTGTGTGTGCGTGCGTGTTGAACAAATTGTGTGTGTGCATGCGCAGGGCATGCACGCGTGCATGCGTGCGTTTCAAACGAATTGTGTGTATATGTGTGCGTGCGTGTGTGTATGCGCATGTGTGCATGTGTGTGTGTAAGTTGATGCAGTGCTCGACCTTATTTTCAAAGCGCATTCATGACCTCGGTGCGTGGTGCATAAGTGTGTGTGTGTGTGTGTGTGTGTGTGTGTGTGCATGTGTGCATGCGTGTGCGCCCACTGATCTCACATCGAACGAGTTGAAGTCGATCGCGAATTTGGCCTTGGCAAACGGGGGGATGACCTGGCTTGTGGCGCAGCTCTTGGCGAGCTCCGGAACAGACTGCGTGATAGATCGGACAAATGGGGCGAATGGGGCGGGTTCAGGGTGCAGGGCATATAAGGCAAACGGTGGGATAACCTTGATGGAGTGGCACAGATCTTCACGAGCTCCATCCTCGCCTCCATCTCTTCCTTGCCTTCCCGTACCATCCCTCAACCCCCCCCCCTCCCCCAGCTCCTTAGCCACCCAAACTTGCTGGCGCCTTTGCGTCGATGACAACGTGCGGCGGATGCACACACATATGCACACACACGCACATGCACACACACACGCACACACACGCACACACCCACACACGTGCGAACACACCCACACACGTGCAAACACACCCACACACACACAAATGCACCCACCCACCCACCCCCACACACCTTTGCGTCGATGACAACGTGCAGCGGGCGCACTCGCCCACCCACCCACAACCACAACCACGCACACACATGCACACACACCAGTGGTGTCATTAAGGAATCCGAGAATGTGCCGTTTGCCCCCGCAACATTGGAGGGAACATGTCGAATTGCCCTTGCAGGAGGCGTTTTTCCCGCGAAAAGTGTGAAAATCGTGGAATTTATTTTCGGAACGAAATTTCCGCGATTCGCCCCCGCAGTTTCCCCCCAAATTTCCCGGTTTGCCCCCGCAGCGAAGGCAGCGGGGGCTGCGGGAGTGCTAATGACACCACTGACACACACACGCACACACACACACACACACACACACCTTTGCGTCGATGACAACGTGCAGCGGGCGCACCCACTCAACCACCCACCCACTCACCCACCCACACATGCACACACACACACACACATGCACACAAACACTTGCGTCGATGACAACGTGCAGCGGGCGCACACACACACGCACACCCACATGCACACACCCACAACCACACACACATGCACACACACACACACACACACACGCACCTTTGCGTCGATGACAACGTGCAGCGGGCGCGAGAGCGTGTTGACGAACATCGCGTACTGTGTGCTGGTCGAGCCTACGGCGACAAAGCCAAACTCCATGACCTATGACAAGGCAAATTGCACGGGCGCGGGCAGTGGTTGAGGGGGAGAGGCGGGTTGACCACCTAACTGTCTGCTGGTTGAACCAACAGCAACAAAGACAACACTTTGCAAGACCTGGCAAGGCAAGGCAAGGCACAGGAGTGAGGGGCGGGGGTTGGGGTGACAAGCGTAATGTGTCGAGCCAACGGCGACGAAGCCAAATTCCATGACCAATGGCGTGCAGCAGGATTCGAATTTCAAACATTCAAGGCCACCAGCAGATAGCCTGAACTTTAAGCTGTCCGACAAGCAGCCCCCCATCCCAGTCGACCAACCACAGCTCCTGTGCCATGCCTGCAAAATTGAGGTCAAAAGCGTTGTGCCCGTACAACGCCAACCCCCTGAATTAAGACTAGCGTTGTGCCCGTACAACGCCATCCCCCTGAATTAAGACTATGGCGTGCAGCAGGGGAGCTTCAGGGTGCAATGAAGTGCAGCACACACAAAATCGCACAAACGCACACACCTCGGGCCCCAGCATGAGACTTGATAGCTCGTCGCGCGTGCACACACACACACACACACACACACACATGCACACACGCACACACACGTGCACACACACACACACACACACCTTGGGCCCCATCGTGAGGCTCGACAGCTCATCGCGCGTGAGCTCACGTGCACACACACACACACACATGCACACATGCACACACACACACACACATGTGCACACACATGTGCACACACATGTGCACACACACACACACACACACACAAACACACACACACACACCTTGGGCCCCATCGCGAGGCTCGACAGCTCATCACGCGTGAGCTCACGCACACACACACACACATGTGCACACACACACACACACCTTGAGCCCCATCGCGAGGCTTGACAGCTCTTTGCGCGTGAGCTTGCTCACACACACACGCACACATGCACACACACAAACGCACACACACACACACACACACACACATGCACACACGCACACACACACGCATGCACACACACGTGTGCACACACACACGCACACACACCTTGGGCCCCATCGCGAGGCTTGACAGCTCGTCGCGCATGAGCTCACGCGTGCACACGGCCTTCTCGGCCGCGTCGCCTGGCTTGTCGGCGTAGATTGGGATGGCGTCAAGCTCGGCGGTCGGGACAGAGCGCTGCACGGAGTGTGTGTGTGGCGTGTGTGTGTGTGTGTGTGTGTGTGTGTGGAGAGCAGCAGCGGCAGCGGCAGGAATCAGCCGCGTCGCCCGGCTTGTCGACATATATCGGGATAGCATCGAGCTCAGCGGTCGGGACGGAGCGCTGCACGGAGTGTGTGTGCAACGTGTGTGTGTGTGTGAGTGTGTGTGTGTGTGTGTGTTTGTGTTTGAGTGTGGAGAGCAGCAGCGGCAGCGGCAGGAATCTGCCGCGTCGCCCGGCTTGTCGGCGTAGATCGGGATGGCGTCAAGCTCGGCAGTCGGGACGGAGCGCTGAACGGAGTGTGTGTGTGTGTGCAAAACAGCAGCGGCAGCAGCGTCAGTTAGTGGCAATCCAATGGAAGGAAAAGGGGGCGGTTCCAGGCTTCTGTATGCGTACATATGCACACAAAACTCAGAAACCCTCAACCCCCCACTTGCATGTGTGGCCGCCCGGCTCTCGTCCACCACCCCGATCACAGCGGGTCGACCAACATGGGTCAAGAACAAAAAAACCAACCCCTGAACCCTAGACCACTGGTGGTATCTAGAGTTTGTAAACCCTAAAACCCTAGACCCCGAAATCCCCTGCCAAGCCCACCTGCATGTGCGGCCGCCCTTCGTCCGCCACCCGCCACCGGCCGTCCACAGCGGGTGGACCAACATGGGTCGAGAACAAAAAAACCAACCCCTGAACCCTAGACCACTTGTGGTAGAGTTTGTAAACCCTAAAACCCTAGACCCCAAAACCCCCTGCCAAGCCCACCTGCATGTGCGGCCGCCGCGACCGTCCAACAACCCGACTGTCCGCAGCAGGTCGACCGACGTTGGTAAATATGTCACGAACACCCCGATACATAAGCCCGACAGAGGCCAACGATGTCACCTAGGACCATTTTGGCCCCATCTGCTACAGTGGTTTCGGTGCGTGGTGTACGCACCGAAACCACTGGAGCAGATGGGCCCAAAAGCAGTGATTCCCCTGCGAGCCGTATACCGCTCCGAGCCGGATTTCCCACTTCCCAGAAAACCACCCCACACTTAGTGGGTGAGGGCGTGGAGCGATGCGTTGGAAAGCTCTTTCCGAGAGCAGCCCAACGGCATGCGTTGCATGAATACCCGCTGTGTATTGTGCCTGGTGTGAGCGGTCAAAGTTGCTGGAGCCGGCAAAAAACTAATAACTAAAATCCTTCCCAGGGACCACTGCCCAAGAGGGTCCTAGGTGTCATCGTTGGCCGCTGTTGGGCTTATGTATTGGGGTGTTCGTGACAAAATACAGCACAAAAAAACTACATCGTCAACCCTTGGGCCTTGACCCTGCCTTGACCCTAGATCTAGGATCATCAGTGGTGCCACACAGACTGCTGCGTCCAACGTTTCACAACCCACCTGCATGTGCGGCCGCCCCTCGTCCGCCACCCCAACCGTCCACAACGGGTCGACGACCTTGGGCATCTTGGGCTCGTGGGGCGCGAGCCCACTGCGCGTGTCGAGCCCGAGGTTGATGTCGTCGTCGCTGATGTGGCGCTTGAGCGGCGCAGCCACCTGGGGGGTTAGGGTGGAAGGGTTTAGGGTTTGGGGTTTGGGGCAGGTTTGGGGTGTGGGGGTTTTATTTGGTTGGTGACCGTGGGGCACGGGCCCGCTGCGCGTGTCGGGTTGAGGAGGTTGATGTCGTCGTCGCTGATGTGGCGCTTGGGCGGCGCGGCAACCTGGGGGTGTGTTGAGGGTTTGAGGGTTTAAACAGGGGTTCAGGGACCTTGGTGACCTGTGGGCTTGGGGGTGTTACAGTTACAGTTACATCGGCTTTCCAGCAAAGACTACCTCTAGTCCTAGTACCACCGCCTAGACCCAAGTCCAGTTCTGGCCCTAACAATTACTTGTGAGGGGCGGTAGCCACCAGCCGGCTGCCTGCCAACGTGTAGTCCCAGAGCAAAAAGGAGAGCTATTGTGCGACGCCTCCAAAATAGGTCCTAACTGCTTCTAGGGGATAGGGGGTCAAGTGGCGCTTGCCAATCTACTTGACCGCCGTGGTGGAGGGGCCGGCGCCTGAGGGGCAGCCGGACCGTACACCACGGCTCTCCACCCGACCCTTTCCTGAGCACGCTCAAACGCCGTGTCCGAAAAAGTCTTCCAATCAGAACGAGTGCCACTAGTTTCGCCTAGCTGCTGAATCAGTAGCTTAAGAAAATAGTGTCGGGAGGAGGCTGGAGGCCGGCCTTGCTGCCGAGCCACATCCATTGTGCAGTCAAAAGTCGTACGAGGAAGACGAGAAGCCGGCATGCGCATCACATGGCCTAGCCACTGCATTGATCGCTTTGCCACAAGGCTCTCAATTGGCTCAGTGTCGCACGCCTGCCGAATATAAGTTAATCTGTGCCGGTCGACCAGGCGCACACCCAGAATGCGACGAAGGCAGTTAGAGTGGGCAACCTCCAATCGAGTCAGTTGTGTTTTAGTAGGGGCCCATGTTTCGCAGCCGTACAGAAAGTGGGGCACGAAAGTGTTGTAAACCCGCATCTTAGACTGCACTTGCATCTTCTTGCTGGCCCAAATCTTATCAAAAGACGCAAACACGCCCAGCGCGCGACCGACACGCACACCGATCTCCTTTTCCACACCACCACTCTGGGTTATCCAACTCCCTAGATACTTAAATGCAGAGACGGTCTTCACTTCACCACCAGTCAGCGCAAACGTGGGCAGATCCGCGTCAAAATCTGCTGGCAAAATCATCACTTCTGTCTTGGCGGCGTTGATTTGCATGCCAAAGCTAGAGGACACTTTGTCAAGGATTTTCAGCATAAGCGCCAACTGAGCTGGGTCATGCGAGAACAAACATAAATCGTCGGCATACATCAGCATTACTATGCGCTCAACCGACGACGACAACACAGAGCCGCCGGCTCGGGTCACGACTGACACGCCAGCCCCCTCTGGCATCATGTCTAGCGCCTTTTTCACTATGTGGTCAATAAAAACATTGAACAACACAGGAGCAATGACGCACCCTGTCGCACACCAGACGACACGGGGAATTCGTGCCCGATTTTCCCAGCCAGCCGCACGGCAGCTGCGGTGTTGGTGTGAAGATCCTCCAACAGATCAATAATGTGCGGATGAACACTATATAATCTAAGGACTCTCCACAGTGCCGCACGGTTTATGCAATCGTAAGCTTTAGAATAGTCGACAAATGCCACAGCCATGCATTGTTTGTACTCGGCATGTGCCGCGCTCAGCGAGCGCAGAGTAAAAATTGCATCAACAGTGCCTCTGCTTTTTCTGAAACCACACTGAGCCTCATGCAACTGACCATCAACCTGCGTGGAGACGCGGTGCAGAAGTATGGCAGCGTACACTTTCCCGGCAATAGAGAGAAGGCTTATACCGCGGTAGTTACCAGGGGAGTCACGCGGACCCTTCCCCTTATATAACGGTGTGATAATAGCAGTTTTCCATTCCCTCGGGGCTCTCCCCGACCGCCATACGGCGATGATGACCCGGTGGAGCCATGCGATGGCAGGTGGGCACCGCAACAGCATGGCGTCCAGCTGGTCACCGCCCGGAGCGGCGGCCGAGCGCAACGCTCGCACACACGCCTCCGTCTCAGCCAGGTCAGGGGGGCGCCCGTGCGCCTCGTCCACCTCTGTGGCGCGTGTGAGCTCAAACGCCGCTACATCGTTCTCCAGCTGGTTCAGGGTCTCGTCGCTGAGCTTGGTCTCCCCGCCATATAGCTTGTCGAATGACTCTGTCATGGCCTTCAGCACCCCGTCTGGACCGCTGTGCAGCGCGCCCGAGACGTCCCGCATGGCAGGTGGGATCTGATGGCTGCGGCTGCGGCCCGCCAGCCTGTCGCACGCGCGCGCAAACTGGCGCAGATTCTTCTTGCGTAGCATGTCTTGCGCCTCCGCCACCTGCTGGCCGATCCACCTCTCCCTGTCTCTCTGCACAGCTGCGTCGGCCGCGCGGTTGGCGCGGTTGCGCTCTCGTTTGGCAGCAGCAGACTTGCTCCTGAGCCATGCCGTGTGCGCGCGCTGCCGGGCGTCCATGAGCCGGAGGGTGCGCTGCGACAGAGTGAACTGCCAGCCGCGCCGCCGGCGGCTGCCGCGTGGAGCGAGGTGGTTGGTGGCCACCTCGCGAATGGCAGCAGCCATCGCGTCGTACTCCGCCTGGGCATCAGCGCCCTCGGGCGGCACGGCCTCCAGCAGCCCAAAGCGATCGGACAGCTGGAGGTTGAACTCACGACGGACAGCCGGGCGCCGCAGTTGTGAAGAGTCCCATGCGCGCCGCTGAGAGCCGCCTGCATGGCGGGAGGCTCGCATGCGGAGGCGCATGGACAGTACCACCATGCGGTGATCGCTGTCCCAGGTTGGGCTCCTACGCACCCTACAGTCTGTCACCGCATGCATGCGGCGGCGCGCGACCAGGATGTAGTCCTTGACGCTGTGCAGGCGGCGCACAGAGCATGCATGCCGTCTGCTCTGTGCAACAGCCATGGGGCTGATGTGGGTGTACTGGTGCTCAGGCCTGTGGGGGTAGAGAGTGTTGGCAGCGCGCAGGCTGCAAGCAGTGGCAGTGTCAAGGAGCAGGCGACCGTTCCTGCTGGCCACCGCTGGCTCCGTGAGGGGCAGGTGCTTGCCAACGCATTCGTGGTCGGACACCGAATCCCTCCCCACTGCTGCATTGAAATCACCTGCCACGATGAGCAGATCAGATTGGGGGTGTAGCGGAAGAATTTCCTGACGATGGCAAAGCTGCAAAATTCTCCAATGCCTGCTTATAATTGGGGGTCTGTAAAAGGAGCACCCAATCAGGAGGTATCAGGAGCAATCAGGAGCACCCAGTTCAAGAGAGCGAGGCACAGATTCTTGTACCAACCAAGCTAGGCACAGACGCCAAAACCAAGCAAGGCAGGCAAGACCAACCAAGGCACGCACGCAAGACCAAGCAAGGCAAGCAAGGCAAGCAAGGCAAGCAAGGCAAGCAAGACCAAGCAAGCACAGATGCACCATCGACCTTGGCGGTGTGCTTGGCAGAGATCACGGCAGCGTAGTGGGGTTTAAGAGCACCCAACCAGGAGAAATCTGGAGCAGCCAGGAGCATACAATTCAAGACGAGCGAGGCACGCAGATGGAGCTACACGCACACACATGCGCTGCCCGAACCACACACGACTGTAAGTGTCGTGTGTGTAAAGTCCACCATCATCATGGATGTGTGCAAAGTCCACCACACTTATGTAAGTACAGACAAGACTGTAAGTGTTGTGTGTGTATTAAGTCCACCATCATCACCATCACCATCACCATCACCATCATCATCATCATCACAACCGACCTTGGCGGTGCGCTTGGAGGAGATCACGGCCGCGTAGTGGTCGCGGTGCGCGGTCTTGGCCTTGATCTCGTCCATGGACAGCGCGTCGCGGTTGCCGATCGACGGCAGCTCCCCGATTGCTGTTGTGAGGTGCGGCTGCTCCCACAGCGGCAGCCCGCGTCGCGTGCTCTTCTTCAGAGCATCGACCTTGGACCCGAAGACCTGCAAAGCGTGTGTGTGTGTGCGCGTAAGAGAGAGAGAGAAAGACAGTGTGTGTGCGTGTTTGTGTGTGTGTGAATGTGTGTGTGAGGTGCAGCTGCTCCCAAACAGACAGACAGACAGTGTGTGTGCGTGCTTGTGTGTGTACGTGTGCGTGTGCGTGAGGTGCAGCTGCCCCACAGAGGCAGCCCGCGTCGCGTGCTCTTCTTCGGCGCGTCGACCTTGGACCCAAAGACCTGCATGCATGCAGAGTGCATGTGCATGTGTGCGTGAGGGAGAGACAGGAAGAGAGAGAGGGATAGAGAGTGTGTGTGTGTGTGTGTGAGGTGCAGCTGCTCCCACAGCGGCAGCCCGCGTCGCGTGCTCTTCTACAGAGCGTCGAACTTGGAGCCAAATACCTGCATGCATGCAGAGTGCATGTGCATGTGTGCGAGAGAGGGAGAGAGACAGGAAGTGAGAGAGGGATAGAGAGAGTGTGTGTTTGTGAAGTGCGGCTGCTCCCACAGCGGCAGCCCACGCCGAGTGCTCTGCTACAGAGCGTCGACCTTGGACCCAAAGACCTGCAGGGTGTGTGTATGTGTGGTCGATATTACAGTCCTTTGGTAACAGCCAGTGATTTACTTTCCAGGATTTTGAATTAATTATTCCACAGCCAAATTTCGCTTCGGCCGCATTTACCGTTGACCTCCCGTTCACCGTTTGTACTCATACATAGGTGATTTAAAAGCTGTTGACATGCTCTATCTGGCGGGCTTGTCAGACTACCAATCCACTGGATGGCGGCTGTGTGCAAGGTCAAAGAACAGCCGGCATACAGCCAAATGGCTGTGTAGAGCCAAAAAGGTAATCACTGGTAAAAGCATAAATGGGGCGCGCGAAGTCGGACGGCGGCTTGTCTCCCTCACATGATCGTCATGGAATGATGCCCATCTTTCATTATTCCTCTCTCTCTCTCTCTCTCTCTCTTTCTCTCTGTCTTGTTTTGACACACACACACACACACATACACACACACACACACAACCAATGGTCTGTGAAATCGACACACACACACGGACACACACACACACACACACCGCGTGAACCGCGCACCTTCTCTAAGTCAAGGTACTGCTTGGGGCGCGCAAAGTCGGAAGGCAGCTTGTCTCACTTCCATGATCATCATGGAATGATTCCATCTTCCATTTTTCCCGTCTCTCTCTCTCTCTGTCGTGTTTTGACACACACACACACAATCTCTCTCTTGTTTTGACACACACACCAATAACATCTCTCTTGTTTTGACACACACACACACACACACACACACAGCCAACTGTGACTGTTGAATCGACATGCACACACACCGCGCAAACCGCGCACCTTCTCCGAGTCAAGGAACTGCTTGGGGCGCGTGAAATCCGACGACAGCTTGTCAGTCCCGCCGACGAGCCCGCCCTTGCTCCCCAAGCGGAGCGACGACCCTGCCAGATGCAGGCTCGCAGACTGAACCTGGCGGCCGGCCGCGCCAAACACCTGTGTGTGTGTGTGTGCGCATGTGTGTGTGTGTGTGTGCGTGTGTGTGTGTGTGTGTGTGCGTGTGTGTGTGTGTGTGTGTGAGTGCTTGTCTGTGAGTGTGTGTGCATGTGTGTGTGCGTGTGTGCATGTGTGTGTGCGTGTGCGTGTGTGCCATCTGCAGGCACGCAGACTGGACCTGGCGGCCGGCCGCACCAAACACCTGTGTGTGTGTGTGTGTGTGTGTGTGTATGTGTGCCTGTGCATATGTGTGTGTGCATTTGTGTGTGTGTGTGTGTGCGTGTGTGTGTGTGTGTGCGTGTGTGCATGTGTGCGCGTGCGTGCGTGTGTGCCAGCTGCAGGCACGCAGGCTGAACCTGGCGGCCCCAAAGCCCCAAGCCCCAAGGAGGATGCTCATATATACAGTTACAGTTACAGTTACATCGGCTTTCCAGCAAAGACTACCTCTAGTCCTAGTACCACCGCCTAGACCCAAGTCCAGTTCTGGTCCTAACAATTACTTGTGAGGGGCGGTAGACACCAGCCGGCTGCCTGCCAACGTGTAGTCGCAGAGCAAAAAGGAGAGCTATTGTGCGACGCCTCCAAAATAGGTCCTAACTGCTTCTAGGGGATAGGGGGTCAAGTGGCGCTTGCCAATCTACTTGACCGCCGTGGTGGAGGGGCCGGCGCCTGAGGGGCAGCCGGACCGTACACCACGGCTCTCCACCCGACCCTATCCTGAGCACGCTCAAACGCCGTGTCCGAAAAAGTCTTCCAATCAGAACGAGTGCCACTAGTTTCGCCTAGCTGCTGAATCAGTAGCTTAAGAAAATAGTGTCGGGAGGAGGCTGGAGGCCGGCCTTGCTGCCGAGCCACATCCATTGTGCAGTCAAAAGTCGTACGAGGAAGACGAGAAGCCGGCATGCGCATCACATGGCCTAGCCACTGCATTGATCGCTTTGCCACAAGGCTCTCAATTGGCTCAGTGTCGCACGCCTGCCGAATATAAGTTAATCTGTGCCGGTCGACCAGGCGCACACCCAGAATGCGACGAAGGCAGTTAGAGGGGGCAACCTCCAATCGAGTCAGTTACAGTTACATCGGCTTTCCAGCAAAGACAATCTCCAATCGACAACCTCCAATCGAGTCAGTTGTGTTTTAGTAGGGGCCCATGTTTCGCAGCCGTACAGAAAGTGGGGCAGCACGAAAGTGTTGTAAACCCGCATCTTAGACTGCACTTGCATCTTCTTGCTGGCCCAAATCTTATCAAAAGACGCAAACACGCCCAGCGCGCGACCGACACGCACACCGATCTCCTTTTCCACACCACCACTCTGGGTTATCCAACTCCCTAGATACTTAAATGCAGAGACGGTCTTCACTTCACCACCAGTCAGCGCAAACGTGGGCAGATCCGCGTCAAAATCTGCTGGCAAAATCATCACTTCTGTCTTGGCGGCGTTGATTTGCATGCCAAAGCTAGAGGACACTTTGTCAAGGATTTTCAGCATAAGCGCCAACTGAGCTTGGGTCATGCGAGAACAAACATAAATCGTCGGCATACATCAGCATTACTATGCGCTCAACCGACGACGACAACACAGAGCCGCCGGCTCGGGTCACGACTGACACGCCAGCCCCCTCTGGCATCATGTCTAGCGCCTTTTTCACTATGTGGTCAATAAAAACATTGAACAACACAGGAGCAATGACGCACCCCTGTCGCACACCAGACGACACGGGGAATTCGTGCCCGATTTTCCCAGCCAGCCGCACGGCAGCTGCAGTGTTGGTGTGAAGATCCTCCAACAGATCAATAATGTGCGGATGAACACTATATAATCTAAGGACTCTCCACAGTGCCGCACGGTTTATGCAATCGTAAGCTTTAGAATAGTCGACAAATGCCACAGCCAGCTCATATATATCTAACGTTATATCTTTACTACAGTCACCTTCAGAGGCAGCGACGTCGCATGCTTGCCCATCGCCTCTAAACCCACACCTACGCCCGTAGCGTAAAGATCTTCACACTATGGTCACACCATGGTCACACCATGGTCACCTTCAGACGCAGCGTCGCCGCATGCTTGCCCATCGCCTTTGGCGCGTATCGAACGCAGGTCTTCACCCAGTCTTCAACCTACTGAATCCCCAATGCTAGGACCTTCATCCTGAGCTCTAGCCCCAAGGAGGTTGCTCATATATCGTATAATCACTCCTGTCACCTTCAGAGGCAGTGTCGCCGCGTGGTTGCCCATCGCCTTTGGCGCATATCGAACGAGCAGCTGCTGCGACTGACCACCGGGGATGGTGCCGGAGGGGGGCTCAACCGAGAAGTAGGGGCCTGCCTTGTCGAACTGCAAAAATGTGTGCGTGGTGGGGGGGTGCATATGTGTGTGTGTGTGTGTGTGTGTGTGCGTGTGTGTGTGAGGAGGGGGGCTGGCTGTCAGTGATGGTGCCGAAGGGGGGCTTGACCGAGAAGTAGGGGCTCGCCTTGTGGAACGTGTGTGTGTGCGTGCGTGGATGCATGTGTGTGCGTGTGTGTGTGCATGTGTGTGTTAATGTATGTACGTACGTATGTATGTATGTATGTATGTATGTATGTATGTATGTGTGTGTGTGTGTGTGTGTGTGTGTGTGTGTGTGAGGAGGGCTAAACCGAGAAGCCGTGTCGAACCTGGAACGTTTGTGCAAGTGTGTGTGTGTGCATGTGTGCGTGTGTGTGTATGTGTGTGTGTGTGTGTATGTGTGTCTATGTGTGTGTGTATGTGTGTGTATGTGTGTGTATGTGTGTGTATGTGTATGTGTGTGTGTGTATGTGTGTGTGTATGTGTGTGTGTATGTATGTATGTGTGTGTGTATGTGTGTGTATGTGTGTATGTGTGTTTATGTGTGTGTGTGTGTATGTGTGTGTGTGTATGTGTATGTGTGTGTGTGTGTGTATGTGTATGTGTGTGTGTGTGTGTGTATGTGTGTGTGTGTGTGTGTGTGTGTGTGTGTGTGTGTGTGTGTGTGTGTGTGCCCACTCCCTGGGCGGCCCACTCCCTGGGCGCCGAGTCGCGGCGGTCGGCCCATGTGAGTCGCCGTCGCCCATCCCCCCCATCGCCCCGCCCCCCCGTCGACTGCCGCCAATGTATGCGGCCCATCCTGGACTATCCACCATCGCCATCGTCCGAAGGGCAGCCTCAACGAGCCGAGCAACTCGACCCCCAAATTCAAAATGTCATCGCAGAGCCCGTCTCCATGCCCTCGCCAGCGCCGAACAGCTCCTCGGCCGACTGTCGACCGCATCCCAGACCGCCTCGCCTCCGCCGAGCAGATCCTCGGCCGCGCCCCACTGCGGCGCCCCACCACCATGCACCACAGAGAACCTCACATCGCCCCCCCCTTCAGCACCCTTCACTCCCACTGACACGCTCCAAACTACACAGTCCACCTATCCCCCACCTTCACCACCCCACAGTCGACTACCCGCCCACGCTCCACCCCCACATGGAGCTTGCCGTCCCGTGTGCGCGCCATGCAGGCCCATGCACCCCCGCCCCATGCGCCTCCCGCCCATGCGCCCTCACGCGCGCCGACCCCATGCTGGCCCTCCCTCCCCCCCCCCTCCCCCCAGCCTTTCCTCCCTTGCCCCTGCCTCCACCCTCTGCCTACCTACATCATCGCCCCATGGACTTCACAGGCCCATGGAGATGATCCGCCTCACCACCCCCCACGCCCCAGCCTCTCCTCCCTCGCCCCTGCCTCCGCCCCCTGCCTACCTACATCATCGCCCCATGGAGTTCAGAGGCCCATGGAGATGATCCGCCGCCCCATCCCTGCGCCCCTGCCTACGTTCATCATCGCCCCATCGAGTTCGTTGGCTCATGGAGATGATCCGCCGCCGCCCCCTACCCCAGGCCCGCCTACGCTCGTCCGTCGCCCCATCGAGGAGCTGATCCGACGTCCTCTAGGCCTGCCTACCCCCGACTATCGCCCCATGGAATTAATCAGCCCATAGGGGGATGATACGCCGCGATTGAGGTTGAATGAAGTTGAAAGTTGAAGTGGGTTGGCCCGAGTGGCCCCCCCCCCCGCCATGTGATGTTCCCCTCTTAGCGCTGATTGGTCCCCCGCTGTAGAACGACACACATGTGCCTTTTGACCTCTGGAACATTGCCATAATTAAGTACGGGTAGTGCTGTTGCAGTCGTGTAACATTATGGAATGGAATGGAATTTGTGTGTGCATGTGTGTGTGTGTGTGCATGTGTGTGTGTGTGTATTGAGTGAGTACGTGGGGCAAGCACGCGTGCATGCACCCACCACAACCATGCACACGACCACTATAAACATGCATGCACACGCGCACACATGCACGCACATATGCACACGCACGTACACTCGCATGCGCACACACTTGCTCACGCACGCGCACGCACGCACACACACGCACACACAAACACACACTCTTGCCTACACATACACGCACACACACACATGCACATGCGTGCACCTGGAACTTCAGGTCGACTGAGGAGACTAAAAACATGCATGCAAACGCACACACACGCACACACGCGCACGCACATACACTCGCATGCACACACATTTGCGGATACACGCTCACGCACACACACACACACACTCACACACTCTTGCCTACACACACACATGCACACACACGCACCTGGAACTTCAGGCCGATCTTGGAGTTGGTGTTGCGTGCCATCACGAGCTGGTCTGCGTAGCTGTGTGGGGTTTGGGGTTTGGTTAAGCAGGCTTTAGCACTGTAAGAGGTTTTGGGTTTGGGTTTGGGGTTTGGGTGTTGGGTTTGGGGTTTGGGTAAGTAATGTAATGCTTTAACATACGAGTTTCAAGTGATCAGTATGGGATGCCTCGTACATAGGGGCAGAGAGAGAACGCATGGTGCTAGCATCCTTGTGGTCTCCCATCTGGCTGATATTGGGTCGCCAGCACCGCTCCTTTTCTCACTCTTTTGAGAGAGGACACATGGTGATAGCACCCAAAGCCCCCCCACCTGTCTGATTGGGTCGCTAGCACCGCTCCCTTTCTCAGCCTTTTTGCGGGTTCCTGCTCCTTTACCAGCCTTGTGCTAACAACTCGCCCTCGCTCTGACACCGCTGCATTCCCAGCTGCCAGCCTTCCGTGGGTGGTGATCGCAATGCACATGTTTTGCCTCTGGAGACGACAGTGGGCCTGCTCTGCAGAGCCTTTCTTGCAGTAAACAGGCACCTGTATTTAGGCATGCGAGCGCACCTGTTTGTGGTCACGTCGCCAAAGTCGAACGCCGGCGGGTCGAGCCTGAGCCCCGCCATGTCCCTAACCCCAAGTCTTAAGCCCTGAACCCTAACTAATTTAAGTAACACCTAAAGCACACTCATCAAGGTAATCTTACCTGTTTGTGGTCACGTCGCCAAAGTCGAGCGCCGGCGGGTCGAGCCTCAGCCCCGCGACGACCGCGTCTGCCCGGATCGGCAGCTTGATCTTGTGGGACAGGCCAAATAGCTCAACCTGCATGAGTATGGGTGTTTGGTGTTTCAGTCTTGCGCCATGGGAGATGTTGAGGGTTGATGCGCCCCCTCAGATCAGCAGCTTGGTATCGTGGGACAGGCTGAAGAGCTCAACCTGAATGTACATCATCATTCAGTGGGAGGGGGGGAGACACGGACATGGGTCAGCAGACCGGCAGCTTGATTTTGTGGGACAGGCCAAAGAGCTCAACCTGTATGATTGGCACCTGATTCATCGTGATTGGTGATAAAAACGATGTTTCGGTCTTGCACCATTGAAGGTGTTGGGGGGAAGGGGATGCGTCCGCTTTGATCGTCAGCTGGATTTCGTGGGACAGGCCAAAAAGCTCCAGCTGTATGGTTGGTAGTGCTTTCGATGGTGACAGACAGACAGACAGACAGACAGACAGACAGACAGACAGACAGACAGACAGACAGACAGACAGACAGACAGACAGACAGACAGACAGACAGACAGAACAGACAGACAGACAGACAGACAGACAGACAGACAGACAGACAGACAGACAGACAGACAGACAGACAGACAAACAGGCAGACAGACAGACACATAAACACACACACCGCCACACACCGCCACACCACACGCACACCCACCAGTCCCATGTACTCGTAGCTCTTGGTCGTCTTGTCCGAGTCCGGCGCAAGGACAGAAAAACCCTTTGGCGCTGCGTTTGCCTCGGGGCGGAAGACCATCGTGATTGCCGTCTGGGAGCGTGTGTGGGGGGGGGTAAGAGGAGGCTTGTGTTTTGGGGTTGAAGGGTTAAGGATGAAAGGATAAGGACGCATAGATGGGTCAGTTCTGCCGGAACACCATCGTGGTTGCCGTCTGGGAGCGTATTTGTGTGTGGGGGGGGCTTTGGGTTTCAGGTATTTGAGGGTCTAGGTTTAAAGATGAAGGGGTTAAGGGTTGAGGGTTTGGGGTACGGGTTGAGGGGATGAGGAAGGATGCAGACGGGTCAGTCCGGGCGGAAAACCATTGTGACTGCCGTCTGGGAGCGTGGGGGGGAGGGGGGAGAGAGGGGCGCAAGGGCGAGTCAAACAGCCAGCACACGTGGACGCGCAGACCACCCATGCACACACGCACGCATGCGCTCACATCCATGCACACACACACACACACACACACACACGCAGGCAGGCAGACACACACAGGCAGGCAGACGCACACACGCACACACACACACGCGCTACCTTGGAGTAGGGTGACATCACGCCCGTCGAGGGGGACACGGTGAACGGGTTGGAGTTGCTCGCGCGCGAGCGCACCTGCGGTACGTAGGCAGGGTTCAAGGTTCAGGGTTCGGGGTTCAGGGTTCAGGGTTCA
This sequence comes from Chlamydomonas sp. UWO 241, assembly GCA_016618255.1. Taxonomy (NCBI): domain Eukaryota; kingdom Viridiplantae; phylum Chlorophyta; class Chlorophyceae; order Chlamydomonadales; family Chlamydomonadaceae; genus Chlamydomonas; species Chlamydomonas priscui. Next base: position 633,666 of record VFSX01000014.1, read on the forward strand.
GGCGTCTGGGTTCAGGGTTCAGGGTTGAGGGATGTAGAGTTCACGGTTTGGGGTTTGGGGTTTGGGGTCTAGGGTTCAGGGTTTAGTGTTCAGAGTTTAGGGTTAAGCATTTAGGGTTCAGGGTGAGGTTCAGGGTTTCAGGGTTGCCTATCTCTTCGCGCACACACACACACACACACGCACACACCTGGTGCTTTGCCATCTGCATGAAGCCCGCGTACGGGTCGTCAGCGTCGACCGTGTTGCCGCCCCCCTCTGTCTCTGCCTCTCAATCTTCCAACAAAAAAATCAACCCCTAAACCCTAAAACACACACACACACACACACACACACACACGCAAACACACACACACACGCAAACACACACACACACCCTGTGCTTGGCCGTCTGCATGAATCCCGCATACGGGTCGTCAGCGTCGACCGTGTTGCCGCCCCCCTCGGCCTCGTCGATCTTTGCCTTGATCTCACTCGGCGTGCCGTGCGTGAAGAGGTAGGTGGATTCGACTGGGCCGTTGTTGAAGAGCAGGAAGGTGCGGGTTACCTGGGTGTTGGGGGGGGGGCGTGTGTGTGTGTGTGTGTGTGTGTGTGTGTGTGTGTGTGTGTTTGCATGAAGATGTATGAACATTCGACTGGGCCGTTGTTGAAGAGCAGGAAGGTGCGGGTTACCTGTGTGTTTTGGGGGGGCGTGTGTGTGTGTGTGTGTGTGCGTGTGTGTGTGTGTGTGTGTGTGTGTGTGTTTGTGAAGAGGTAGGTAGATTCGATTGGGCCGTTGTTGAAGAGCAGGAAGGTGCAGGGTACCTGCGTGTTTGGGGGGCGTGTGTGTGTGTGTGTGTGTGTGTGTGTGTGTGTTTGTGTGCGTGAAGATGTATGAACATTCGACTGGGCCGTTGTTGAAGAGCACGAAGGTGTGGGTTACCTGTTGTGTGTGTGTGTGTGTTGGTGTGCATGTGTAAAAAGGTAGGTAGATTTGACTGGGCCGTTGCTGAAGAGGAGGAAGGTGCAGGATGCCTGGGTGTTTGAGGGGTGTGTGTGTGCGTGTGCATGCGTGTGTGTGTGTGTGTGTGTGTGTGTGTGTGTGTGTGCATGAAGAGGTAGGTAGATTCGACTGGGCCATTGTTGAAGAGCAGGAAGGTGCGGGATGCCTGTGCGTTTGTGTGTGGGGGGGGGGGCGTGTGTGTGTGCGTGTGCGTGTGTGCGTGTGTGTGTGTGTGCGTGAAAATGTATGTAGATTTGACTGGGCCAAACTTTGTTGAAGAGCAGGAAGGTACGGGTTACCTGGGGGGAGGAAGGGGGAGGGGGAGAGGTGTGTGTGTGTGCATGTGTGTTCGCATGCGTGTGTCTTGCTTGTGTGCAGGCTGAAAGACATAGAGAGACAGAGAGGCAGAGAGACGGAGAGACAAAAAGACAGAGAGACAGACAGAGGCAGGCAGACAGAGAGACAGGGAAGCAGGCAGGCAGACAGACAAGCAGGCAAGCAGGCAGACAGACACACAGACACACAAACATAAAAAAAAACTGCCTACCCACCCACCTCCTCTCCATAGTACTTTGCCCCAAAGTCAACCTCGCTCTGGATCACCCTTCAAGCGTCCACGAGAAAACAGACAGACAAAAACTGCCCACACAACCACCAACCCACCCACCCACCCACCCACCTCCTCTCCATAGTACTTTGCCCCAAAGTCAACCTCGCTCTGGATCACCCCCTGCGCATCGACAAGCTCAAACGTGTGGCGCACGCCTGTCGCGGACAGCGACAGCTTCTTGGGCTCGACCGGCAGCGACTCGCGCCGCCCGCCCACCTGCATTTCAGGGTCAAGGGTTAGGGTTTTAGGGCTAAAAGGGTTGGGGTTCATGGTACCTATTTAGGTTGATGGGGTTTTCGGGTCGGGGTTAATTCGACCTGCCGCCGCGAACAGCGACACAGCTTTGGGGGGTCAACCGGCAGCGACTCACGCCGACCGCCCACCTGCGCCGTTTCAGGGTAAAAGGTTCAGGGTTGGGGGACCTAAGGGCTCAAGGGTTACCTAACCTAGGGCCTTCTAGGGCTCATGGTTTAGGGGGTGGTAAGGGCTTGGGGTCGGGGTAAAGTCGACCTGCCGCCGCTGAGAGCGACACAGCTTCTCGGGGTCGGCCGGCAGCGACTCGCGCCGCCCGCCCACCTGCGGTTTGGGATTTTGAGGTTTAGGGATTAGGGTCAAGGGTTCAGGGTTCAGGGGTTTAGGGTTTCAGGGGGTTGGGGTTTGGGATTTGGGGGTTTACAAGGGCTTTAGGGTTGAGGGTTGAGGATCGACCGGCAGCGACTCGCGCCGCCCCCCCACATACGGCTTGGGGGTTGAGGGGTTGTTATTAGGGGGGTGCGTCGCTTCGTCGGCAGCAGCAGCAGCACTTGCTCATGCAGGTGGGCAGGCAGACAGGTGGTTGTGGGGCCCCTGGCAGTCGAGCAGACCTCTGCTGGCACACCCACACCCACCCACACACCCACACACACGCACACACGCACAGTGTGTGTCACCCACCCACCCACCCACCCACCCACACATACACACACAACACCACCACCGCAACCTCACACACACACACAGCCATCACCCACCACGTGCATGAGAACGTTGCCCGCAACCGCGCCCGCTGCCTCAATGGTCACTACCCCCCCCCCCCACACACACCAAGTATAATATGCCATAAAAAGAGGTGTCCAACAGACTGTATACCACCCACCACGTGCATGAGGACATCGCCCGAAACCGCGCCTGCCGCCTCCACGGTCAGCGACACACCGACGTGCACCTCGCTTCCGGGCGGCACCTGCAACATTGGGGGGGGGGGGCAGAGAGGGTTTGTGGCAGTGAGGGAGGCACCACCACCACCACCACCAGCTCCAGCGCCAGCGCCAGCTTCAGCACCAGGAGCAGCAGCGCCAGCAACAGCACCAGCTGCAGCGCCAGCAACAGCGCCAGCAGCAGCAATAGCAGCGGCGCCAGCAACAGCAACAGCACCAGCTGCAGCAATAACAGCTGCGCCAGCACCAGCTCCGGTTCCAGCAGCAACGCCAGCACCAGCTTCAGCTCCACCAACAGCGCCAGCAGCAGCAGCAGCGCCAGCGCCAGCGCCAGCAGCAGCGCCAGCAGCAGCAGCAGCAGCACCACCACCATCACCACCAGCGCCAGCGTCAGAACCAGCACCAACATCACGCACCTTGCCGGCGGATCAAACGCCACGCTCCCTCCGAGCGTCGCCTGCAGCCGGGAAGCTCGCCGACTAAAACCTACACCTCACACCCTGAACCCTGAACCCTGTCTTAGGGTGTTCACACCCATAACCTTGACCCACCGTGCCCGTGCCCCCCGGCGGATCAAACGCCACGCTCCCTCCGAGCGTCGCCTCGAGCCAGGAAGCTCGCTGAGTAAACGCTACACCTCACACCCTGAACCCTGGACCCTGCAGCAGTAGGGGGGTCATCACCCTTGAACCTTGACCCACCGTGCCCGCGCCCCCCGGCGGATCGAACGCCACGCTCCCTCCGAGCGTCGCCTCAAGCCGGAAGCTCGCCGGGGCCGTCCCTCCATTGCGGAGCGTGATGCGCCGGCTGGCCTTTGACTCGATTGGGACGAGGCCAAAGTTGAGGTCGCCGGACACTGTTAGCTCGGCGCATGGCGGGAGCGCCTAGGTGGGTGGGGGTGGGTGGGGGTGGGGGTGGGGGGCAGAGGGGGGGCGTTCGTGTGTGTGGGGGGTGGCGTGTGCGGCGCTGGCAGCCTGGCGCGCAGAGGCAGCGCCTGTGTGGGTGTGGGTGCGTGGGGTGCCTGTGTGGGTGTGCGTGTGTGAGGGCGTGTGCGCATGCGTGTGCGTGGGGGAGGGCAGTGTGTATGTGTGCGTGCACGCGTGCGTGCATGCGGGTGCATATGCTGCACGTGGCTTGTTGCGCCCCCCCACCACCCCCCACCACCCCCCACACACACACCTTCAGGAGCAACTCCACGTCTCCCGCCTCGCACTGCACGACAACCTTGTCGAGAATAAGCTCCCTGGCCTCCTCCAGCCGCCCGCCCTCAAACACGACCTGGCAGTATGGTGTGTGGGTGTGAGCCAGAGGCGGCGGGAGGGGCGGGGCGCACACGTGCGTGTGGGCACGACACGTGTGTGCGTGTCCGAGCGTGCTTGTGTGTGCGGGTGCTGATGCAGGGCACGTGTGAGCCGTCGCCGGCGTGCACGGCTGCAATGCCAGTACGTTGGGTGTGCGTGGAAGTCGGTGCCACGCCACGCCGCTGTTGCTGCACTGTGTCGTGTGTCATGCACGCCATGCAAGCTGGCATGCATGTTGCAACGCGTGTGTCCCCCACCTTGAACGTCGTCTCCAGCCCAACCGCCAGAGGACGGTTGGTCCACCCATGGATGGAGTAGTACTTTGTCTTGGGGATGCGGAGGCGCAGCGTGCGCGTGCGCAGATCCGTGTTCTGTGCATGGGGTGTGGGAGCGCGACACGCGGCGTCGCAGCGACTCCAGGGGCACTCTAATGGGCTGCAATGGGCTCCACGTAGCTGTTATCAGCCGTCTTGCATGCCTGCGAGCGTCGTATCGCTGGTCGAAGGTCCCTGTGCGCGTCATGTGTCTCAGTCCAGCCCACAGCACTTCCCACCTTGATTGTTACCGTCGCGGTCTGTGTGACACCAGGCTCAACATCCAGGAACTGCAGGACAGAAGGAGTGATGAGCAGCCCTGGCATGGTGGCGTTCTCTCGCTGTTGCAGTCTCTCGCTGTTGCAGGCGCCTGTTACGAGCAGCACCGCACACACGAATGCATGCTAGTTAACAGAAGAACCTCTTGTGAGTCACTTCGGTCTAGGATGCGATGCGCGCGAGTTGTGGGTTGTGAGTTGTGCGATGCCCAGAGGTGTGGGCTGAAACTATCACCTCTTGACTGTCACCTCACATCATCGCTAGTACATTTATCGCCCATCGCCCATGATCCGCCAGGCCTCGCATCTGAGGCCTGTGTCTTCGTCAGTGCGATCGCTCCTGCGCTGCACGCGGCCACTGCGCTCTAGCTCCGTTTGTGCCAGGGCATCAACCACGATGGCGCAACCCTCCCGTCCTCTGCACTACGTTTACAAGATCGGAGACAGAAAGGCTTCTTCTGACTTTTACCAGAAGACGCTGCTGATGAAGCCGCTGCGACATGAGGAGGCGAGGCTGACGTATGCATGGTCCTCATGCGCATGGTCGTGCATGGCGCACCTGCGCCATGCCTGCCTGCCTGCCTGCCTCACCCACCCCACCAACCCCAACACACAGTTCACCGAGGGCTGCGACGCTGCGTGCAACGGCCCGTACGATGGACACTGGTCCAAGACGATGATTGGGTGAGCCGCGGCCGCGGGGCACCAGGCCATCTGTGGCTCTCCCTTGAGTGCGCAGCCGGGACCCTACACACCACTGGTTCCACTTCGTGTAGAAGTGTTCTATCCCGTCATGACGGCCTTGTTCAGAGCCACTGCTGAAGAGTGCGGCCCTCCCGGTGTGCGTGCTGCAGTTACGCCGACGAGACCTCGAGCTTCGTGCTCGAGCTGACCTACAACCACAACGTCAAGTCGTACGAGCACGGAAACGACTTCCACTCGATGACGATCTGCAGCAAGGACGTGTTTGCTGCGGTCAAGGCGTCGGTGAGTGCTCGTGTCACTGCGTGGCCCTGCGAGAGCCGGGGGAGGCAGTGCACGAGCAGTTCAGGGGCTGCGCAGGGGGAAAACCTGGTTCCCGGCCTTTGCGCTAGCTGTGAACTAGTTGTGCAGCAGCTGTGCGTTGGTGCCCCTGCCAGCACATAAACGGTTGCATAAATAAGAACCGCTAGTGTAACACTGGTTACTGTAAATAACATATGTGCTGTTAACAAATCAGAATAGAAAATCCAAGATACCGTGCAGGGCCTGAGCCTTCGCGAATAAGAATTTTTTTGGACCCACCCCCGCGAAGCTGAAAACGATTAAGTTTCCGCAAAATTCGCGATTTGGGTCGTCAAATCGACTTAAATCGACGAAAAACAACCCCCGCGGAGCGATTAAGCAATCATTTTTCGACCCCCCCCCCCCGCGAAGGCTCAGGCCCTGCACGGTATTGTGACAATACCGACTTCAAAACAAGGTCCAAATAAATGTAACCATACTGGAGGACTGCACCCGCGGTGCAAGCGCAGTGCATGGCTGTACTTCAAGTAACTGGCCCTAAGACCAGCCAGGTGCTAGGACCTAACTAGCACACACCTGCACAGCCCATGCATTACACCTGCTCTGCCTCCCTCGGCTCTGGTAGGGTGGCAGGGCGTGTGGATGGGGAGCGGATGGGTGTGCAAGGGGGAGAGGAGGGGGCGAGGAGGGGGGGGCGGGGGGGCGCTCGCCAGGGGCGTAGAGCTGCCCCTCACGTCGTGCACGTGTGTCGCCCCCTGCCTGTGTTACTGCCTGCCTGCAAGCCTGCACACCTGCGCTGCGTTCCTGCATGCGGGCACGCCCGCACACCGGCCGTGAATGCCCCACCACCCCACCCCACCACACCACACACCCCACACACAAGCAACCACACACACACATACGCACACACACATCAGCCCCACCCCAAACGCTCACATAAACACACCCATCGTCAGGGTGCCGCCACACCATGCGGGCGCGGCCTGTCGGTCAAGGACCTTGAGGGACACACGTTCGTCTCAACCCTGAATCCTGAACCGTAAACCATAAACCTTGAACACACACACACACACACACATACACACACACACACACAAGCCCAACCCCTAAACTGTGCGTGCAGGGCACCGCCACACCGTGCGGGCGCGGCCTGTCGGTCAAGGACCCCGAGGGGCACACGTTTTTCGTGCTCGACGAGGACGTGGCGGGGCCGAGCCCCATCACTGAAGTCGCACTCAACGTGGCAGACCTGGGAGAGGCGCTGGGTGGGTGCGCTTCGTTTTTGCTTTTTGGGGATGAGGTGGGGGGGTCATGCAGGGTTCAGGGTAGTGGCCACGCCCCAAAGGCCACACGTGGATGTGGACGTTCAGGGGCCCAGCCTCATCACTGAGTTCGCACTCAACCTGGCAGACCTGGGGGGGGGGGGTGCGTGCGCTTCGTTTTTGCTTTTTGTGGGGTGGGGGGGCAAGGGGGGGGGGGTCATGCAGGGGACCAGTGACGGAGAAATTGCACTCAACGCTGCAGACCTTAAGGGGGCGCTGTGTGCGTGCGCCCCTTTCCCTGGAACCTGCACCCTGAACCCTGCCTAGAACCCAAAGCCTAACGCCTTGACCGAAATTGTTGTGAGTGAGGACGTGGCGGGACCCAGCCCCATCACTGAGTTCGCACTCAACCTGGCAGACCTGGGGGAGGCGCTGGGTGGGTGCGCTGGCTTGGCTGGGTCAGGGGGTAGCAGGGGCTAGGGCGAAGGGGTTGGGGTTAGGGGCTAGGGTTCAGGATTTCAAGTTTTGCAGGGACCCAGCCCCATCACACTGAGGTCGCACTCAACGTGGCAGACCTGGAGGGGGCGCTGGGTGGGTGCGCCCTTAACCCTCCTTGAACCCCAAACTTATAACCCAAAACCTTGACTCTAAGGCCTTTTAACCTGAACCCTGAGAAGTGGGGCCGGGCCAGCCCTATCACACGGAGGTCGCAGTCAACGTGGCAGACCTGGGAGAGGCGCTGGGTGGGTGCGCTTCGTGTTTGCGTTTGGGGGGGTGGGGGGGGGGGGGGCTTCAAGCAGTGTTCATGTTTGAGGCCACACAACCCGAAGGCCACACGAGGAAGTGGCGGGGCCCAGCCTTATCACTGAGTTCGCACTCAACCTGGCAGACCGGGGGGGGGGGCGCTGGGTGCGTGCGCTTCGTTTTTGCTTTTGGGGGGGGCAAGGGGGGGGGGAGGGTCATGCAGGAGACAGGGCTGAGGCTACACCCCGAAGGCCACACGTGCACGCGGCGGGGCCCAGCCTCATCACTGAGTTTGCACTCAACCTGGCAGACCCGGGGGCACTGGGTGCGTGCGCTTCGTTTTTGCTTTTGGGGGGGGGGGGCAAGGGGGGGGGTCTTGCAGGGGACAGGGTTGAGGCTTCACCCCGAAGGTCACACGTGGACGTGGACGCTCAGGGGCCGAGCCCCATCACGGAGGTCGCACTCAACGTGGCAGACCTGGGGGGAGGCGCTGGGTGTGTGTGCTTTGCTGCTGGCACACACACACACACACACACACACACACACACAGATGCACGCACGCACATGCGCACACACACACATACACAAGTGCGAGTGCGGGTGCGCGTGCACTCTGCATGCACACGCCTACCCCCCCCCCTCCCCTCTCTCTCTCACCTACTGCACACACACACACACGCCCCGCCCCCACCCATATACACACTCACTTCAGCCTTCTGGTCCGGACTCCTCAAGTTCACCGTCACGAAGCAGACTCCCACCGACGCCGTGCTCACGCCCGAAACCGGAGCGGCGGCTGGCCAGGCCACCCTCGGCCTGCGGTTGGTGCAGCTTCCGGCTGGCTCCTCGCTGACCCGGGGCACTGGCTACGGGCGCGTCGCGTTTGCGTGCCCGGGCGAGCAGCTGGAGCAGCTGGAGGCGGATGTCAAGGTGGGTGATTGGGGTTTGGGGTTAAGGGCCTTGGGCCTGCGATTGGTGCAGCTTCCGGCTGGGTCCTCGCTCACCAGGGGCACTGGCTACGGGCGCGTTGCGTTTGCGCGCCCGGGCGAGCAGCTGGAGCAGCTGGAGGCGGATGTGAAGGTGGATGCTAGCTAAGGCTTAGGATGAAGGGTTTTGGGCCTGCGGTGGTTGCAGCTTCCGGCTGGGTCCTTGCTGACCAGGGGCACTGGCTACGGCCGCGTCGCGTTTGCGTGCCCGGGCGAGCAGCTGGAGCAGCTGGGGACACTTGCACGCACACACGCACACACACACAACACACACACACACACAAACGTGCACACACCCACACACACACACACACACGCGTGTAGGCGGCCGGCTACACGGTCCACACGCCGTACGTGAGCCTCGACACGCCCGGCAAGGCGACAGTCCAGGTGTGGGGGGTGGGGTGGGGCCCAATGCACACATTACCAGCCTGTCCGACGCCTGTCCCAGCCTCGACCCCTCTGCATCATCACCCCACAACCACCGGTCCGCCACCCCCACACACTACCTTCCCATGTAGCCATGGTGACCACCGCACCTGCCTGCAGTCGCCTACCCAGCCATGGCGCTCTCCTTGCACCCCTCCATCCCGCATTGCCTGCTCAGGTCGTGATCCTGCAAGACCCCGCAGACCATGAGATTTGATATCTGCTTTGTTGTTGACGCAGGCTGCCACCTCCCTCCCACTCGCCCTCTCCATCCCCCCCCACACACACTGCCTGCTCAGGTCGTGATCCTGCAAGACCCCGCAGACCACGAGATCTGTTGTCTGCTTTGTTGTTGACACAGGCTGCCACCTCCCTCACGCTCACCCTCTCCACACACACACACACACCACACACACACTGCCTGGTCAGGTCGTGATCCTGCAAGACCCCGCAGACCACGAGATCTGCTTCGTGGGTGACGCCGGCTTCCGCGCGTTGAGCGCCGTCGACCCCGCGGCGTCGCAGCTGCTCGCGGACGCGATCGAGACAGACAAGAGCACCGAGTGGTGCGAGAAGATGGCGGCGCGAGAGGCCAAGATGAGGGCGAAGGGCGTGTGAGCTGGTCGGGCTCGCACACACACACGCACGCTGGTTGCCGCCCGCCAGAACGAGGCAGCTCCCTCAATCCTATGCCCCCCCAGGGTGCGAACTGTAAACTGTACACTACACACGCGCAGCGTTGCGAGTGCTTTAGCTGCTTGCTGGTGGGATCGAGGCCGATGAAGGCGCAGGCCAAGATGAAAAGGGGAGTTGAGAGATGGGCTTGTGTGTTGGCGTATGTACAACATTGGTGCTGTTGTTGCAACAGCTGCCTCGCTGCCTACTACTCGTGCGGCTCGCACGCTGCGCTGGAACTGGAAAACTGAGTGGAGCTGACTGAAGCCTCAAATGTTGGAAGATCTAGCTAGCTAGCTACTCCAGGCGTGCCTGTATGTACGGTTGGTTGGAGCACACCCTTGGGTGTCTGCTTTCTGTTGATCATTGATGTTGAGCGTGGTGTTGCTGCGGTACACGCTCACTTGCGGCGAGTGGCACGCAGCGTCTGCAGCTCTGACTCGGTCGCCCTGAAGCGGGTTCCCTCGAACGTGGGCGGCTGCGTGTCAAAGTTGCGGCGCTTCCAGGGGGTGGCCTGCAGGCACACATGGGGGGGAGGGGGGTTAGCAGCCCCCCCCCCCCCACACACGCGCACGCGTGTACACGCGTGCGGTGCCCATGTTCATGGGGTGTTGCAGAGGTGCGCTCAGTGCTGTGCTGTGCATGGTGCCTGCTCACCTCGTCCAAAGGGTAAATGCACACCCCGTTGGGCGCGTAGGAAGCAGCGTATGGGACCTGCAAGTGGAGTGAGCATTGCAGGTGACTGCGTGGAGTGGTGCTGCACCTGGGAGCCTCCAAGGCAGGCCACTCACCTTGTTGTTGGCCCACAGCTCCGTCGCTCTGCAGGCTTGCAAAGATGTCATCTGCGGTGTGCAAGTGGCGTTCACGGATCAGGTGGAGGATGTAGATGATTTCCTGTTGCCTGTTGCCTGTTGCCAGTTCGGCGATGGCAAGCAACAAGCGCCAGCATCAACAGCTGGCCCGCTGCATGCATGTGCGCACGCTCACTGAGGCCTGCGCTGCTCAGCACAACAAGGAGGGCCTTACATGGGGCTCTCCTGGGGCGCCTGAGAACCCCTGCGTTCCATCGTTGTTGATGCCATATGTCACGTTGCGGAAAGACATGATCAGGTGCTGACGGGGAGGGGGGATAGGATACAAGGCAGAGTAAGGGGGGGTAGGGTGCCTGCAGGTCACTCTTCAGTCCACACTTTTCACGTTGTGCACGCGTAACCAGCTCGTACCCTCATAAGAAGCAGCGCCGTTAGTGGAGCCCTCCGTGGTTGGGATATACGGAGGCTGTAGTTGGTAGTGGAGCTGGCAGCTACTGGTCGAATGACGAATGCAGAGGACGCGTCAGCAGGGGACGAGTCGCCAGGCTGCAGCCTCGAGCCTGTGGAGACGGACCCAAGTGGACGCTACCTTCGCGTGAGTAGGGGGGCGGAAGACTGCCCGTGGTTGCCTGTTGGTTGCAGTGCCATGGGCAGTCGTGACGCAGCATGTGCATGGGCATGGGCAGCAGCAGCATGCATGCACCACTTGTTGAAGCGGTGCGGCACACCGCGCACACACACACACACACGCCCCACCATGCGCGCCCCATGCGTGCGTGGCTGTGGCCCAAGACAATCCTCCCATCCTCAAACACTCACGTGCACGCACACACACACACACACACACATACACACACACACACACACATACACACACACACACACACACACACACACACACACACACACAAACTGCGCTCTGCCCAAGCCAAATTGACGTTTCTGCGGGCGCCACCCCCGCTGCAGTACCCGTTGCTGCTCGGCCGCGGCGCGTGCAAGCAAGTGTACCGCGGGTTCGACTGTGAGCATGGGCGCGAGGTCGCATGGAACAAGGTGTGGCAGGCGGGGTGCACTGGTGCACCAGCATACGCTGTGATGGAGCTGGCTAGTAGCTGGCTACCTCATCTGTTGTTGAACTGACTGCTTCGATCGTGTCGCTAGCACATAAACCGAGGTGCTGGGGGGTTCGACTGTGAGCATGGGGGCGAGGTCGCATGGAACAAGGTATGGGAGGGGGGGGGGTCGATTTTACAGTCTTGTTGGACGCCTTTAATGGCGTATTAGTAGACTTGTGCTTGCGCACTCAATCCCTGAGGCAGGCAGATATTTAGCACCCGCACCAGTCCACTGAGTGGATATACATTGACTGTGTCCATCCCTCCTAGGCTCTAGCTGGTCCATCTGGTCGCGCCATGCGTCTCAGTTCGGGCTGCCAGTCTGGCCACCCTCCTCCTCCTCCGTTGATCACGTGGCGCACGCCCGCCATGCTGCCAGTCTCCATGCATGCCGCTTGCGCTGCGAGGGCGCTTGGTGCCAGCGCATCTCCGTCGTCATGTGTGCACCAGCATACGCTGTGATGGAGCTGGCTAGTAGCTGGCTAACTGCATCTGTTGTGGCTGATTGTTGGACCGACTGCTTGGATCGTGTCGTTCGCGCATACACCGAGGTGCTGGGGGGGTTGACTGTGAGCATGGGCGCGAGGTCGCATGGAACAAGGTGTGGGGGGAGGTTGTGCACCAGCATACGCTGTGATGGAGCTGGCTAGTAGCTGGGTACCTGCATCTGCTGTGGCTGGTCGTTGGACCGACTGCTTGGATCGTGTCGCTCGCACATACACCGAGGTGCTGGGGGGGGTTCGACTGTGAGCATGGGCGAGGTCGCACAAAACAAGGTGTGTGTGTGTCGGGGTGGGGGTGGGGGGGGTCACCGCCAGCGTACGTCCTCTGACAAAGGGCCAGAGCTGGCTAACTGCATTGTTGTGCCGATTGGTTTGATCGACGGCAGGGATCGTATCGCTCGCCCGTACTGGGTGCGGGGGGTGCGGGTGTGTGGGTGTGCGCGTGCGTGCGTGTGTGCGCGTGGCTGCGGCTGTGGCACGCTGTGGCACGCTCACTGCCCCCCCCCCCCCCCCCCCGAACCCCAATGTGTGTGCGTAGGAGGGCCCCCCTGCCCCGCCCCCCCCCCCCCCCCAACCTCAATGTGTGTGCGTAGGAGCCCCTCCCCCCCCCCGAACCCCTATGTGTGTGCGTCGGAGGGCCCCCCCGCCCCGCCCCGGGGCACACGGGTTCCCCAATATTTGCACAGCTCAAGTCCAGGAGGGGGGGGGGGGTCCGGGCACGCAGCCAGGCAGCAGGGATCAGCTCCCTAACAGCAAAGTGTGCTAATTTGCCCCTGTGCTAATTTGCCCCGCATCCTCCAACGCACGCACACACAAGGTGCCCCAGGCTCACATCGCTGAAGACCCCTCCGGCGAAGCGTTGCGGCTCGCAGACACGCACACACGGCACACACACACACACGCACACGCGCGCACACACACATACGCAAGGTGCCCTTGGCGCACATCGCGGAGGATCCTTCCGGCGAAGCGTTGCGGCAAGACTACGACCCCATTGAGCAGCTGCTGTGCGAGATACACGTGCTGCAGCAGCTGCACCACAAGGTGTGTGTGTGCGTGTGCGTGTGTGTGTTTGTGTGTGCGTGTGTGTGTGTGTGTGTGTTTCGGAGGCGGTCCATCGAGCAGCTGCTGTGCGAGATACACGTGCTGCAGCAGCTGCACCACAAGGTATGTGTGTGTGTGTGCACGTGTGTGCGTGTGTGTGTGTACGTGTGTGTGTATGTGCGCTGCAGCAGCTGCACCACAAGGTGTGTGTGTGTGTGTGTGTGTGCACAGCGGTTGGTTGGTTGGAGGGTGGGGGTGGGGGTCGTACACACACACACGCACACACACACACAAACACACACACACACACACACACACACACATGCACACGCCTGCAGAACATCATGACGCTCTATGACTGGTGGTATGACGGCTTCACGCACACGATCAACTTCATCACCGAGGTGTTTGCGGCTGGCACGCTGCGCGCGTATCGGAGGAAGGTGCGTGTTCGGGGTTTGGGGTTTGCAGTTGAGGGTTTGAGGGAGCTGCCCCACACCTGCAACTGATCAGCACAGCTCAAATTGGAAACTTTGGGAAATATTGAGATTTGTGTACTATTTTTAGTACAGGCCACTAATGGGTAATGGGGCTCGATTCACGGACGCGCGTTCTCGTCGCCGAGCCCTGGACCCAGCAATGCGTCGCTACTGGTGACGAGGATCTCCGTGCCGCTGACGAGCGGGGTAAAATACGACTGGCCCGGCTCCTGCTAGACTGCCCCTCGGTGGACCACTACAAGGAGCGGCTTGCCCGGCGCTGCCATGGCTTGGCGAGTAGCCGCGGCGCTGCCGCGGCCCGTGCTGGGAGACGGCCCTTATCCTCCCCCCATGCAGGATGCCATGCGGCACCGATCTCGACGAGTTGATCGACGAGCGGAGGAGCTGGCGCCCGTCAATGCATGCTGGACATTGGTCAAGATGGCTGCCCGTGGAGGCGGGCTACCATCACGGCTTCAGCGGTGGCGACCGCCGAGGCAACACAGAGTAAATCCGCTTCACCAATCGCAGCGTTCGTCACCGCGCTCATCCTCGGGGTCGCTCGTCTGCCGGTGACTGGCGTTGGAAGGTCTTCAGGCAGCCTCCATGACAACTCTGTCGTCCATGCACCCCCGGAGGGTGGGACCTGGCCATGCATGAGGCATGGGGCGCCGGCTGAGCCCCATGCAAACGAGAGCTGGACAGCCATGCACTGCCAGGCGGGGACCGTTCCAGTCAGCGCCAGTCGGCTCTGCCGGCTTGACTAGCCACAAGGCCACTACTGTGACCCTGAGGAAGGTCCTCTCCTATATGCTCCTTGCCAGACATGTCTCTCAGAGACCGCTGTTTGGGGTAGTCTAGCCGGCGGGAGCGGTAGTCTATTGGCCGGGAGCCGGCGGTACTCTAGTACTTAAGTGTGCTGGAGTATCGGCGGGTGTCTCTAGTAGAAGAGTAGCCTGCTTAGCTGGAAACCCCGTGTTAATTGTTCGTCGTCGTTTGCATTACACAACGGGGGCGCCTAGACCCTGAGTAAAAAACACAAGACCCAAAACTCAGCCAGCGAGGCGATCACACACAGCCCCCCAGCACAGTCCCCCGTCGTGACGAGCCGCAAAGGCTACTACGCACGGTTCTGAGAGCCAGGTGCGGGAATGCGAGTCCATGTCCACACTCGACAATCACTGAGGCGGCACGCCCCTAACTCGTTCCCACCTCAACTCCTCCGCCACCCCCGGGGCCCCACACGGCCCGGGGTGCCTCAGCACCATCCCTCTCCCTCCCCCTGACAAAAGTAGCATTGCCCCCCGCTGGAGGGTTGCATCGCGTAAGCGGATCCTGCAAAGGGGCAAAACCAGAGCCAGAAAAAGTCAGGGACCCTCAAGCCAAAACACCCCGGTCCGCAAGGAAACCCCGG
Organism: Chlamydomonas sp. UWO 241; assembly: GCA_016618255.1. NCBI lineage: Eukaryota > Viridiplantae > Chlorophyta > Chlorophyceae > Chlamydomonadales > Chlamydomonadaceae > Chlamydomonas > Chlamydomonas priscui. Next base: position 648,812 of record VFSX01000014.1, read on the forward strand.
GGAGTACACACATATAGTTAGGCTCCCCCCCCCCACAAAAGCACTGGACATGGTTGGATACTCGCATAGCCCGCCAATGTTGACAAGCCACATACGGCTTGGAAAGTCAGAAACAGGCCAGCAGCGAAAGCTGGGGCCTCAATAGGCAGTCAGGGTTTCAGCTCGCAGGCGCGGGCACAGGCAGGCCGTCAACAAACAGGCGGGCCCGGCGGAACTGGGCCTTCTGCCCAGCCGCGCGGGCCGCCTCGTACGCCGGCCACAGCGCCTTGTGTTGCGCCCGCTCGCAGTCACTTAGCGCCTCGAAGATGGAGGAGCCCGAGCCCTTCAGGTCACAGCGGGAGCGGACCACCGCGTCAGCCACGTCGGCCGAGCCGACCGTGAAGAGGATGCGAGCAGCTCCGACGGTGCCGTCGGGGCGCGCGCCGAAGAAGTTGGCGTCCACCACCTGGTCAAGGGAGCTCGGCTCGAGGCCATCAGCCCACTTGCCCGGCAGGGACTGGAGAACACTGTGCACCACAGCCATGGCCGAGCCGGCACTGGCCACGGCGGTGACGTGCAGGATGAAGGTGCGCCGGTCGCGCTGGGAGGCCGCCAGGGACCGCCAGCGGCACTGCCTGGGCGGCGCGGCCAGCGGCGCGGCCGGCGGCGAGTCCCCGTTACTTGTTACTTGCACTTCAGCACAGTCCCCACAGTTACATCGGCTTTCCAGCAAAGACTACCTCTAGTCCTAGTACCACCGCCTAGACCCAAGTCCAGTTCTGGCCCTAACAATTACTTGTGAGGGGCGGTAGCCACCAGCCGGCTGCCTGCCAACGTGTAGTCCCAGAGCAGTCCCCACACACCCACCAAATGTGCGCGCTCGGACGGCAGATGTGAGTTCAGGTAGTATAATCACTCCGGCGACCCTGAAACTTGGCAGGGGTATAGTTCAGATCCCCACAAAGGCGTAGCAAAAAAATCAGGATGACTTTATTTCCCTATTATGTTTAATCGCCACACAAGTGTGGACCACGGCCGTACAGGGGGGGGGGGGGTTGACGTCCGGGAAACCGGACGTGGGGTGGCGTCTGCGTCCCGGACCCCGGACGCGGGCCTGGCTGGCCGTCCGGAAGTGTGAAAAGTGTGGACTTTCACACTTTCCGTTTTTTTTTGCAGTGCCTCTGTCTCTCCCTGTCTTCATGAGTCCTTCGACCATCACAAAGCCTGCTTATTCATGATGCTAATTTGCATGTACAAAGCGTGTTGATTCTCCGTGTTTTTCTGTATTCGTATGTACGGACACGTGTGTCTGCGCCCTCTGCGCACGCGTGCGTCAGTGTTTCTTGCTTCGGCCGCATTCCGCTCTGTGCGGAATATTCGCGGATTTTTTCTATCAATTGTTTTCTAGGCCCCACGGCTTTTCCGCTTTTCTGCTTTTCCGCAAAATTAATTGTTTTTCACACTTCTGCGGCCTTGCGCCCCCATGGCGCATGCGCAGTCCAGCCCAGATGGTCAAGGGCAAGCAGAACAAGGATAAGACCATCCGGGTCCAGTCCATTGCGTCCTTCTTTGGCGGGACGCCCGGGGGGGCTGTGAAGTGCATTGTCAGGCGCAGGACGGGCGCCCCGACCAAGGTGGTGCAGCACCCTGACGTTGATGACGTTGAGCCGGGCCTGGACGTTGAGTCTGAGGCGGAGTGCGAGGGGGAGGAGGGCGAGAGGCAGTGCGCAACATCTGGCGATGGCGCTGGCCCCAGCGATCAGCCACCACGAGCGGACACGCCCCTGACTGACGCTTGGATGGCAGAGGAGGAGCGCGTGGCGGCAGAGCGCGTGGCTGAGCGCGCGGCTGCAGAGCGCGCAGCGTCAGGCGTTGGCGCTGGCACCAGCGGCGACCAGCCACCCCCACCACGGGCGGGCACGACCAAAAACCGGCGGGCATGGGAGACACGTTCCGGCATATTTGGCTGGAGCGGGACTGGGCCAAGACCAAGGATGGCAAGGTCTGGCTGGAGGAGGTCAAAGGCGACCCCTTCCACCTTCCTTTTGCAACCTGTGCAGCAATGATGAGAGTTTTACATGTGCAGCAAGTACATGAACGCCAAGAGCAGCACTGTGACAGGGCACTCTAAGAAGGGCACTCAGCATCAGAGCAGGGACGTGCGCTCCATTGAGGTGGCTGCTGCAGCTGCGCAGCCCCCCGAGGCTGTGCAGCAGCACTTTGCGCACGATGCGTGGAGCAATGAGGGCAAGCGCACGCTCCTGCAGATGCGGGTTCTGCTCAACCTCATGCAGCACGGCGGCCCATGACCGAACAGGAGAAGGCCATGTTCAAGGTGTGCGCGCCCATGCGCGCCATGCATGCTCCATGCGTGCGCGCGCCATGCATGCGATGCATGTGCATTGCTGCTTTGAAGCCAAGCTGACACCCCCCCCTCCCCCCCCCCACAAACAGGGGCTGGTCGACGCCAAGGTGATCAACCAGGACTACATGTCCTCGGCCAACTGGAACGACGATGCAGGCTGGGACCTCGTTAGCTACATGGCGCGGCACGTTGCGAAGCTCGAGCTTGCGCGCGTGCGCGACGCCGCCTTCTTCGCTGTCAGCGGCGACGAGGCGACGTCACGAGACAAGCTCTCCTACTTCTCCCTGACCGCGTACATCATGGTCAAGTGGGAGCGCGTCCCAACCGTGCTAGACGTGCCGCGCATCGACGACGCGCCCAACGCCGAGACGCTGACTGAGATGCTGACCAAGGTGCGAGACGTTCAGCGGCCTCAACTACATCAAGAACGACCAGCGCAGCCGCCTCGGCTCTGGCAACAGCCACGACCACCTGGTCTGGGCCATGCGCATGTTCATCTCTAGGTTGTTCACCCTCGACACGTTCCCTTACGCAGCCGTGATCAAGGAGTGGCGGGAGAAGCGGCGCGTGATATAATCTAGTGGAGCTTCTAGCGAGAGGACCATGCTCAACCGGCGCGATCCAGCATATAGAGATGCGGGCGTGACTGATGTTGACCAAGTTTCTAAGGAAGTCCTGTGCCAATACTCTACAGTCAATACTCTACCACCGCGTTTGAGCAGCCCGGGACGCTGCCCGCTAAATGCACGGCGGGTGCAAATAATTGACTGCGGGCCGTGAAAAAGCGGGGAAAAAGGCGGAAAAATAATTCGTACCAAAATCCTTCCCAAGAACCACTGGCGTGCGTAGCCCTTCCCAGTCGTTGTCCTCATACGGAATGGCATCGTGTGCAGTCTATGGCAGCAGCCTGGGGGGCAAAAAAGAGCTGGCTTGAGTCCACGCTCGCCCAGACGAGTTGTTGCGCATGGTGCACGCATGCGCGGCGCATGCGCATGCATGCATGCAGTGGGGGCCGGGGCGCAGCCTGTCTGGAGATCCAGTGACACATTGTGTGTTATTCTAGATAGTGGCATGATCTGCTGCAGCGGAGCCAGGCAGGGAGGGATCTTGGCGGCAGTCACACTTGAATCAAGCAACAGTGTGACCAACCACCGCGCCTCTTCCGCATCACGGCTCTTAGCGCGCGATGCAAACTGATTTAATGCTGGTCGCGAGAGGTGCCAGAGGCCAGAGGAGAGGAGAAAAGAGGGGCCGGGGGAGAAAAAAACGGACGGAGGCTAAAAATGGCGTCCGGCTTGCCGGACGGGGTCCTGCGGGCCCCAGCGTTGACGTCCGGAAAAACGGACGAAGCCTGCCGCGCGCGTCCGGATGGCCGCTCCTTCGGGGCGTTGGCGTCCGATCCGGACCCGTTTGAACGGCCCTGGTGTGGACACACAAAACAGTGTTTTTAGTGTACCACGACCCCCTCCCGAGCTCCCCACTAGTTCGAAGCCCGTCGCTTCGCTCCGATTTTCCTCGACCCTGCAATCGGCTGCCTGAACACCGTGCGGCGTCACACTTCGTGACAAAAATAAACATTTAAATAAGTTTGGCACTGGCTGCGTGCAGGCAATACTTCACCACCTTTACACACTGAAAGTCTGAGAGAGAAAGAGAGGGAGAGGAAGAGAGAGAGAGAGAGAGAGCGCGCGCGAGAGAGGGAGAGAGACATCAATGCTTAGGATAACTATGTATGCTTAGGATTGCTTAGGATGTCTTCGGCTGCGGCATTTGGAGACAGGGCAGCGCAGGTAGATCCCCACACTCTGGAAGGTCTGGCCTCAATACTTGTTGATGTCATCAAACGACACGGATTAGTAATGGCGTCAGGTCGATCCCGGGAATGAGCACCTGGCGGTCCACAAACTTGTCGCTCGAGAGTCGTCGGTCGTGGAGAATGCCTGCTCCAGTCTGATGAAGACGCCCCTCCCCCGCTCCAACTCACCTCAAAACTTGTAGGCACGGCCTCCCCCTCAGGGCCTGCCCCCACACACCCCACACGCCCCACAATCACCCCCACTAAGCATCAATCACCTTCACCAGCGACCACCACGTGCAAATGCATGCCCGCCTGCGCCACTTTCAAATGGGTGACCAAGCAGCAACCATGGCGTAGATAGAGCGCAAGAGGGGAGGGGGGGCCTCCATAAAGGGAAAACTCAGAACTGACACAGCCACAGACATGCAACACACACAAACACACACGCACACACACACACACACACACACACACACAAATGTCTGAAACACAGACAACACTCACACACACATACACACACACATTCATGCACGCACACCCACGCACACCCACACACAACACACACAACACACATGCACACTCACACACCCACACACACGCACACACGCATACACACACACACACACGACACACACAAAGCACCCCCGAACATAAGATTTGTGCTAACAAAAACATGCCCAGATCAGCGCCGCTTTGCCGTGCCGCCACGCACACACCACACGCACCTCTCGGTCTGGCTCAGTGGGAAACTCCCCTACCTGAGGACAGGCGGGGCCCCCCCTCCACATCATCCCACCACCACCACCACCACCACCACCATCATCACTCACAACCACTGTGGTCACCATCATCACTCCATGCATCCCCCATGCATGCATGGACCCCACCACTCCATGTACAATCGCCCCGCCCCCCCCCCCGCACACAGTTACAAGTAGATCAGTCCGGCCCTGTTCGCCAATCGCAGCGGGCGTACAGCTGCAGGCAGCACCGTAGCCACCCTCGCATTCACTGCTGTTGCAAAGCAGGCCAGACAGCCAAATACACCTGTGGATGCCAACGCGAAGGCCACGGCGAACGCGCGCTGCCACGCAGGCCTGTGTGGCTTGGGCGCGCCACGATTCAGGGTGAATCCCCATACTATGAGTATGGCAACATCCTCCAGACAGCACCATTGTACAAACCGACACGACGCCTGTGTAGCCAAAAACACCCTCTACCCGTATATGAGCTCCAATGATGTAGTCAAACTTCGGCCCCCGGTGTAAACACCAACATACTTTTGCTCTCGCCTCTGAATAGATAGTCTTGATGCAGTGAAACTCGCTGGGCGCATCCCTAGTACAACCCCAATGATGACCAGACTGGCGAGGGGTGCCGGGGACGTGCGCATGGGCGTGCTACACTCCATGCAGCATGCAGACGCGCGCCGATGCAACACCCACGAAAATCACGCCTACGGACCTGCCCCCGCGGCTCCGAGCCCCATATTATATACAGAAGGTGCCATGCAAAAATTGCGATGGAGTTATTTTTAGATTTTGCCCTGCGTGCTCAGCTTCTCCATCTGCACTCTAAGCAGTCTGGGGTCGTGCTCCGGGCCTCCAAGGAAGCCCCACCCGCCACAGGCTCCATTGGGGTGGCTACACGGCCGCATCCGAGCGGCGGAGGGGGGCCTGGGGCACGGTACGTGGGCCATGTTGCATGTTGTCGGGGTTGAACGCCCAAACAACGATCGACGCCCCAGGGGCAGCACACACACACACGGCGCACCAGACCTCTCTAGTATTGCCAGAACTAATCGTATGGCATCGTGCATTGCCTCGCGCAGCACCAGAGGCTGCGGGCACAACCGTGCCCAAACCACCCAAACACGTCACCACCTGGCCGCCCCAGGGGGGCCCCAGCCGCTGTTTGGGGGCGCGCATGGCGTTTGGGGGTCACCCACTAGACATTCGCAGCTCGAGGGAGGCCTCGGAGCAGGTCCATGGACATCTCGGCACCACGCCACATTCAAGTTTTGACACCCCCAAACGCGGCTGCGCCCACTTCCCGGGGCCTCTGGCAAGCTCTATGTATTGCCTGAAGTCCATATACGTTGAGCTGGGGTCCTTGGAGAGCCCCGGGCGCGGGTGGACGCCTTCACCCCCAGCTGTCACTGCCAACACCTGTTCCTGCGCCGCTCGTGCATGCCCGCCCCAACGCGACGCGCGGGATCGATAGCCGGGGGTACTGGCTACACACAGGTCGCGAATTCAGCCCAAACCAAAGAGTGTGTGCGGAGGGAGAGCATCTGCCGTGTGGGGTGTAAATCTCCCAGTCAGGGGAGGCAGGGTGTGGGGACTGTGACTTGTAAGCATTCTAACAATGTTAGAGGTTGCAGCTGGGGATTATGGGGTTACTGTTTGGGGTTTAGGGGTACGGGCTGACACGTTGCGCGCGTATCGGAGGAAGGTGCGTGTTCAGGGTTGCGGTTTAGGGCGTAGGGTTGGCAACAAAAACAATAACAATAACAATAACAATAACGGCAACAATAACGGCAGCAACAGCAGCAACAGCAGCAATAACAACAACAACAACAACAACTTCATCTCTCGCAGGCGCACGGCATGAACGAGACGATCCAGAAGCGCTGGGCGTTCCAAATCCTCGAAGGGGGCTCGTGTGCCTGCCTGGCCACACACACACACACACATAGGGTTGTGGGGAGCCGTACATCTTGCCCTGAAATGTACGTACATACGCTGTATATACGTACATCCGTACATACGCTGTACATCCGTATACACGCACCAGTGGAGGACGCTCGGCACACTCACAGCTGCCTCATACATCAGTCAATGTGGGAGTGAGATATGCCGTTTGAAAGCTGTTTTTACAGGGAGCATCTGTCAGAGTGATCATCATGCACGCTACGATTTTCAGTGGAGTATGTACTGGTCAAAAGTAATGTTGATGCACGAGCGGCTGCGTGCCTTGCGGGAGCTCAGTGCCCCGCGACCCTCCTCCTCCCTTCCCCTCCCCTTCCTCCTCCCCTCCTCAGTTTAGTCCACGACCTGGAAGCTTATCTCCTCACCCTCGTTGTCCTCCACGTTCACAATCTTGCTGCTGCCAGTGTTGCAAGTTGGGGCCAGTGGGGACTAGTGAGGGCTAGTGATACGCGCGCGTGCGCATGCCTGGGCGCCATGCGGTCATGCACATGCACCATGCATGCCCCCCCACCCCACCAGTACATCGCTTATATGCATCTCGAATAGTGGCTGTAAGTAGCGGGAGAGGACGGAGGCCGTAAACGAGCCGCGGCAGTCCGATGTGCGAGAGCCGATTCACACTTCCGGCTCGAGGTCGCGAGCCCAGCAGGCCCTCAGATGGTAGAGCGGCCGTCCCATGGCGTCGAGTCGCCCCTGTGTGTGCCCCCTATCCTGCTAGGGCGACAGATCGCGTCTCTTTGTGGCGCACTCCACACAAACCGCAAAAAACGTACAATTTTCATTTTTCAGTGCGTACATCTTCCCCTGAAATGCACGTACATACGGCGTATTGTACGGATATACGGATAAACGGTTGTACGCCTTCCCACAACCCTACACACACACACACACACACACACGCACGCACGCGTCCTGCTGCCTGCTGCCTGCGCCCACAGGCGCGCGTCATGAACGAGACGATTCTCGTGCGCTGGGCGTTCCAAATCCGCGAGGGGGGCTCGTGCCACACACACACACACACACACACACACACACGCGCGCGCACACACACGCACACACACACGCGCACGCCCTCCTGCCTGCGCCCACAGGCGCGCGTCATGAACGAGACGATCCTCAAGCGCTGGGCGTTCCAAATCCTCGAGGGGCTCGTGTACCTGCATGCGCATGTGCCGCCGATCGTACACCGCGACCTAAAGTGAGAACACACTACGCGTTGAGCCTAGGGAACAGTAGCAGTAACAGTGGCATTGGCTTCCCAGCAAATACTTCTTATTATAGTCATAGTGGCATCGGCTTTCCAGCAAAGACTTCGCCTAGGCATAGTCAACAGTCTCACAGACTGTAAAATCCATCACCAGGCACAATACCACTGCCTTCCTAAGTCGAGTTCTGGCTCTAACAACTACCCCAGTACCCGAGATACCCTTGAAGCTCGAACCCTGGGGGGGGGGGGGCGGCCAGGGTGCCCCCAATGTTACCTGCCCATCTGGGTGCTTCATCTACCTTCCTGCGACCTAAAGTGAGGATACGAATGCGTTGAGTGTCGTGGCCTGTCCGTCTGGTCGCGTTGCCCAACCTCCCTTTCCACACACACACACGCACACACACACACACACACACACACACACGCACGTCCCTCTCTCACTTCCGCACTCCCTCCCTCTCTCACTCTCTCACTCTCTCACTCTGTCACTCTCTCACTCTCTCACTCTCTCACTCTTTCCATCTCTCCCTCCCTTCCTCTCTCACTCTCACTCCCTCTCACAAGTACAACATGCCATCAGAGTGCCCAAAGCAAACAGACTGAACAATCGATCATCCCTTCCTCCCTCTCTCCCTATCTCCCTCTCTCCCTCCCTCCCTCCCTCCCTCCCTCCTCCCTCCCTCCCCTCCCTCCCTCCCTCCCTCCCTCCCTCCCTCCCTCCCTCCCTCCCCTCCCTCCCTCCTCCCTCCCTCCCTCCCTCCCACCCCTCCTCTCTCCCTCCCTCCCTTTCTCTCCCTCTCTCTCTCTCTTCCCCTCTCCCTGTCCCTCTCTCTCTCTTTCCCTTTCCCTCTCCCTCTCTCTCTCTCTCTTTCCCTCCCTCTCTCCCTCTCTCACTCTCACTCTTTCACTCACTCTCTCACTCTCACTCTCTCACTCTCACACTCCCCCCCACTTCAGGTGTGACAACATCTTCATCCACGCGCACAGCGGGCAGGTCAAGATTGGGGACCTAGGGCTGGCTACAGCGCAGGTGTGTGGGTGTGGGTGGGGGGAGGGAGCGGCGTATCGTACTAGGGGTATCCAACTCCGTGTGTCTCATGCAGGCGGGCCCCATAGCCGTTGGCACGCCAGTCCAACAACTCTCATTTGCCAACACCCTGCAACCAGCACCCTGCAGGACCCTTACCCCATGCATCCAACTCCTTGTGCCTCATGCAGGCGGGCCTTGCGGTCGTTGGCACGCCAGTCCAACGCTTCTGCAGATAACAACACTCTGCATGCATGTGCCCGAAAGACCCTAAACCCATGTATCCAACTTCGTGTGCCTCATGCAGGCGGGCCTCGCGGCAGCTGGCACGCCAGATTCATGGCACCACACTCGGCCATCCACCACTCTTGGCGCCACGCCGTTGTGCTTTGCAACCCCGAGCCAGTGCCCTGCATATGCTACCACCCTGCAGCAAACACCCTGCACAACTTTAAGCCCACAATCCAACTCCTCGTGCGTCTCATGCAGGCGGGCCTCGCAGTCGTTGGCACGCCAGAGTTCATGGCGCCCGAAATCTACGACGAGGCGTACGACGAGAAGGTGAGAGAGTTAGCCAGGGCCACAAGGTTCAAGGGTGTGTTCCCACTCGGACTCTTAAGACGTTTCCTAGAAAACTTTTGGTTTTCCAGCCGCGTTAGAAGGCCCCCGAGCTGTCCCCCCAGTCAATCTATAAGAAATGTTTTTTTCTTCTAGTCACAGCTGACGTTCAGTCGTCGTCGCTAGCGTGTCTGATGTTGAGAACGCTTCAGCCAAAGTCGCTCCCCACAGTGATCCCCGGGGAAGATTTAGGGGTTATTTATTTTCCGGCTCTCTCCCGGCTCGCTCACTGCTCAGGGTCTATAGGGGCCAGCAGGGGCCTAGCTAGGCTCCCGGCGGGGACTAGGGGCAGCGCCCCCAGTTATTTGGAGCAAAATTTGCACCAGAGCACTGGATCGCACTGGATTTGATTGGAAACATGGTCCCCGACCCGTTTTTACCCGAGAGGGACAGTAGGGTAGCTAGAGAGGTGGTGGTGTTGTCGTCACTCGGCCCTGCATCAGCCCACAGCAAACCGGTCTGGTCGTGACGCAGGATCCTTTACATCAATACACGTCAACTCCACAGTCAACATACGTGGCGTGTGGAGACGTGACCTGACCTGCGCCGGCGGCACTGAGTTGTCGTAGCGTACACCGTTACGTAACCTCTAGATCAACGCGCCGTCACGTGACCTGCACATCACGCGCCGGTCGAGCCTGGTGCTCCCACCTCTACTTCCCCTCCATTTCAGCCCCTCCTACCAACTCCTCCCTCACTTCTGAACATCCCTAGATTCCCCCCTCTTACTCATGTTCAGCCCTTGGTGGCTTCTTCACCCCCTGACGACCCCCAAATGCATGCGAAACGGTCTGTAGAGAGCTGTCAACGCACGACTTTGGCAAACTCTTTTGCATTGGAAAGCTGTTGTCAAGGCTTTCCAACGGTATGCTGCATGACTCGTGGGGCCGAGTCTTGAGGGAGATACGCGTGGTAGAGTACGGCCCCACATAATTATTTTTCCCCCCCGAGCCGGAAGCCGGCAAGCCGGCGCCCCCCAAAAACAATTAATTAAAATCCGGCTCAAACACGGCTCCGAGCCGTGTACGGCTCGCAGGGGAATCACTGGCTCCCCACCCTTCATCTAGGTGCGTCTTCTAGGTGCGTCACACACGACTGTAGAAACCATCATCATCATCAGGTCGTGAGTGGGAACACACACTGAGCCACCACAAGGATTCCAGCATACAACCCTGGTAAGTAACTCCACTCCGCTGCCTGCTCAGTGTACCTGTATACACCCATGGGGGGGGGGGGGAAATGACATATCCGGGGGTATGAAATATCCCATGATCAGTTCCTCAGCCCTAGGCGCTGCTAGGGGCTCTCCCCCCATCCCCCCCCCCGCCCCGTGGAGACATGCGTCATACATATATGAAGGCCTCCAGAAGTGGGGCGGGCGAAGGGGGGGGGGGGGCTGCTGAGAGGTCCCCTAGGTCAACATCAACAGTAACAGTAACACGGGGTTTCCAGCTAAGCAGGCTACTCTTCTACTAGACACCCGCCGATACTCCAGCACACTTAAATACTAGAGTACCGCCGGCTCCCGGCCGATAGACTACCGCTCCCGCCGGCTAGACTACCCCAAACAGCGGTCTCTGAGAGACATGTCTGGCAAGGAGCATATAGGAGAGGACCTTCCTCAGGGTCACAGTAGTGGCCTTGTGGCCAGTCAAGCCGGCAGAGCCGACTGGCGCTGACTGGAACGGTCCCCGCCTGGCAGTGCATGGCTGTCCAGCTCTCGTTTGCATGGGGCTCAGCCGGCGCCCCATGCCTCATGCATGGCCAGGTCCCACCCTCCAGGGGTGCATGGACGACAGAGTTGTCATGGAGGCTGCCTGAAGACCTTCCAACGCCAGTCACCGGCAGACGAGCGACCCCGAGGATGAGCGCGGTGACGAACGCTGCGATTGGTGAAGCGGATTTACTCTGTGTTGCCTCGGCGGTCGCCACCGCTGAAGCCGTGATGGTAGCCCGCCTCCACGGGCAGCCATCTTGACCAATGTCCAGCATGCATTGACGGGCGCCAGCTCCTCCGCTCGTCGATCAACTCGTCGAGATCGGTGCCGCATGGCGTCCTGCATGGGGGGAGGATAAGGGCCGTCTCCCAGCACGGGCCGCGGCAGCGCCGCGGCTACTCGCCAAGCCATGGCAGCGCCGGGCAAGCCGCTCCTGAAGTGTTCCACCGAGGGGCAGTCTAGCAGGAGCCGGGCCAGTGGTATTTTACCCCGCTCGTCAGCGGCACGGAGATCCTCGTCACCAGCAGCGCCGCATTGCTGGGTCCAGGGCTCGGCGACGAGAACGCGCCTCCGTTAATCGAGCCCCAACATCAACATACAGCTTCATAGGCTCTGATCTGCCTCCCAGCCAATGCCTTAGTTATTCACATTGCTGTACCTGCTGCTCTCTTGGCCTGTCGGTCGACATCCACAGCTTCGGCGTGCGCCTCCTAGCTAGGCTCGTATCTGCCTCCTTTATCCAATGCCTTGGTTATTTGCTCACATTTATCTGTCCGCTGCTCGGCTCGCCCGCAGGTCGACATCTACAGCTTCGGTATGTGCCTCCTGGAGCTCGCCACGCTAGAGTACCCGTACTCAGAGTGCCACG
>VFSX01000014.1:666102-706102 GCA_016618255.1 Chlamydomonas sp. UWO 241
ACGCGCACGGTAGCCAGTCTGTCAGATGTCCTATGACACTTGCACACAGGAGCGACTAGAATAAGTGGCCGACGTCAATCTATAGCGGGCCATACGCGCCGAGCACGGTCTTATACGCCTTTAGAGGTGTCCCTGACTGTAACATCCATCATCATCATAGCATTGATGATGGATGTCCCATGGATAGATCGAGTATGGATGATGGATGCTGCAGTCAGGGACCCGTCCCCCCATGCGTATAAGACCGTGCTCGGCACAAAGTGCCCGAGCACCTAGCACCTGACAGGGGATGGCTGGCTACTGGTGGTAGGGAATCCCCACAATGTGGTAGGCACACCGCCCCCCGCGCATCTAAGTCTACAATAGCCTAGGCTTTTCCTCACGTCCCGACGGTATTCCGGGCGCGTGCACATGCAAAACCTTGGTTTTCGAAAGCCTGTCGTCTTGGCTGGCAGGACAGCAATGCGCGCGCCGTTCAGTGTGCTGTAGCTGGCTTGGCTTTTCTGGCTGTTTGCCTCTTGCATGCGGGATGCGTACGTGGAGTTCTTTTGTTTCTGTTTGTTTGCTGAGTTGCGTGTGCCCATAAAGATGCCACAAGAGAGAGGTTGGTGTAATGAGACGGCCGACTGTGAGACGGCTGCGAAGACGAAGAGCCGGTGTGGCCGAATGAGTGAATATTGATTGTCATCCTGCGACCCACTCCCTTCCACTATCGTAGTGGTATACCATAGTATGGTCGGCCCTGTCACTACCCAGCACAGAAACAGGAGTCCACAGGACCACCACCTCTGGTACCGACTACACGTCGCCCAGTCCAAAGAAGGGGAAGCCCGATACCAGCTCAGTACCATGCGCGATTACAAGTTGACGAAGCATGCGCCTGTCATGCCATGATGGGGTGAGGGTCATCACGCGACTTGATGGTGCCCTAGGCGCAATAACTGAGAGATGGGCGACACCACCACCGCTGCCACCTGCGCGCTAGCTACTAAGGATATCTGAATCCCTTCTCGGTTTAAAACCCATTGGGTATTGTGGCTGGCCTTTGAAAACTTCGAATCTCAAGATGCCACCATGTCAGACCGGGCCGGGAAGAGTGCTGAAAGAGTGGTAACCAGCAAAGATCAGTTTGACCAAAATATTTGGCGTAAATCATCCGTCGGTGCAGTGCTGAAGGCCTTGACGTCAACATTGGTCGCAGTGCGTGGTTCGGGAGACGATGCAACGACATTTAGCCCCGCTCCGACTCGTCCCTCATGTCAACCCTGATGAAAGTAATGCGGCCCAGGATGTCGCCGACAAGGGGCGGGCGGACGCCCAAACAGCTGATATTCTGCCGCTTGCAGCGTTCGCTGTGGGCAGCGCCAATGGTGCGCCCGTCGCCTACGCTGTTTCTCTCGCCTGCGCTCTTCCTCTCCTCGCCTCGCAGCCCCCTTAGCGCCGTGCGGCACGGCCCGTGCCTGCCCCGCCCTGCCCTGACTTGCGCGCTGCTTCTGCCCCTGCCCCTTATGGGTGCACCAGGCTGGCGCTGTGTCACTGCCTCCGCCCTCTCGCCCTGCAGTGTGCGCAACGCCCTGCCCCTCACTGCACCCTTGCCCTTGCCAAGGGTGGAAGTGTGGGGGCTGGGCGCGAGCGACGGGTGGTGCTGTGGGTGGCGCTGCTGCTCCCCCCCCCCCCCATCAGGTATCCTGGGCACAGGCCTTGCTGAGTCACTCTGTCTGAGTCTGAGAGGGCTGGATCAGAGATTGATTGTGAAGGAGAAAGGCTGCTGGAAGGCTGGTGGACACATCACATCACAAGGCACCTCGCGAGTTTACAACTGAGTGATGTTTTCTACTTTCTTGTACTTTCTAAAATGTATACTTTGGATACATAGAATTTGATACAGGGTTCCCGTGTGGCCATTTGTGCGCATTACTTGTCGTCGAATAGTGGGCGGATGGAAGGAAGACAATGGTTGCGCGCGCCAGGGCTGTGTGGCATGGAGATAGTCGAGCACTCAGGGCAAATGGGGGAAGCCATGGTGGCCCTGCAGGTGAGAGAGCGAGCAGCAGCAGGTTGGTCACTGTCAGTATTGGCAGCGCACAAGTACGGGCGACTGCAACGAGAACCAGCAGCAGCAGCAGCTTGGCAAGCGCACCCGCACGGGCGGTGGCAGCGCGTGCACAGAGAGTTGGTTCATGAACCTACCGCCAAAGCCGCAGCAGCAGCCTTAGAAAAGGCAGAGCCACCGCCCGACGCGGTGGTCTGTGCCAACGCCTCGGCAAAGGCAGACGCGCCGTTGACGTGCTCGGGCAACGAAGATGCATGGGAGGGGGGCGCAGGGGAGGGAGGGCGAGGAGAGGGAGGGAGAGGGGATGGGGGAGGCGGGGAAGACACGGGGGAAGACACGGAGGGCACCTCGCAGCCGGCACCCTGGGCCTCGGCCAGGGCAGCAGCAGCGGCAGTGGCATCAGCCTCGCAGCCGGAAGCCTCGGCGAGGGCAAAAGCCTGGGCCACGGCCTGTGGTGCAGCAGCAGCACAGGTATGCGCAAGGTTGTATAGGGTTGCCGCCAGGACCACACGGAGCAGCAGTCATCAGCAACAGCACACGGCAGCGGCAGGCATAGACATGCAGATCTAGACGACTCTGGTCATCGCACCTTTGCTGCGCCTCCGCAGTCTCCCTTGGCGACCGCAATTGCGACGGCCTCGCTGACAGCGGTGGCACCGTTGCCCTGCAGAAGGCGACAGGATCAGCACGGGCAGTTGCAGGGGCAAGCAGGGCAGGGGCAGGCAAGCTTGCCCCACCTTGGCAGCCGCGCTGGCAGAAGCCTGGGCCTGGGCATCACCTCCGTCTGATGAGGCGATGGCCTGAGCAGAGGCAGAAGCCTGAGCAGACTGCTTCAGGACGCGGCCTGCACAGGGAGGAGGCGACGGGGCGAAGGGATATCGGCGAGGCAGAGGACAGGCACAGCAAGTGGTCTCGGTACAAACCACACAGGTCAGTGCACGGGGCAGTGCGCAGGGCAGTCAGGGCAGGTTGCGAGGCGGGCGCGCAGGCGAGAGAGCGCAGGCGACGGCGGCAGGCGGCCTGTAGCTGCAGCCTGTGAGCGCACCATTGGCACTGCCCACGGCAAGCACTGCGAGCAGAAGGAAGACCAGCTTCTTGGGCGACATCTTCGTGGGGAGCAGGGGCAGGGGCAGGAGCAGGCAGGCGGTGACGTTTGCGCGACGCTTTTGACTTGCTTCGCGCGGGCATGGTGCAGGCCAGGCCACGCCGCGCCACGCCACGACCTCGCAGCACTCAATCACGGCGGTGGCTGTTGGATCAAGCGCGCGCGCGGCAGGGCTGGGCGTCGACCGCGCGTGCAGTGGGCGGAGAGCGACCGATGGTGGATGGTGCATGCCAGCGCTAGGTGGGTGCAGCTGCAGTGGCGGCAAGCAGCGCCCTTCTCACGTTGATGGTGGTGGTGTTCGGAGCGGTGGAAGGAGGGCTGCGAAGACGTCTCCGACTGGAAGCGCATGCAAACACGGCCATTTAGGGGGGGCAACAGTGTGGACGCGGTAGCCGGCTGGGAGGCACCTCCCAAAGACCCACCCATCACACAGGCAAGCACCCAACCCCTGATCTCGCACTGCGCAGCACCACGGGCCCTGACGCACGGGCTGCCAAGAGAGCGCAGTGTTGCGCAGTGCGATCTGAGCAACCTGGCTGGTGCTTGCTGGCGCGCGCAAAATTTAGGCGCAAGGGCACACGCACAGTTTGCCAACAAGCACAACGTGTGTTTTAAACAATAAAATCAAGAGGGTGCAACTCAGGGTGACTAACATGCACCACGCAGAGGCGCGGGCCTGACGCTGCTGGGAGACAGCCTGGATAGACGACGACCCCTTCAACCCCAAGCACCCCCCTGCACAAACGTGTGAGGGGACACTTCTTTCTATCCCACGCTCCGGACCACTTTGTCCCCTGATCACTTTCGATACTTCTCTCTCAAGTGCCAAGTATAAGTAAAGCAGCCACGAGGGGGCAACGGGGGGGGGGGGGGGGCAGAAAAGCTAGTTTTTGACACACGCTATAAGATGTTTTTTTGGAAGGTCTCACCCACCCACCCACCCTATCTCACAAAGTACGCCATGCATGGGGCCGGGACCGATGCACATGGCTTCCTTACAGTGAGGGCTGTCCATCGCAATGTCCAAGTTGCCAGAAGATAGCAAAAAATACCCCCCAAAACTCGCCATGCCTTGGCTGAGATGGCCACCACCAGGCGTGGGGACCCTCCAGTTTACACTTTCCAGGCAGATTCAGGGTCGACTCTCCCGAGGTATTTTGCTGTGCTCTCCAAGGAGATTCAGATGGCATCAGTCACATATCAATCTGTGAAGGTTGCTCAAATCCCTATGTGTGCACTAGGAGCTCCTAGGTGCACCGTAGGGAGCACGCGGGGGAGTTGGGGCATTGAGGGTGTGTGGTGTGTGGACCCCCACCCTTTAGCCCAGGGTCACTTCTGAGAGTGGGTTCCTGCTCCTCTCATCAAGGTGGTCTTCCCATCGAAATCGGCCCAGTAGAGAGAAAGTTCTCGACCCCCCGTATTTAATTTGCCGCCCCCCCTACCCACCCACCCACTCACCCCAACTTTGGACCCTCATATCTCGGCCTCCAGGTGTCGAAATTAAAAAATTGCTTGGTTTGGCACGTAGGCAGCAAGGAGAATGATATTCAGCGTGTGTGTCACAGTAACAGTAACACGGGGTTTCCAGCTAAGCAGGCTACTTCTCTACCAGAGACACCCGCCGATACTCCAGCACACTTAAGTACTAGATTACCACCGGCTCCCGGCCAATAGACTACCGCTCCCGCCGGCTAGACTACCCCAAACAGCGGTCTCTGAGAGACATGTTTGGCAAGGAGCATATAGGAGAGGACCTTCCTCAAGGTCACAGTAGTGGCCTTGTGGCCAGTCAAGCCGGCAGAGCCGACTGGCGCTGACTGGAACGGTCCCCGCCTGGCAGTGCATGGCTGTCCAGCTCTCGTTTGCATGGGGCTCAGCCGGCGCCCCATGCCTCATGCATGGCCAGGTCCCACCCTCCAGGGGTGCATGGACGACAGAGTTGTCATGGAGGCTGCCTGAAGACCTTCCAACGCCAGTCACCGGCAGACGAGCGACCCCGAGGATGAGCGCGGTGACGAACGCTGCGATTGGTGAAGCGGATTTACTCTGTGTTGCCTCGGCGGTCGCCACCGCTGAAGCCGTGATGGTAGCCCGCCTCCACGGGCAGCCATCTTGACCAATGTCCAGCATGCATTGACGGGCGCCAGCTCCTCCGCTCGTCGATCAACTCGTCGAGATCGGTGCCGCATGGCGTCCTGCATGGGGGGAGGATAAGGGCCGTCTCCCAGCACGGGCCGCGGCAGCGCCGCGGCTACTCGCCAAGCCATGGCAGCGCCGGGCAAGCCGCTCCTGAAGTGTTCCACCGAGGGGCAGTCTAGCAGGAGCCGGGCCAGTGGTATTTTACCCCGCTCGTCAGCGGCACGGAGATCCTCGTCACCAGCAGCGCCGCATTGCTGGGTCCAGGGCTCGGCGACGAGAACGCGCCTCCGTTGTGTGTCACACACGTACTTTTCTGCCCCCGACCCTATCCCCCCTTAACAGCAGCCAAGGGAAGTTTGTGGCACTCATTCTGATTGGATTTTTTTTGGACAGGCGTTTGCGTTCGCCCAGGATAGGGTTGTGGGTGGAGGCCGTTGGTATGGCCTGGCTGCCCCTCAGGCGCAAGCCCCTCAACCGCGGTGGTCAAGTAGATTGGCAAGCGCCACTTTTCCCCCAGCCTGCCCGTATCCCCTGGAAGTAGTAAGGACCTGTTTTGGAGGTGTCGCAGAAACGCTGTTCTTATTGCCCTAGGACTACGTGTTGGCAGGCAGTTGGTTGGTGGCTACGCCCCCCTAACAAGTAACTCTCAGGGCCAGGCCTTGACCTGGGTCTTAGAGCTGGTACACAGCTGGTACAAGGACTTAAAGATGTCTGAAAATATGTACTGGAAAGCCGAGGTTCCTGTTACTGTGACCGACTCACTAGCCCCCCACCGCCAGCAGCAAGCCAACTCTCGCGTAGTGCTCGGGCAAAATACACCAAGCGAACTCGAATACGCTGCCTGTTGGGTGCGTATAACTAAGATTAAAATACATTGAGTTCCAGACTCTGAGAGTGCGTGTCCCCTGGCCTCAATTGCCTGCGGAGGTTATTAGCCTCCACAGGCCCCCCCCTCGTTCTGACAAAGCGGCCGCCGAGCCAATCCCTGCTCTCTCCACTGTCAGAACCATGCACAGCAAGTCAGGAAGAGGGCCACTGTCCCTAGTAAGGGACACTGATCAGCAGTCTGCTCAGCCCCCAGCTGGTGGCCCACCCCGTGCCGCCACGATGTCAATCGAGGGACGTCAAGGTAGCGGCTATCAGCTCCAATTCGATGGAGAACCACCATCAGGGTGGGTGGACGGGCCGGAAAATATGGCAAGAGGACGCAGTGCAGTGGGGTGAGGTGTGAGGCGGCGGGGTGTGTAGGAGCGTATGCACACTGCGCATGCGCGTGTGTGGGGGGTGCATGTGTGCGCGCACGTGCGCATGTGTGTCCTGTGATAGCTGTGTGACAAGCGAGCGAGCGAGTGTTCTGGGGCTCACTCACGGGGGACCACGGTGCCGTTGGCAGTGACCGTGGTGCCGTGCACGCGAGGGCGCCCCCCACAGGCTACATCACGTCCCCGTACAGTTTGAAGCTGCGCACGAGGTGGCTCTTGCTGGTAAGGTCTGCACGCCCGAGTTTGACCTGCTTTTCGAGGACTGCGAGATCACGTAACATGTTCAGGCGAGCCGTGGACACTGCGTTGTGTCCTGGGTGCGTGCGCAGGTGGGGTGCTGA
This sequence comes from Chlamydomonas sp. UWO 241, assembly GCA_016618255.1. Taxonomy (NCBI): domain Eukaryota; kingdom Viridiplantae; phylum Chlorophyta; class Chlorophyceae; order Chlamydomonadales; family Chlamydomonadaceae; genus Chlamydomonas; species Chlamydomonas priscui. The sequence continues at coordinate 673,003 of VFSX01000014.1, forward strand.
TGTGCCGCCCTCTTGCATCGCTGCCGCTGCTGCGCCGCGCCCGCCCGTGAGTGTGCCCCCTCGGTACCCAGGTCCCCTCGGAGCCCAGGCGACGGCACTCGCGCTGCGTGCCGCACCCGCCTTGCCACCTCATTTTGATGCGTCCAGGCCAAGTACACGTGTAGAGGACACGCCCGGGTCACCGGCAGGGACCTGCGCGCCAGTGCTCGCCGGCAGGCCCGCGCTCCGCGCCGCGCAGTCCAGGCCTGCCCGGCTGCAACTCAAGTGGAGGCCCGGGTTCCAGCTCGGCTCCACAGCTCGATTAGCCGACAGGGGTGTGCGTGCGTGTGTGTGTGTGTGTGTGTGTGTGTGTGCGTTGGTTTCGGACCCCTCACCACGACACGCAAGCATATCTGTCCCCCCCCATGTGCCCCCATGCCCCTCCCATGTCAACACACATATATGCAACGTTCTAGTAAGTAAGGTCAGTCACTAACAAACACAGGTTGTGAGAGCAAGGGATCGCTGCAGCTGCCGAGGACGGCACCAGCCTGCCCGTCCGCCTGGCTACGGATGTCGTGCGCTTCCTCTACGGCGGCACCGGCCGGCGGGAGCCGGCTGATGGTGGCGTCGTGTCCGCGTCGCTCCTCAACGCCAAGCCTGCCGTCGGGGGCATCGGCGTGGAGCCACGCGGGGGCGGTGTGCTGCGTGTGCTCTTCACCGTGGCGTCTGACGCCGTGGCCGACACTGTCGTGCGCTGGCGCCACGAGCTGCGCCGCTGCGTGGACTCGACTGCAGTCTTCGACGTCCTCAGTGACCGCGAGGAGGCGCAGCACCAGGCGCTGTGGCCCGCTTTCCTCGCCGCCAAGGTTGCGGGGAAGCGGGCGCAGTTCCACCGCGCGCGCCTCGTCGTTGACGGCGAGCGGGTGCCTGCACCTGCTTGCTAGATGGCATTCCCTCTGGGGGTGTTTTTGAAGGGGAGGTGGCGCCACACGCGTGCGGTGGCGGGTGCGGTGTGGTCGCTGAGTAGAGTGCTGCGGCGGGTGTGCTACTAGCCCCGCTTCCGGTGGTCTGGGGGAGGGCTTTTTGGTCCCTTCATGGTTTTATACCTTGGGTCCGCCCTCTGGCCATTTGAGGGGCTGGGTGTGCAGCCTGCACAGTGGTGCTGCTTGCTTGGCGCCCGCCACCAAGTGTGGATGGCGTTACCGTGGGCTACTTGTAGCTTGACCTTTTGTGGGGCTTGAGCCTTGTTTCTCTAAGTCCCACTGGAGCTTTGGAACCGTACGTGTGACCGCCAGAAGTGGATTGTAACCAAACATCATCAAAAGGAAGATTTGGTGCAAAATTTGTGCAAAAACGACCTCCACACCCTGCCCGCACCCTGCCTGGAAACGCCAGCGCGCGTTGAGTCGCTTGTTGCCCTGTCCTCCTCTCCCACGCACATGCGATAAGCACAGCATGTACAGCTTGCTCCACCGAGCCAATGCGGTGCTCACCTACTTCGGCACCGTGTGCGTCGTGCTGGCGCTGCTGACCACGTCCACGGGTGGGGCCGATCGCTGCACTCGATTCGAACGGTGTTGGAATGCTCCGTCGCGGCGTCGGTGCTGCCGTGCCGGATAGCACGCCCCAAGATCTTGTTTGCCCTCCCCCCCTCGCAGACTTCCTCCACAAAGCGGAACCCAAGATAAGCCTAAGCCTAGCGGATGTCAAGCGCCTTTATTCGTACCAGGGGAACAGGGACCAGGTGCGGGGACCGCTGCGCATGCATGCATCCCCATGCATCGGATGGCATGCATGCGGCGCGCCATGCAAACTGGGCGTATGCCGCACCCGTCGCACGCTCGCAAACGCAGAACGCCCTCACACCCACACCCGCCCCCGCGGGTTTCACAGGCCGTCATCACGTTCAACCTGGAGGCGGACATGCGCAGCTGCTTTAGCTGGAACACGAAGCAGCTGTTTGTGTTTGTGCGCGCCGAGTACTTTGCGGACGACGGCAAGGTGCACCAGGTCTCGCTGTGGGACACGATCATACAGACCAAGGTGTGTGTGGCTGTGGATATGTGTGTGTGTGTGTGTGTGTCGGGGGTGGTGGTTTCACGCGCACATGACGTGGTGACTCCAAGCTCCCGGACTGGGGACGGGAGCACGCGTGCGCAGTGTGCTTGCATGCGCGCGTGTTTGGTGTCCATGCCACGTGCGGCACACACGCCGGCCGACGCCAGCGCCCCGCGTGCCGCTGCGTGCCGCCCGCGCGCAGTCCAAGGCGAAGATCACGCTGCGGAAGCACAAGACCAAATACGCGTTCATCGACCACCTGAACGACCTGCGCAACCGAGAGTTCAACCTCACGCTCGTGTGGGACGTGATGCCGCGCGTCGGCAGGAACGTGATCCACTCGCACGCGGTGCCGGTGGGGCGGCTGCCAGGTGGGGTGCCCGCTGCGTTTGCTGTGCGGCTGTTTGTCGCGCGTGGGGGCGTGCCCTGTGGTAGTAGCATGCCCGCACTTGCGCAACGCAACGCATGCGGGTGTGTGCTTCCCTTGGTTGCTGGGTTGATAGGTGGTTGCTGGGGCTGGGGCATATGTGCGGGCGCATGCATACCTGCACCTGCGCCCGCCGCCAAAAAATGCCTCATGCGCCCTTCCCTTCCCAGCACCTGTGCAAGAGGGACTGTCTGGGTGCAGACACGCACAGTGGCGCCCTTGACCTCGCACCCCCACCTCCCCCCCCTCCCCCCTGCATCTGCAGCTGCCTACATTTGAGGGAGCACGCACGGGCAGAGCACACAAGCACCTCGGCTGACTGGGCACCTCGGCTGGTTGAGTTCCAGGCTGGCTGAGCACCTCGACTGGCTGAGCACCCCGGCTGGCTGCTGAGAGCACCCACAGCGATTTGGAGGCTGTAATAACTTCTGCAGGGAGAGTGGGACAAGTAACAGGCCTCTTTATTACACCTGTCTCTCTCTCTCCTCTCTCCCTCCTCTCCTCTCAGGCAGCTAAGTCCTGGCTGCGTGGTCGCTCATGCGCGCGCACCCCTGCCTGTCACCCCCCACCCCTCTCTGGTTATTCACGTGACCAAGGCAGAGCCCCAGGGGGTGGGGAGCTCTGCTAGCGGGGGCACGATGCCGTGGAGATGCCGCGCACACACGGCACATGCGTGCCGCTCCCGCGCCTCAATCGCCGTGTCGACTCGAGCCCGACGCTGCTCATGCGGCGGCGTGCAACTTGCTGCTGGCTGCTGTCCCGTTGTGCGCGTGCCCGTTCAGCGGCTCCACGAAGAGGCCGGCGCCCAACACAGACACGCCGCAGCACTCGAGGCACTGCTGCTGGTTTGCGTCAGACGACGCCAGCGACACCGACCCTACGCTGAGTGCGCGCAGCATCTGGGCGGCGAGGCCGTAGTCCACCAGGTCGAGGCTGCCCGATGCCGGCGCGCCGCCGTCGGCCAGCCTCCGCACCTCGTCCTCGAGGCTCGCCTTCCTGCCCGCGCGGTTGCTCGCCACATACAGCAACACGCCGGACCCGGCCGTCGCCATGCGAGCGAGCACGGCGTCTGGCGAAAGGCCCTCTTCCGACGACACGCCCAGCAGGTCGCCGCTCGACCCGAGCGGCTGCACGTGCGTCGGCACGCCTGCCGCCGCCGCCACGTCGCCCACGACGACCGTGAGGTGCTCGCTGCCGTCGAGCACCGACTTGAACGTGTGCACGGTGAGGGGGCCGTGGCGCGAGCCGACCGTCACGGTGCTTGTTAGGCTCACGAGCTGCTCGTGGCGCAGGCGGTACCGCATGAGGTCGGCGATCGAGATGCACTTGAGACCGTGCTGCTGCGCAAACGCCAGCAGGTCGGGCGTGCGCGCCATCGACCCGTCGCGCTTGTTCACAATCTCAGACAGCACGCCAGCGGGGAAGCAGCCAGCCAGGCGCGCGAGGTCCACGCCCGCCTCCGTGTGGCCGGGGCGCACCAGCACGCCACCCCGCCGCGCGCGCAGTGGGAAGATGTGCCCCGGCCGCCGGAACTGCTCAGGCTTGGAGCTGGGGTCTGCCATCGTTCGCAGCGTCTTGGCCCTGTCCGCAGCGCTGATGCCAGTGGTAATGCCGTCCCTGAGGTCGACAGTGACGGTGAACGCAGTCGACATGGAGTCCTCGTTCTCGTCTGCACGCACCATGAGCGGCAGGCGCAGCCTGTCCAGGTCGCTCCCCTCCATGCCGATGCACACCACGCCGCTCGTGTACTCAACCATGAACGCCATGTCCGCTGTTGTCACCTTGTCGGCGCACATGATCAAATCGCCCTCGTTCTCGCGGCTCTCGTCGTCCAGCACCACCAGGAACTTGCCCGCAGCCATGTCGGACAGCGCAGCAGCAATGGTGTCGAAGCCGTCGATGGGCGCCTCCAAATCGCGGTCGCACGGCAGGTTGAGGGTCTCACGCCCAGCCCCATGCATGCGGGTGCGCTGCCGCCGGTGCGCACATGGGCTCGCAGCGTACCTCCCACTGGCGCTTGGTCCGCAGCCGCTGCTGTTAACCCCCTTGGGGCTGCAGGAGCTGTGCACACCCGGCGCTGCGCCACCCAGCACAGCCGCCCTGCCCATGCTCGACGCGCCACGTCGTCCCCCCGCCGCGCCGGAAACACCAGCAACTACACGCGCTGCCAGCATGCTGGCGCCCAATTGCAGTAACGAGGGGCGTTCGCTCGGTTCGCTCGTGGCCACCCTGAGAGAAGAGTCCTGGCCTGGCACTACCCCACAGCACAGCGCAGTCTTACGACAACTCGTGTACTTCTTAGTGGTAAGGGGTAGTGGCAAGGGGGCTGGAGCGTCGCAACGTGTCAAGAGCCTCCACACCACACCAGCACACCACACACAGCGGGAGAGACAGAGTATCTATATCTACAAGGGGATTTTCTTGGATTTCTTGGATTTTCTTGGTGGGTGGTGGATGTGTGAGAGGGGGAAGGGGGGGGGGGGGGATGGGTAGACGTGGAAGTCCTGCGTGCGAGGCTAGGTAATGATGATGAGATGATGATGAGAGTTTTACAATCCACTTCTGGCGGTCACACGTACGGTTCCAAAGCTCCTGTGGGACTTAGAGAAACAAGGCTCAAGGCCCACAAAAGGTCGAGCTACAAGTAGCCCACGGTAACGCCATCCACACTTGGTGGCGGGCGCCAAGCAAGCAGCACCACTGTGCAGGCTGCACACCCAGCCCCTCAAATGGCCAGAGGACGGACCCAAGGTATAAAACCATGAAGGGACCAAAAAGCCCTCCCCCAGACCACCGGAAGCGGGGCTAGTAGCACACCCGCCGCAGCACTCTACTCAGCGACCACACCGCACCCGCCACCGCACGCGTGTGGCGCCACCTCCCCTTCAAAAACACCCCCAGAGGGAATGCCATCTAGCAAGCAGGTGCAGGCACCCGCTCGCCGTCAACGACGAGGCGCGCGCGGTGGAACTGCGCCCGCTTCCCCGCAACCTTGGCGGCGAGGAAAGCGGGCCACAGCGCCTGGTGCTGCGCCTCCTCGCGGTCACTGAGGACGTCGAAGACTGCAGTCGAGTCCACGCAGCGGCGCAGCTCGTGGCGCCAGCGCACGACAGTGTCGGCCACGGCGTCAGACGCCACGGTGAAGAGCACACGCAGCACACCGCCCCCGCGTGGCTCCACGCCGATGCCCCCGACGGCAGGCTTGGCGTTGAGGAGCGACGCGGACACGACGCCACCATCAGCCGGCTCCCGCCGGCCGGTGCCGCCGTAGAGGAAGCGCACGACATCCGTAGCCAGGCGGACGGGCAGGCTGGTGCCGTCCTCGGCAGCTGCAGCGATCCGCTCCGCCGCCGCCGCCGTCGCCTCCTCTTCATCCATCCGCCTGCCACCGCCCGCGAGGAACCAGTTGGCGTCGCGTGCCACCAGGATGGACCGCACGAAGCTGCGGCGCAGCGACGTGTCGCCCACACGCGCAGGCAGCCCCCCCCGGCGGGAGGGGCCGCGCGCAGATGCGGCACGCGTGGCGCCCGACGCAGGCCGCTCCGTTTGCCCCCCCCCCGCCGACGCCACAGGGGCGGCAGCAGCAGCGGGCCGGGCAGGCTGAGCAGCCTCGGCAGCAGGAGCAGCGCGGGGCGCCGCACTGTGGGCCGCATGGCCGGCCCGCGCGCGGGCGGGCTCTGCATGCGGCATCTGCATGGGCGCCCCAGGGACGCGGCTCACCAGGAGGCTCACCACATCCACCAGGGACGCAATCTGTTGCGCCTGCGCCTGCACCACAGCGAGCACCCCCGCAAGGGCACCGCTGTGGCCGGCGTCGGCAACCTGTGGCGCGCCCACCTGCGTCGGCGCATTCTGTGGCTGGGCGCGCGCCCTCGCCTCCCTGTCCAGCAGCCCCCCTACCAGGCGTCTGATGTCTGCCTGCCCCGCGCTGAGGGCGCGGAGGGCGTCTGTGGTGTCGGCCGAGGCCGAGATGTGTTGCTGGCGTCGCCATGCAGGTGTTGCGCAGCCTCCGCGTATGTGGCTGCCCCCGCGCCCCGTGGAGCGCCGAAAGCTGTGCTGTGTCGCGTCTACGCACGCGCGGTGGCGTGGCGGGGAGTCTGAGCCGGGGGAGCCGCTGCTCACCGGTGATTCTGTGGTGGTGGCCGCGCGGGCGATGAGCGCGCCGGCGGCCGCACTGTGTTTGCGCGCCTTAGAGCGCGTCATGAGGTAATGGCTAGGCAGATGAATACCCTCATCACTCGAGATGGCCTCGGCGGCATCAAGCTGTCAACATCAACTGCTCTGTCAGCCGTCACGCGCTCGCCGTCGTCTCCCCCATCTCCATTGACGCGTTGACGCCAGTGCCGACCGCCCCTCCGTTGCCCGTGAACTTGAGGTACTCGCTCGCGAGGTTGGTCGTCTTCACGAGCTCCTGCGCGTGAGGATGGTGTTTGGTGGTGGTGGTGAGGTGAGTCTACTCGCCGTGCTGTGCTTTGGGAGGCTAGGGCTCGCGCGGTCTCGCGGTCTCTCCTAGTAGAGCCCGTGTGGTGGTGCTGCTTGCTTGGTGCCCGCCACCGCGTGTGGGTGGCGCTTCCGTGGGGCATCCCCCCTTTTCTGTTGGCAGGTCTTCAGGACTGCTTTCTCTAAGTCCTGCTGGAGCTTTGGAACCGAACGCGTGCCCGCCAGAGAGTGGATTGTAAAAACTCATCATCATCATCATCATACCGCAGCTTCGTGCTGTCCATCCCGGTGGCACGCGGCGCCAACTGGTTCCTCGCGGGCGGTGGCAGGCGGATGGATGAAGAGGAGGCGACGGCGGCGGCGGCGGAGCGGATCGCTGCAGCTGCCGAGGACGGCACCAGCCTGCCCGTCCGCCTGGCTACGGATGTCGTGCGCTTCCTCTACGGCGGCACCGGCCGGCGGGAGCCGGCTGATGGTGGCGTCGTGTCCGCGTCGCTCCTCAACGCCAAGCCTGCCGTCGGGGGCATCGGCGTGCGCCACGAGCTGCGCCGCTGCGTGGACTCGACTGCAGTCTTCGACGTCCTCAGTGACCGCGAGGAGGCGCAGCACCAGGAGCTGTGGCCCGCTTTCCTCGCCGCCAAGGTTGCGGGGAAGCGGGCGCAGTTCCACCGCGCGCGCCTCGTCGTTGACGGCGAGCGGGTGCCTGCACCTGCTTGCTAGATGGCATTCCCTCTGGGGGTGTTTTTGAAGGGGAGGTGGCGCCACACGCGTGCGGTGGCGGGTGCGGTGTGGTCGCTGAGTAGAGTGCTGCGGCGGGTGTGCTACTAGCCCCGCTTCCGGTGGTCTGGGGAGGGCTTTTTTGGTCCCTTCATGGTTTTATACCTTGGGTCCGCCCTCTGGCCATTTGAGGGGCTGGGTGTGCAGCCTGCACAGTGGTGCTGCTTGCTTGGCGCCCGCCACCAAGTGTGGATGGCGTTACCGTGGGCTACTTGTAGCTTGACCTTTTGTGGGGCTTGAGCCTTGTTTCTCTAAGTCCCACTGGAGCTTTGGAACCGTAAGTGTGACCGCCAGAAGTGGATTGTAAAACCCTCATCATCATCATTTACTAAAACACCCCTGGGGGCTTGAAAACCCGCCCATACGCACCTGCTCGAAGACGAGGCGCTCGCCCTCCGCGATGAGCATCGGAAGCGTCAAAGTGAGCGGCTCAAACACGGGCAGGCCGACCTTGCGCACGAGCCGCTTCGTCATCTCCTGCAGGTTCTCCTTCTCGGCGTGGATCTCAAAACCTAGGTCGTTCTTGATCCAGTCACGTATCTGCGTGGGTGCGTGTGCGTGTGCGTGCGTGCGTGCGTGCGTGTGTGTGTGTGTGTATGTGTGTGTGTGTGTTCCACAAACTGTACCTCTCACGCCTGCTTCACCACACCCCGAGGTGCGTACTGTAAACTGTTCACTGTTAACGGGTTGCCCCAACGGAATCACGCAGGTGGCTCCAACTCACTCCTCACGAGTGATGCTCTGCTCTGCCCTGATCTGCCCCGCCCTGCTCTTTCTGCTACGCTCTGCCCTGCCCTGCCCTGCCCTGCCCCGCTCTGCTCTGCCCTGCCCTGCTCTGCCCTGCTCTGCCCTCTCTGCTATGCTCTGCTGTGCTCTGCTGTGCCCTTTCTGCTATGCTCTGCCCTGCCCTGCCCCCTCCGCTATGCTCAGCTCTGCCCTGCTCTGCTCTGCCCCTCCCCTCCCTGCCCTGTCCCGCCCTGCTCTGCCCCGCCCAGCCCTGCCCCCTCCGCTATGCTCTGACCTGCTCTGCTCTAGCCCTCCCAGCCCTGCCCTGCCCCGCCCTGCTCTACCCCGCCCTGCCCTGCCCTGCTCTACTCTGCTCTGCCCTGCCCTGCCCCACCCTGCTCTGCCCTGCCCTGCCCTGCCCTGCCCTGCCCCGCCCCGCCCCGCCCTGGCCCACCTGGTCGTCGTACATCGACGAGCGGATCGCGCCGTAGAAGTCGAGCGGCTGCGTCGGGAAGTGTGCACGCAGCGACGCCATGTCCTCGTAGTGTAGCCCGTCCTCCTGTGTGTGTGTGTGTGTGTGTTGTATGTGTGTTTGTGTGTGTGTGCATGTGTGTGTTTGTGTTTCTCTCCCCATGGCGCCGATTTTGAATCCTGTTCGCCACAGATCGCCGCTACCTCATGGACCGCCTCCGACAGCAACTCACTCTACAGAGTCCTTCCGTCATCCACGCCGCCCCCCACGTCGAGTACCTGCGCCACCCTGTCCCCAACATGGAGTTCCCCTCCTCCGCCCCCTGCGCCAATGCGGGCGCCCCATGCAGTCCCCGCCCCATGGTGACTGCACCCTCCCGCATCCCTCTCCCCCTCCCCTACTGCACCCCCTCTTCCCCTTCTACACCCACCCTCCCATTCACAGAGCGAGCATGTCGTCCGCCACGGATCACCCTCTATCGGCCAACCTCTGCCTACCTGTTCATCCTACCTGTTCATCCCACCATGAAGATCGGCGGCGACGATGATGATCGGCCGACGTCCTGCTACCTGTCCCCACCAAAATCCCCAAGCTCACGGATATCCTCTCGCGCTAGCGCATATGGCTGGTCACTCACAGCAAACGAACTTAAGATCTAAGGGTGTTTTCGACTTCTGAAACGGTTGCCGGGGTGTGTGCTTTAGTTAGCACAGGCATGAGCCGTAATCCAGGTTGCCCGTGTGGTGGGAACTGTAACAAATGTCTCTCTCTCTCTCTGTCTGTGTGTGTGTGTGTTGGCGTCGAGAGAGAGCGTGCATGCGTGCGTGAGCGTGCAACCACGTGTGCATGTGTGTGTGTGTGTGTGTGTGTGTGTGTGCGAGACCGTGCATGCGTGTGAGAGCATGCAAACTCATGTTTGTGTGTGTGTGTATGTGTGTGTGTGTGTGTGTGCAAGAGAGAGAGCATGCACGTGTGTGTGCATGTGGGAAGTGTGCGCGCAGCGACGCCACGTCCTTGTAGTGTAGCCCGTCCTCCTGTGTGTGCATGCGTGTGTGTGTGTGTGTGTGTGTATGCGTGTGTGTGTGTGTGTGTATGGTCGATTTTACAGTCCATCGGACGCCTTTGATGGTGCATAAGACCCTAGTGTGTGTGTGTGTGAGGGAGCGTGCATGCATGCGTGTGAGAGCGTGCAAACATGTGTGTGTGTGTGTGTGTGTGAGAGAGTGCGGGCGTGCATGTGTGCGTGTGTGCGAACGCATTCGTTTACTTGTCTTCGTTTTTATGATCACACCGGGATCACACCGACAGGATCGGTGCCCCCACACCTTGCACATCTGGAACAGGATTGGCTCAGTTTCGCGTGTGTGTATGTGTGTGTGTGTGTTTGCACATTTTTGTGCTTCTTTGTTTTATACAGACAGGACCTGCCCCCCCCCACACACACCACCACACGCATACCTTGTACATTTGGAACAGGATCGGCTCGATTTCGTCGGCCTGCGGCTCCCAGTAGAACTTGTCCATGCGGCCGTCGCGCACGAGCGGCGCAAACTGCGGCCACGCGTGCGTGCGTGTTTGAGGTGTGTGCTCATGTTTGCGTGTGTGCGTGCGTTTGCGCGTTTGTGTCTGTACATGCATGTGTGTGTCTGTACATGCATGTGTCTGTACATGCATGCATGCGTGTGTGTGCGTGTGTGTGTGTGTGCGTGTGTGTGCACAGTAGAACTTGTCCATGCGGCGGTCGCGCACAAGCGCCGCAAACTGCGGCCACGCGCGCGTGCGTGTGTGTGAGCTGTGGGCTCACGTTAACGTGCGTGCGTGCGTTTACGCGTTTGCGTCTGTATGTGCATGTGTGTGCATGCATGCGTTGTGTGCGTGTGTGTGTGTGTGCGTGTGTGTGCACAGTAGAACTTGTCCATGCGGCGGTCGCGCACAAGCGCCGCAAACTGCGGCCACGCGCGCGTGCGTGTGTGTGAGCTGTGGGCTCACGTTAACGTGCGTGCGTGCGTTTACGCGTTTGCGTCTGTATGTGCATGTGTGTGCATACAAGCGTGTGTGTGCGTGTGTGTGTGTGTGCGTGTGTGTGCACAGTAGAACTTGTCCATGCGGCGGTCGCGCACAAGCGCCGCAAACTGCGGCCACGCGCGCGTGCGTGTGTGAGCTGTGTGCTCGCGTTTGCGTGCGTGCGTGCGTTTACGCGTTTGCGTCTGTATGTGCATGTGTGTGCATGCATGCGTGTGTGTGCGTGTGCGTGTGTGTGCGTGTGTGTGCACAGTAGAACTTGTCCATGCGGCGGTCGCGCACAAGCGCCGCAAACTGCGGCCACGCGCGCGTGCGTGTGTGTGAGCTGTGTGCTCGCGTTTGCGTGCGTGCGTGCGTTTACGCGTTTGCGTCTGTATGTGCATGTGTGTGCATGCATGCGTGTGTGTGTGTGCGTGTGTGTGCACAGTAGAACTTGTCCATACGGCGGTCGCGCACGAGCGGCGCAAACTGAACAAACTGCGCATGCAGAATGGATGACGAATGGATGTGCACATACTTGTGTTGTGTTTGTTGTAATTTCTCTCGCAAGCGTGCGTGCATGTATGTGTGTGCGTGCGTGTGTGTGCGCGTGCATGTGTGCATGCGTGCGTGTGTGTGCGCGTGCATGTGTGCATGCGTGCGTGTGCGTGCATGTATGTGTGTGCGTGCGTGTGTGTGCGCGTGCGTGTGTGCAAAGGGGCGTGTGCGTGCGTGTGCGTGCGTGCGCACGTGCATGTGTGTGCGCGTGCGTGCGTGTGCACGCGTGTGTGCGTGCGCGTGCGTGCGTGTGTGCTCGTGCGTGTGAGCGCGCGTGTGCGTGCATGCGTGCGCGTGTGTGTGCACACCATCTTCGAGAAGTCGTTCCCGGTGACGACGATCGGCGTGCGCCGCGTCGTCTGCGCCTCGATCCAGTCAGCGCCGATCGACACCTGGTGTGTGTGTGTGTTTGTGTGTGTGTGTGTGCTTGTGTGTGTGTGTGTGTTTGCACGCGTGTGTGCACGTGTGTGTGTGTGCGTGTGTGTGTGTGTGCGTGTGTGTGTGTCTGTGCGCCTGTGTGCGTGCGTCGTCTGTCAGCGCCTCGTCTGCGCCTCCTCTGCCCCCCTCCCCCCCCATCTCCCCTCTCCCCTCCCTGAGGCTCGCCTTGTTGGGGTCGTCACAGATGTTCATGAGCGTGCCGATGACGATCTGGTTGTTGACCGTGACCTGCACGTTTGGGGGGGTGGGTTGTTTGCAAGTTGTTTGGAGGTTGTTTGGAGGTTGCTGTTTCACAAGTTGTTGTTTGGAGGTTGTTGTGTTGCAAGATTTTGTTTCGAGGTTGTTGCTGAAAACGATGGAGACACCCCCAGACAGGAATGGTGATGATGCCTTTCAGGTCGCTCCTCTTAAATGAAAAACCTGTACAACCTACTGACGCTGTTCCTGACGTGCATCTGGGCAAAGTGCCTGAGCGTGGTGAATGGGGCCTCCCAGGCCTCTCGTGTGCAAAACAACTGCAAAACCTATGGTTGCTGTTAGCACTAACAGCTCTCCTTTTTGCTCTAGGACAACGCGTCGGCAGGCAGCGGATGGTGGCGACCGCCCCTCACAAGGAGTTGTCAGGGCCAGAACTGGACTTGGGTCCATGCAGTGGTGCGAGGGCTGAAAGTCAGTCTTTGCTGGTAAGGCGATGTTACTGCTACTGTTACACAGCACGCACCCCCTCGGGCATGGGATTGAGGGAGCTGCTTCGTGAGGGAGGCTACCAGAGGATCAGAGGCGGTGGTCGGTGATTTACTTTTCGGCGGATTTTCAGTCAAATGGCACCAGCAAAACAATTAGAATCATGAAAAGGAAATCACTGCCGGTGGTACTCAAACTACAAGGTAGGTATGTTGGGATGAGGTTTGTTGAGCAGCAGCATGTTTCCTCTTGTCATGTAAGTGCTAAGATGAGTGAGGAAGCACGCTGCTGGTTAATCAACCTCATCCCAACAAGGTAGTCTTCTCTGGAAAGCCAATGTTACCGTAAGGAGGTGGGGGCACAAATTGTCTCACTTTGGACTTTGCCTCCCCAGATCTCACTCAATTTTGGGCTGCTGATAGTGATGGAGATATCCACGGACAGCTGGTGATGAGGCCTCTCTGATGTCACATTTGGTTTGACCTCGCACGGCCAGAACATCCTGCAGTTTGAATTTGAAAACGTGGCGCCCCCTACTGCTGTTACTGACCTGCGTGTGGGCGAAGTGCCCGATGTTACTGCTAGGGCCCCTGCTGGGCAAAGTTTCTGAGGTTACTGCTAGAGCCCCTAGGGTTCCTGATGTTGCTGTAAGAGCCCCTCCCACTGTAACTGACCTGCGTGTGGGCAAAGTGCCCGAGCCCCGCGTCGATGTCGTTGATCATGAGGCACGTCATCTTGCCGCGGACCTGCGTGGATGTATGTGTGTGTGTGTGTGCGTATGTACTTGCGTGCCTGAGTGTGCGGGGCGGCAGGGGACGGGAGTCGTTGGATTATGAGGCACGTCACCTTGCCGCGGACCTGCGTGCATGTATGTGTGTGTGTGTGTGCGTGTGTGTGTGTGTGTGCGCGCATGTAATTGCGTGTGTGAGTGTGCGGGGCGGAAAGGGACGGGAGTCGTTGGATTATGAGGCACGTCATCTTGCCGCAGACCTCTCCCTCTCTCCCTCTCTCCCTCTCTCCCTCTCTCCCTCTCTCCCTCTCACCCTGTCTCCACACAAACCTTCGATAAGCCCCCCAAGCCCCCCAAGCCATGCGGTAGCGCTCCCGGATCAGCTTGCCCAGCGTGCCCGCCCACTCGTGCTCCAGCTCGCCCCCCCCCCCAGCTCTCTCTCCTTCACTCCCCTCTCTCCCTCCCCTCTCTCCTTCTCCTCTCTCCCTACACACCTTGGACAGGTCCCCTGCTTTGCGGTAGCGCTCCCGGATCAGCTTCCCCGGCGTGCCCGCCCACTCGTGCTCCAGCTCGCCCGCGCTCATTACGACGGCCTCGACGCCGAGCTTCTTGAACGCGAGCTCCGTCTGGAACGTCTTACCCATGCCCTTGGGGCCCCAGATGCCGAGGATGAGGGGGACCTTAGTAAAGAGGGGAGGGGGGGAGATGGGGGGGGGGGAGCAGGAAAGCACGGAGTCAGCTCGATGGAACGACAGAGCTCCGCCTGGAACGTCTTGCCCATGCCCTTGGGGCCCCAGGTGCCGAGGATGAGGGGGACCTTGGTAAAGAGGGGAGGGCAGGGGGGGGGGCAGCGCTGCACGAGGTCAGCTTGGTAGCCAGGTTTGGTGGAGGGGAGAGAGGGGGGGGGGAGAAGCCTTCAAAAGAAGCAGCAGGCGTAGGTCAAGCGCGTCCATCTCGGGGCACGTCACTTTTCAGCCAGCAAGTGCAACGTGGCCCTAAACCCTCAACCTGAAACCCCAAAGCTCACCTTCAGGCGTAGGTCAAACGCACCCATCTCGTACAGATAGTTCTTCGCAAAGTGCATCGTGACCTGCGTGTGTGTTTGTGTGTGTGTGTGTGTGTGTGTGTGTGTGTCTTGACCCCCCCAAACCAAGGATACTATCCACTCGATTCAGGCGCTGGTAGTCACCCGCTATTCGAAAGACATCCCAGTGCACGGGTCGGACTTTGTAACAATTGCCGGGGTGTATCAGGAGTGTATTGCTGTTAGTAGTACAGGCATTGCCGGTGCATGCAGGCGGCCTCATGTAACGCTTGGTTGGCTGGTTGGATGTGTGTGTGTGTGTGCGTGTGTGCGTGTGCGTTGGCGCATGTGTTAGGCAGCGCTGCAGGAGGCCAAAATGGCAGTTTCTCGCCTTCCATAGAAACAGAGGACACGGTGCCTCCAACCCCCAACCCCACAGAGTCCACGGCACTGACTTCACGGCACGCTGCCGTAACCTGTGCCGTGAAGTACATTGATCGCTACGATAGTGCGATTGAGACTTTTTGCCTTCACTTTGCCCCATGTTTCACCACCCCATGTCTCCAATAGCGCGCACGTAGAGTAGCAACGACCATGCACACGCTGTGCCTGCGAGTGCAGCCTTTAAGTTCAGAGAGTTTTCAAGGGTGGGACTCACACTCCGCAGTTCTCTGGAGACTCCCGCCCTCCAAACTCCAACTGCCACTCCACCCCCATGACCACCCCCCATGACCACCCCCCATGACCAACCCATGACCAACCCATGACCAACCCATGACCAACCCCCATGACCACCTCCATGACCAACTGCCACTCCACCCCCATGACCAACCCGCCTTGACCAACCCGCCTTGTCGAGGAACCGTGGCGAGACGTAGTAGTCGCCGATGATGTTGTTGAATGTGCGGAACTCGTACTTTCGGAGGCTGCCGTCTGCAATGTCCGACTTGGTGCCGAGGAAGTTGCCTGGAGGTGAGCAAGTGTGTGTGTGTGTGTGTGCACGCACTCGCGTGTGTATGCATGTGCGCGTGTATGGGGGGCATGTGTTGTGCATCTGTGTGTGCATCTGTGCGTGCGTGCGTGTGGGTACTTTCACAGGCTGCAATCTGCAATGTCCGACTTGGTGCCGAGGAAGTTGCCTGCGCGTGTATGGGGGGCGGTAGTCTATCGGCCGGGAGCCGGCGGTACTCTAGTACTCAAGTGTGCTGGAGTATCAGCAAGTGTCTCTAGTAGAAGAGTAGCCTGCTGAACTGGAAACCCTGTGTTACTTGTTACTTGTTACTTGTTAATTGTTAATTGGGGCTCAATTAACGGAGGCGCGTTCTCGTCGCCGAGCCCTGGACCCAGCAATGCGGCGCTGCTGGTGACGAGGATCTCCGTGCCGCTGACGAGCGGGGTAAAATACCACTGGCCCGGCTCCTGCTAGCCTGCCCCTTGGTGGAACACTTCAGGAGCGGCTTGCCCGGCGCTGCCATGGCTTGGCGAGTAGCCGCGGTGCTGCCGCGGCCCGTGCTGGGAGACGGCCCTTATCCTCCCCCATGCAGGACGCCATGCGGCACCGATCTCGACGAGTTGATCGACGAGCGGAGGAGCTGGCGCCGTCATTGCATGCTGGACATTGGTCAAGATGGCTGCCCGTGGAGGCGGGCTACCATCACGGCTTTAGCGGTGGCGACCGCCGAGGCAACACAGAGTAAATCCGCTTCACCAATCGCAGCGTTCGTCACCCGCTCATCCTCGGGGTCGCTCGTCTGCCGGTGACTGGCGTTGGAAGGTCTTCAGGCAGCCTCCATGACAACTCTGTCGTCCATGCCCCCCTGGAGGGTGGGACGTGGCCATGCATGAGGCATGGGGCGCCGGCTGAGCCCCATGCAAACGAGAGCTGGACAGCCATGCATCGCCAGGCGGGGACCGTCCAGTCAGCGCCAGTCGGCTCTGCCGGCTTGACTGGCCACAAGGCCACTACTGTGACCTTGAGGAAGGTCCTCTCCTATATGCTCCTTGCCAGACATGTCTCTCAGAGACCGCTGTTTGGGGTAGTCTAGCCGGCGGGAGCGGTAGTCTATCGGCCGGGAGCCGGTGGTACTCTAGTACTTAAGTGTGCTGGAGTTTCGGCGGGTGTCTCTAGTAGAGGAGTAGCCTGCTTAGCTGGAAACCCCGTGTTACTGTTACTGTTAATTGTATGAGGTGCATGTGTGTGCATGTGTGTGTGCATCTGTGCGTGCGTGCGTGCGTGTGGGTACTTTCACAGGCTGCTGTCTGCAATATTCGACTTGGTGCCGAGGAAGTTGCCTGGAGGTGAGCAAGTGTGTGTGTGTGTAAGTGTGTGTGTGTGTGTGTGTGCACGCACTCGCGTGTGTATGCGTGTGCGTGTGCATGTTCAGTGTGCAGGGGTGTGTGTGTGTGTGTGTGTGCAGTTGTGTGGGGCGCCACACTGGCGACCCACACGCACACACAGGAGCGTGCAGCCTCACCCGTGAATGTGAAGTCCAAGCCCAACGCCATGCTCTGTCCAGTGTCCACGTTGACTGCAAGGACGGGGTGGGTGGGGAGCGGTTAGGATGGGGTTACTAGCAGGGACGTGAACTTTGCTTTGCGGTCTGAGGCATCCTGCTGTACGGTGTGAACCATCTTGCTATGGGTTCGAAGCATCCTGCTTTTGGGTTTGAAGCATCCTGCTTTTGGGTTTGAGGCGTCCTGACTTGGGTTTGAAGCGAAGCGTGGCGCATGCTGCTCAGTCGTGGGCTGGGCGTCATGGCATGCACCGTGCCGCGCTGTAGCCGCCTGCACGCACGCACTGCACGCCGCCTGCACGCACGCACTGCATGACGCCTGCATGCACGCACTTCACGCCGCCTGCACGCACTGCACGCCGCCTGCACGCCCGCCCGCACGCACTGTTGTAGTTGGCTGAGCCCAGGTTGTGCAGGAAGTCCTTGTCGTTGCCCTCCTCCTTTGCGTCCCACGACGAGCGGAATTTTTGCTTGGGCGCCTCCCCGTGGGCAGGCGCCTCGTCATGGGCAGGCGCCGACGGACCCGCCTCACCCTGTGGTCATGCACACGCGTGCGGTGTGGTGTGGTTGACACACACACCGCGTGTGGTGTTGCACACGAATCCCATGGCACATGGGCAGTCAGACGTTCTGTGGTGGTGGTGGAGGAGGGGCAGGGAGCGCGTGCGGGCGAAGGCACATGCATCTTGCATGGCTCGCATGCATGCGCTTGCATGCATGGTGTTGCGACTGTCCCTGCCCTTGCCCTACAGCCCTGACCACTACAACCACATTTGCTCGTGTGACCATGCCTTGAGATGCACATGCATGCGCTGACATGCTCGCACCCATCTGCTCGCACCTCTGCGCGTGGCACCAGTTTTCGCGCACGCATGATGGGCCTGCTCACAGGCGATGCCCCGCCGCTGGTGCGGCACCGCAGAGACGCGGAACCGCAACTGCTGCGACGCATCGCCCACGCCTGCATGCTGCGCTGCGCTGCTTAACTACCAGATGCAATAAAATCACTCAGATGAGCCTGCTCCCACCACTACTTGCTCACACGAGCTCCATCACGTGCAGGAGTGTGCAATCAGCACCAGTGCAAGGGCGATGGAGGGCAGAGGCAGTCGCTCTCCTATATCAGCCCCACACTTCCACACTCGACATGATGAGTCGCAGTCGGAGCCGCATGCATTGCTAGCGTTGCGTCATGTCGCGAGTTTTTGTAATGGCAGCGATTGCAATCGGCCTGGTGGTGTACCAGGGGCATCACAAACTAGCATATGATCATGTTTGCGAGGGCTACCAGGTCGTCTCCGCTCGAATGGAGCCACGACTGACCCAGCTACGCGGGCGTCTGGAGCTGACTGTTGCCGAGCTGCGCACAAAGCTTAGGCCACCTCTGTCGGAAGCTGCGACCCAGCTTAACACCCTCGTTGCGCCAGTTTGGGCTCACATCGAGCCAGCTGTG
Organism: Chlamydomonas sp. UWO 241; assembly: GCA_016618255.1. Lineage (NCBI taxonomy): Eukaryota > Viridiplantae > Chlorophyta > Chlorophyceae > Chlamydomonadales > Chlamydomonadaceae > Chlamydomonas > Chlamydomonas priscui. The sequence goes on from VFSX01000014.1 coordinate 691,286, forward strand.
GCCGACCTGCGAACAAAGCTTGGACCATTCTTGGCCGAGCTGAGCACAAAGCATGAAGAAGCTGTGGCCCGGCTCAGATTGATTGTGCCAGCTGTGGCTCAGTTCTTCGAGCCATCGGTGACCCAGCTGCGCTCATACCTCAACCAGGCGGTTGAGGCACCTAAAATCGAGGCACCGCAGGGCGGCATGGGAGCGTGTGGGCATAGTGGAAAGGTAAATTTGGCGATCTCGCGTCGAGAGCCGTCCTTGTGGCCCCTTGTCCGTGCGCCAGTTGTCCGGTAAAGATCTGGGCCTTGTGGACCTTGTTTTCGCAGATGCGAGGGCGCAGGGCGGGTGTGCCAGGGTGTCTGCATGGCCTCGCATGGGCATCGCATGAGCATGCATGGCGCGCAGCAGATCTGGGCGGGGGCTGGGACCTGTGCATGGACGGGGTCCCAAGAGAGGCGAGGGTCCCAAGAGGGCGCAGGGCGGGGGTGCCTGCATGGCACCGCATGCATGCATGGGCGCGTGACGCAGACCTGGGTCTGTGTCTGTGTCTGTGGCGCCAGCGTGAAGCGGGCGGTGAGGCCAAGAGAGGCGAGGGCGGGTGTGGTGTGACATGGCGCCCCCATGAATCTACGTCCCCGCCATCCATGCACCATCAGGCTGGCGTGCTTCATGCGTGCATGCGTGCTCACCATCACGCTCACACGAACAGGTCGCGGGCTGCGAGTGCGGATTTGACACGACCGAGTTGGTCCAGCACGAGTTGAAGCCGATACTCGCACATCTCGTCCAACTCCCCTTCTTCCGCTACTTCAAAGTGGGTTTGTGCACAGGGAATTCGAGGAGGCTACAATTAGGGCACTGTGCACGCACGTGCGCACGCACACTGCTGCTGCTCGCAGCGGCGCCCATGCTTATCTGCCTTTTCCGCACACGCACCCACGCGCGCAAATTAACCTGCGACGTCCGGCCAGACGCGACACACACTTGTGTGTGCGTGCATGCACACAGCTGCTCCTCGCGGCGAAACCCATACCTCCCGCCCCCTAGCCTTCCGCGCACACCCACGCACGTGCACGCACACTCACCGTGCACAGGTCAACCTCTACTGCGACTGCGAGTTCTGGTCGGACGCGAGCATGTGCTTCTCCAAGGACTGCTGCGTCGAGGCGTGCGACGACAGCGAGATCCCGGAGCCGTGGCGCACCGAGGCTGCGGCGCACGCGCCGCTCGAGCACGCTGGGCAGGTGTGACAAATACGCCTTACTTGACTGCTAGTTGGTTGCAAGGGCCAACGGCCACCACAACATGCACCGAGGCCCCTTTTTGTTGGATGCCTAGGACTGTCACAGCAGGTGCGCTCAATGTTACAGCCCGTCAGACTGTCATGGCGTAATACCCTTGTTCTTGCGCACCCCGAGGCATGCAGGTAACACCCGCGCCTGTCCTGGCGCTTGCTCAGTCTTGTGTCTTGCGCTGCCCTACCACATTCCCAAAGCCTGAGGCGGCGCCTCAGGCGGCGCCCTCACTTGCGTGGATCAGGCGGTGCCCCAGGCGCGCCGAGACCGCCTGGAGCGCACCCGACCGCCTGAGGCGTCGCCTCGGGCGCCATCTCAGGCGCCCACCACCGCCTGAGGCGCACCCCTACCGCGTCAGGCGTTGTGACCGCCTTGACTTGTGCGTCTCAGGCGCTGGGGCTGCGGCAGGGCTGCTGCTTATCCCCAAACCCCAAACCCGCGTGGCTTGCAGGGTGCGGGTGAGAAGGGCTGCTCCGACCCCATCTCGCCGGTGGACCGCTACGTCGAGACCGCGGCAGGTGCGCCCCCTGCGCCTGCCCTACCACAGCCCCATCGTCTGATCCGCGCAAGTGAATGCGGTTGTAACGCCTGAGACGGTCCGGGTTGCGCCTCAGGCGGTGGTGGGCGCCTAAAGCGGTCGGGGTGCCGCCTGAGGCGGTAGGGATGACGCCCAAGGCGGCGGCTGAGGCGACCAGGGGTTCGCCTGAGGCGATGCCTGAGGCGGTCGGCGCGCCTGAGGCGCCGCCTGATCCGCGCTAGTAAATGCGCCACCTGAGGCGCCGCCTCAGGCGTTGGTAGGGCCTGCGCATGCGCCTGTGCCCGTGCCCACTCGCTGCTGCACAATGCACCACGCACGCGTGCACGCGCACATGCACGCGTCAGTGATGCAGGACGGCGTGGTGGCGCGCCCCCCTGCGCCTACGCCTGTGTCCGTGCCCACTCTCTGCTGCACAATGCACCACGCACGTGCACACGTCAGTGATGCAGGACGGCTTTGGCGTGGCGTGATGGCGCGCCCCCTGCGCCTGCGTCTGTGTCCGTGCCCACTCGCTGCTGCACAATGCACCACGCACATGCACACGTCAATGATGCAAGACGGCCTTGGCGTGATCGTGGTCGTGTGACGCGGAGCTATCCCCGACGCGGAACCAGTCCTTGGCATGGCCGTGAACACGACCCTCCCGTGTGACGCACGCATCAGCATCACGTTTATGCACCAGGGGCACGTGTGCCCCTGGTGCATGTGTGTACACACACACACACACACAAACACACTGACTGCCCGGCAAACACACGCGCACACGTGCTGAGGCCAACGTCATGCGCGCGCCCACTCACTATCGCACAATACATTACACAACGCACTTCACAATGCACTACACGCACACGCGCACGCACGCACACACGCACGCGCGTGCGCGCACAAACGGCCCTACAAACACGTGCGCACACGAGCAGAGGCCAACGTCAAGCGCGTGCCCACTCACTATTGCGCCATACATTACACAACGCACTTCACAATGCACTACACGCACACACATCCACACACACGCACACACACACACACGCATCCACACACACACACACACACACACACACACGCACGGCCCCACAAACACACGCGTGCACACGTGCAGAGGCCAACCTCATGCGCGTGCCCAACTGGAGCGGGCTCAACAATCCCTGGGTGCCCGAGGACGACGCGGGAGTGGACTACATCTACGTCAACCTGCAGCTGAACCCAGAGCGTTACACCGGATACAAGGGCGAGGACGCGCGACGCATCTGGGCGTCGATCTACGCGCAGGTCGGTACAGTCTCTGTTGTGGTTGTTGGTTGCTTGTAACTACCGTGTAGGTCGCAGTTTTGGTTGTGGGTTGTGGGTTGCCATGGGCGTCGATCTACGCGCAGGTCGGTACAGTCAGCACTGTTACAGTTGTGGACTGACAGTTGCGGGTTGGGGTTTGCCGGCAACTACCGTTACAGTTGTGGTTGTGGGTTTTAAGGGCGAGGGCGCACGTCGCATCTTGGCGTCGATCTACACGCAGGTCGGTACAGTCACCACACCAACGATTGTGGGTTGTGGGTTGTGGTTTGCTGGTAACTACCGTTACAGTTGTGGTTGTGGGTCGCAAGGGCGAGGGTGTGCGCCGCATGTCGGCGTCGATCTACGCGCAGGTCGGTACAGTCAGCACACTTACAGTTGCTTGTAACTACCGCTACAGTTGTGGCTACCGTTTCAGTTGTGGTTGTCAGTTGTGGGTTGTGGGTGTCGATCTACGCGCAGGTCGGTACAGTCGGCACACTTACAGTTGTGGGTTGTGCGTTGTGGGTTGCTCGTAACTATGATTACAGTTGTGGTTGTGGGTCGCAAGGGCGAGGGCGCGCGCCGCATCTGGGCGTCGATCTATGCGCAGGTCGGTACAGTCAGCACAGTTACAGTTATGGACTGACAGTTGTGGGTTGTGGGTTGTTTGTTACTACCATCTCAGTTGTGGGTTGTGGGTCGCCATGGGCGTCGATCTACGCGTAGGTCGGAACAGTCGGCACATTTACAGTTGTGGGTTGTGCGTTGTGGGTTGCTCGTAACTGCCGTGTCAATTGTGGCTTTGGTTGTGGGTTGTGGGTCGCCTTGGGCGTCGATCTTTGCGCAGGTCAGTACAGTCTCTGTTGTGGTTGTTGTGGTCTGGAGGTTTGGGGTTGTAGTTGTTGTGGGTGAGAGCACTCATCACACACATTCACATGAACCACCGAGAGAGCATTCGCCGAAGAGCATGCACCGCAGAACATGCACCTCCCAAGTCTGTGTAGCCCCCCCCCCCCCTCATACGTACCAAACTCACCTCACCATGGACCCAGCTGGTAACAACCCAACTGACAAACCCAACTGACAAACCCAACTGACAAACCCAACTGATAAACCCAACTGACAAACCCAACTGATTAACCCAACTGACAAACCCAACTGATAAACCCAACTGACAAACCCAACTGATTAACCCAACTGACAAACCCAACTGATAAACCCAACTGACAAACCCAACTGATAAACCCAACTGCCGAATCCAACTCACAAACCCAACTCACAAACCCAACCGATCGACCCTACGCATGCGCAGTCAGCGTTTGAAGACTTCCACGGTGCACCCTCATGCCGCCATTCACACCAGAGCATTCACACTAAAGCACTCTACACATACCAGTTTGCCACCACAGCATTCACAGCAGAGAGCATTCGCCACAGCGCATGCACCACAGAGAGCATGCAGCCATCCCTGCCCAAACACGAATTGAGCCAACCATGCATGGTGTGTTGGTCCACGCATCCCATGCATCCATGCACGCTGTCTGCGGCCCATGCATCCCTTTTCTCACCTCCCAAGTGCCAAACTCAACCGATGGACCCCCCCTCCCTACACACGCACAGTCAGCGTTTGAAGAGTTCCACGGACATGACCTGGTCGTGTCGACAGAGGTGCTGGAGAAGCAGGTGTGTGTGTGTGTGTGCGTGTGTGTGTGTGTGTGTGTGGACACGATCTGGTGGTGTCGACAGAGGTGCTGTAGAAGCAGGTGTGTGTGTGTGTGTGTGTGTGGACACGATGTGGTGGTGTCGACAGAGGTGCTGTAGAAGCAGGTGTGTGTGTGTGTGTGCGTGTGTGTGTGTGTGTGCATGTGTGTGTGTGTGTGTGGACACGATCTGGTGGTGTCGACAGAGGTGCTGTAGAAGCAGGTGTGTGTGTGTGTGGGCACGACCTGGTGGTGTCGACAGAGGTCTTGGAGAAGCAGGTGTGTGTGTGTGTGCGTGTGCGCATGGAGAAGCAGGGGTGTGTGTGTGTGTGTGTGTGTCAGTGTCATTGATGCAGAAAAATCTCGTCATGATGGCGATCTTGTGACGCGGAACACTGCCCGCAGGGCCGCTTTGGAGCGGTTGGGGTCGATCTTGTGACGCGAAAGTGAAAATTGCCGATTTTAACACTTTCCACCCAAAAACGTGTTGCGCTCCGCGCTCTGGCGCGACGCGGAGGTCCGCCAAACGACCCTCCCGTGTGACGCACGTAGCCGCGTCACGGCTATCTGCACCACTGGTGTGTGTGTATGTGTGTGTGTGTGTGTGTGGACACTACCTGGTGGTGGCAACAGGTGTGTTCGAGGAGCAGGTGTGTGTGCTGTGTGCGTGTGTACGCGGGTCCTGCACCGCCTCACGAGCGGCATGATGATGGACGATGGTGATGCTGATGCTGGATTTTACAGTCTGTGTGAGACCAGTGACGATGCATTCACTCCTCGATCACTTTCACGACAAGCCCTGAACCCCGCCTAAACGGCAAGTTTAGGTGTCGGGCGCTAGCGCCGACACAGGTCTCATACATCATTACTGGTGTCACACCGACTGCAAAATCCAGCAACATCGTATCCCGATTCCTACACCCCAACACCAACCCCTCGGCAGGTCCTCTACCGCCTCATCAGCGGCATGCACTCCTCGATCACTTTCACGACAAGCCCTGAACCCCGCCTAAACCGCAAGTTTAGGTGTCGGGCGCTAGCGCCGACACAGGTCTCATACATCATTACTGGTGTCACACCGACTGCAAAATCCAGCAATATCGTATCCCGATCCCTACATCCCAGCCCCAACCCCTCGGCAGGTCCTGTACCGCCGCATCAAGCGGCATGCACTCCTCAATCACGACGTCGATCACGGTCACAAGAAACCCTGAACCCTGAACCCTGCCTTTACCCTGAACCCTTATCCCCGAACCCCTTTACCCACCACATGTCCTGTACCGCCTCATCAGCGGCATGCACTCGCCCATCACGACAAACCCTGAACACTAAACCCTGCCTAAAACCCTGAACCCTTATCCCTGGACCCCTGAACCCACCACAGGTTCTCTACCGCCTCATCAGCGGCATGCACTCGTCCACCACGACATTGATCACGACAAACCTTGAACCCTGAACCGTGCCTAAACCCTGAACCCTGAACCCTGCCTAGACCCTGAACCCAAAACCCTGCCTGAACCCTCATCCCCGAACCCCTCAACCCACCACAGGTTCTCTACCGCCTCATCAGCGGCATGCACTCGTCGATCACGACGTCGATCATCCAGAACTACTTCAACGAGACGTCGGGCGAGTGGGGGCCCAACCTGCCATTCTTCAAGGCACGGTTCGTCGGAGAAAAGGTGAGACGAAGGCCCCCCCCCCCCCCCCCCGTCTCCCATCCACCCACCCCACCCTAGCAAAATCTTATAGTCCCGTCCCCCTGCCCGTCCCTGTGCTTCGTTTGTTTGGCGGTAACATCGAGTGGGGGCCCAACCTGCCGTTGTTGAAGGCACGGTTGTCGGAGAGAAGGTCCGTTGCACATACGACACCCCTCCTGACGCCTCGCCCATGCTCCACCATGAACAGCAGCAGCAATAATAACAGCAACAACAACAACAACAACAACAACAACAACAACAGCAACAGCAACAGCAGAAAAAAACAAAACAGCAACAACAAAAAACGGCAGCTACTTAAGACCCACGACCAGACGTGCCTTTTTGCCTCCTTTACTTCACACACGCACACACACACACTTCCCCCCTGCTACCACCACCACCACCGCACACTCAGGCGCGCCCTTTTGTCGAGAACCTCTACTTCACATTCCTATTCCTGCTGCGTGCCGTCATGAAGGCGGGACCGACGCTGCAGGTGTGTGCGTGTGTGTGTGTGTGTTCCTGTTCCTGCTGCGTGCCGTCATGAAGGCGGGACCGGCGCTGCAGGTGTGTGTGTGTGTGAGAGAGAGCATGCGTGTGTGTGTTCCTGCTCCTGCTCCTGTTCCTGTTCCTGCTGCGCGCGGTCACTAAGGCGGGACCAACGCTGCAGGTGTGTGTGTGTGTGTGAGCATGTGTGTGAGCATGTGTGTGTGTGTTTGTGTGAGCATGTGTGTGTGTGTTTTCCTGTTCCTGCTGCGCGCCGTCATGAAGGCGGGGCCGACGCTGCAGGTGTGTGTGTGTGTGTGTGTGTCCGTGTGTGTGTGTGTTCCTGTTCCTGCTGCGCGCCGTCATGAAGGCGGGGCCGACGCTGCACGTGTGTGTGTGTCCGTGTGTGTGTGTGTGTGTGTGTTTTCCTGTTTCTGCTGCGCGCCGGCATGAAGGCGGGACCAACGCTGCAGGTGTGTGTGTGTCCGTGTGTCCGTGTGTGTGTGTGTGTTTTCCTGTTCCTGCTGCGCGCTGTCATGAAGGCGGGACCAACGCTGCAGGTGTGTGTGTGTGTGTGCGTGTGCGTGCGTTCGACGACAACACCGGGTAGTCGGTGCTGTAGCCTGATGACGCCTCTCTCTCCCTCCCCCTCTCTCTGCCTCTCTCTCTCTCTGTCAGTCTCTCTCCCTCAGTCTCTCTCCCTCCCTCTCCTCTCTCCCTCTTCCTCTCTCTTCTCTCCCTCTCTTCTCTCCCTGTTTCTCTCTGACACACACACACACACACACATACACAGGTGTTTGACTACAACACGGGCTACCCTGCCGATGACGCCCTCACCAAGAGCCTCATGACGTCGCTCTCTTCCTCCCCTCTCTCTGCCCCCCTCCCCCTCCCTCTTCTCTCTCTCCCCCTCTCTCTCTCCCCCTCTCTCTCCCCCCCTCTCTCTCTCCCTCTTCCTCTCTCCCTCTCTTCTCTCTCTCCCTCTCTTACTCCCTCGCTCTCTCTCCGTCTCTCTGACCCCCCCCGCTTCCCCCGTAGGCCTTCGACTACAACACGGGCTACCCTGCCGATGACGCCCTCACCAAGAGCCTCATGACGTCGCTCGAGCGCAACCCCGCCCTGCTCGCGTCGTGCGGAGCACCCTTTGACGAGGGCCTGCTGTGGCAGGTGTGTGTGGTTGTGTGGGTGCATGTGTGTGGGTGTGGGTGTGGGTGTGAGTGTGGGTGTGGGTGTGAGCGCAACACCGCGCAGCTCGCGTCGTGCGGAGCGCCCTTTGACGAGGGCCTGCTGTGGCAGGTGTGGAGGGCGCACACACACACATGTACACACTCACACACGCACACACGCACGCACCGTTTGTCAAGGACCTTGCTGGTGGTGTGTATTTGTGTGTATGTGTGTGTGTGTGTGGTGTTTTTCACCATTCCAGGCTGCCACCAGAAGAGTAGCCTGCTTAGCTGGAAACCCCGTGTTACTTTTTCTATAGGCTGCCACACACCTCCCAACCACACATGCGCAGTAACAGTAACAGTAACATCGGCTTTCCAGCAAAGGCGACCTTCTAGTCCTACTACCACCGCCGAGACCCAAGTCCAGTTACGGCCCTAACAATTACTTGTGAGGGGCGGTAACCACTAGCCGGCAGCCTGCCAGTGCGCAACACATGCACACACTCACATATACATACCTTACCATGCATACACACACACACATACACACACATCACAGGCGCGCGAGCCAGCGGAGCGCGAGCACCTCGAGAGCCAGCTGCAGGTGTGTGTGTGTGTGCGGGTGCATGCGTGTGTGTGCGCGTGCATCTGGAGAGCCAGCTGCAGGTGTGTGTGTGTGTGTGTGTGTGTGTGCATGTGCGCGTGTGTGTGTGTGTGCGTGCATCTGGAGAGCCAGCTGCATGCTGGCAGGGTGGTCACGGGTTTCAGGGTTGTCGGGGTCAGGGCCGGCCGGGTGCGAGCACCAGCCAGAGGGGGGGCCAGCTGCTGGTTGGCGGGGGGGGACTGTGTCGCACACCGCCACTAAGACCGGCTTCGCCAGTTTGCTACGCACACACACACACACACACACACAAACGGGACACACATCATGCCTTTCGTCTACGAGGTAGATGCGTCCGCGCTACACGCAGCAACATGCAACAGCACGCAACAACATGCAACATGCAACAACACGCAAAAACGTGCAACAACATGCAACAACACACAACAACATGCAACAACACGCAACAACACATCAGCACGCAACAACATGCAACAACATGCAACAACGTGCAACAACACGCAACAACATACAGCAACATGCAACAACACGCAACAACGTGCAACAACACGCAACAACACGCAACAATACGCAGGTCGCGTTCCACAACATCACGAAGCTCATGGACTGCGTGGGGTGCGAGAAGTGCAAGATGTGGGGCAAGGTACGTTGCCTCCCTCCCCTCACACATGCACGCACGCCTGAGCCTGTGCCTCTCTCTCTCTCTCTCACACACACACACACACACCTCCTGTTGCATGTACCTCACTCTCTCACTCTCTCACTCTATCTCACTCTCTCACTCTCACTCTCCCACACACCTCTGCTGCATGTGATACTGCAGTCTCACTCTCTCCCACACTAACTCTCTCACCCACTCACTCTTCACAAGCCTCCTCTGCCTCAGCCTGTGCCTCTCTCTCACTCTTTCACACACACACACACACACTCTCTCTCACACACACACTCTCCCTCCCTCCAACACTCTCTCACTCTCTCTCACACTCTCGCACTCCCTCTCACACTCTCGCACTCTCTCTCACTCTCCCCCCCCACACACACACACACGTGACACCACAGGTGCAGATGCTGGGCATCGCGACGTCGCTCAAGATCCTGTTCTCGTCGGGCGGCAAGGACGGAGGCGAGCTGCAGCTGCACCGCAACGAGGTCATCGCGCTCGTCAACCTCCTTAATAAGGTGACCCAGCAGCACAAGGCATGACCCCAGCAGCATAAGGTGTGACCCCAGCAGCATTAAGGTGCGACCCCAGCAGCATAAATAAGGTGCGACCCCAGCAGCCCCCATACGATTATGGCGCTGTGGCGCTCGGGCGCTGTGGCGCTCGGGCGCTGTAGCGCTCAATCTCCTAAATAAGGTGTGACCCCAACAGCCGCATACGATTATGGCGCTGTCACGCTCGGGCGTTATACGCCGAGCAAGGTCGAATACGCTGCAGTGGTCCCAGCGAAGGATTTTAGTAATAAGTTTTTTGCCGGCTCCAGCAACTTTGACAGCTCATATTTGGCACAATACACAGCGGGTATTCATGCAACGCATGCCGTTGTGCTGCTCTCGGCAAGATCTTTCCAACGCATCGCTCCACGCCCTCACCCACCAAGTGTGGGGTGGTTTTCTGGGAAATGGGAAATCCGGCTCGGAGCGGTATACGGCTCGCAGGGGAATCATTGATACGCTGCCGGTAGACCTATGATGATGGATCTTACAGTCGTGTGTGACGCACCTGTGCGCCGCACACGACTGTAAAATCCACCATCGTCGTGACGTGCCTGTGCTGCTGTGTCGTCGCCCTCCCGCCAACCCCCGTTTGTGTGCTTGCGCTGTGCCGCCTGCCCCCTCCGCCCCCTGGTCGTGAAGCAAGCCGATCTCGTGCTTGTGCTGTGCCCCCCCCCGGCCCCCCCCACCACTTGATGATCAAGCTAACGCTGCTGCATGTACTGCCTTGCCCCACCCCCCAACCGCACCCCCCAAAGGTCGCCGACAGTGTGGAGACCGCGCGGCCCCTCCCTCCCCTCCCCCCCGCACACACACAACCTGGTCATCAAGCTCACGCTTGCCCCCCCCCCCCCCGACGCACACACACAACCTGGTCATCAAGCTCACGCTTGCCCCCCCCCCCTCACAACCGCATCACCCAATGTTGCCGACAGTGTAGAGCCCGCTCGATCGCTGCCTTGCCCCCCTCCCCACCACCCCGCCCACCCCCACACACAACCTGGTCATCAAGCTAACAATTGCCCTCCCCCCTCCCACACACACACACAACCTGATTATCAAGCTAACGCCGCTGCGTTTACTGCCTGCCCCCACCCCACCCCCCAACCACACCACCCATGTTGCCGACACAACCCGTTTCACCGACGCTGCCTGCCCCACACACACACATACACACACAACCTGGTCATCAAGCTAACGCTTGCCCCCCCCCCCTCACAACCGCATCACCCACAGGTCGCCGACAGTGTAGAGACCGTGCGGTCTCTGAGCCTGGTGGTGGCGGAAGAGCAGCGGGCGGAGGCGGCCGCTGCGCGGACAGCGCGATGAGGCTCCATGCGCCAGTTGTTTTACGGGCTCGGGCACAACGGGCCGGGGGGGGGGGGCGGAGGGAGAAAGTGACAGACACCAAGGCTTCGATTAAATTGCTAGAAGGGATTGGACTCTGTTAACGTTTCGGTCGTCCGACACGCCGCCGCCGCCGGAACAAAATCGCTGCTTCCACCGCCTCATGCCCGTGGTGTCGCCGCGTTCCTGCCGCGTGCCAAGCCCGCGACCTAAAGCAGTACACCAGCTGACCGGAGCTGGTGTATATCTAGGAGCTGGCCGGCTATCTAGGAGTCTCCTATGCGCCCCACCCACAACCCAACCCAGCCGGCGTCACTGCTCCAAGTCCAAGCTCTTGACCCAGTTTGCTACGATGCGCTTCCCGTTGGTTGTGATGATCGACTCGGGGTGGAACTGCACACCCTGGATGTGCGGGTACACCTTGTGGCGGCACGCCATGATCGTGCCGTCCTCGGTCCACGCCGTCACCTGGTGTTTGGTGGGGATGGCGCGGTCAGAGTCACTCCATTTGCTGTTGGAACGCTGTGCCCACACTGAAAGTGTGGAAAGAGGCACGTAAGTGTCACCCCACACTCGCACAACTGGCTCGTCGGGCCAGTCGCAGAGTAACACGCACGGAGTATGAGAGCGTGCTCCGCGCGTAACGCCCCGAACAAGCCTAGCTGGCAAGGGCGCATATTGGTGACAGGGGTTCCAACTTGGTGTGGGTTTAGGGTTTAGGGTTAGAGGGTTTAGCGTGGGGCGCGGCAGACCTTCCCCAGCGACACCCGCACCTCCAGGCAGTGAACTGAAGTGAACTGAAAGTGTGGAGGGAGACACGCAAGTGTCACCCCACACTAGCACAACTGGCTAGTCGTGCCAGTCGCAGAGTAAATGCACGGCGTATGAGAGTGTGCTCCGCGCGCAAGGCCCGGTACAAGCCTAGCTGACAAGGGGGCCTGTTGGTGACAGGGGGTTCCAACTTGATGTGGGTTCAAAGTTAGGGGTTTAGGTTTAGCGTTTTAGAGTTACGGGTTTAAGGGTTTAGCATGGGGCGTGGCAGACCGTCCCCAGCAACACCCGCACCTCCAGGCAATCGGGGATCGTCTCGCGCTTGATCACGAGGCTGTGGTACCGCGCGGCCTGGAACGGGCTGCGCGCGTATGCGTGTGTGTGTGTGTGTGTGTGTGTGTGTGGCGTGTGTGTGCGTGGCGTGTGTGTGTATGCATGCATCGTAACGGCACGCGTGTGTCGACCCAACCCACTTCTCCATCCCCTCCAGGATCCCAACGTTTGTGTGCATGCATGCATTGCGTCTGCGTATGTATGTGTGTGTGTGTGTGTTTGTGTGCATGTGCATGTGTGCATGCGTCTTGCGTGTGTCGACCAAACCCACTTCTCCATGCCCTCGAGAATCCCGACGTTTGTGTGCATGCATGATTTACAGTCTTGTTGGACGCCTTTAATGGCGTATTAGACTTGTGCTTGCGCACTCAATCCCTGAGGCAGGCAGATACTATCACCCGTACTAGTCCACTCAGTGGATACACATTGACTGTGTCCATCCCACTAGCTCTAGTACATCTGGTCGCGCCATGCGTCTCAGTTCGGGCAGCCAGCCTGGCCACCCTCCTCCTCCTCCGTTCATCACGTGGCGCACGCCTGACATGCCGCCAGCCTCCATGCATGGCGCTTGCGCTGCGAGGGCGCTAGCTGCCAGTGCACCTCCGTCCATGTGTCTCATGCAAGTAAGATTCGCCCTGCATGGAGACCCTCCATGCAGGTCACTGAAGTGCCCCGCGATTCGTGCCGTAGCTGCAGTCCGTAGGCCGAAGCCGTCGCCGCAGCCGATGTCAGTAGCCGTGGCCGCAGCCGTGGCCGATGCAGATGCCCAGAGGCCGGACGTGTAGCCGATGCGATGTGAGTGCAGATGCAGGGTGTCCCTGGCCGTAGCCGAAGCCTTAGCCGATGTCAATCAATAGCCGATGCCCATAGCCGGTGCCCTGACTGTAGCGTAGCTGCAGCCTCTGCCCTGTGCCGGTGCCCGTGGCTGCATGGGGTACCGACGATGGCGGCGCCGACTTCTGCCAGCAGCCTGCCCTCTGTCCCCGCATGCCTCGCAGTTGCCTGCCTTATGACGACGTGACTCGAACAGCCACTAGCGCTCTGGATCAGGGCAAATCGGCGACATAGCCGATTTTCCAAAACCCAGAGTCGCTCACGCTGCAGCAGCACCCTGTCAGCCCAGTTGGTCCGCCATTGGCGGCGTCGGGGCGGGAGCCCCCGACGATTTTGACATCACTTGCCTGTACCAACTGTGTGTGTGCATGAATGTGCATGAATGTGCATGAATGTGCATGAATGCATATGTGGGCGTGTGTGTATGCGTCTTGCGCGTGTCGACCAAACCCACTTCTCCATGCCCTCCAGGATCCCGACGTTTGTGTGCGTCACGGGCGAAGTCTTCCCGTGCATGAGCCCGCTTGGCGCCCGAATGATCTCGCCGCCAAACGCCTCGCCGATGCATTGGTGCCCCATGCACACGCCGAACAACGGCATGAGGGGTCCGAGCTCGAGCACCGCCTGCAGCGAGATGCCCGACTCCTTGGGCTCGCCTGCGTGCCGGGGAATTCGTGTGTGTGCAGGTGCGTGTGCGTGCGTGTGTGTGTGTGCCGATGCATTGGTGTCCCATGCACACGTCAAACAGCGGCATGAGGGGTCCAAGCTCGAGCACCGCCTGGAGCGAGATGCCCGACTCCTTGGGCTCGCCTGCGTGCCGGGGAATTTGTGCGTGTGCAGGTGTGTGTGCGTGCGTGCGTGTGTGTGTGTGTGCCGATGCACTGGTGTCCCATGCACACGCCAACCAGCGGCATATGAGGGGCCCGAGCTCGATCACCGCCTGGAGCGAGATGCCCGACTCCTTGGGCTCGCCTGCGTGCCGGGGAATTTGTGTGCGTGCAGGTGCGTGAGTTGTGTGTGTGTGTGTGTGTGTGTGTGTGTGTGTGTGCCGATGCATTCTTGCCCCATGCACACGCCAATCAGCGGCATGAGGGGTCCGAGCTCGAGCACCGCCTGGAGCGAGATGCCTGACTCCTTGGGCTCGCCTGCGTGCCGGGGAATTCGTGTGTGTACAGGTGCGTGTATGCATGCGTGCGTGTGTGTGTGTGTGTGTGTGTGTGTGTGTGTGCCGATGCACCGGTGCACACGCCGAAGGGCGGCATGAGGGGCACGCCACGCACGCCATGCACGCCACGCACGCCGGCAGCCCGCGGTGCCCACCTGGGCCGGGGGACACCATCACGCCCGCCGGGTTCATCGCCTTGATCTCCTCCACCGTCTTCTCGTCGTTCTTAAGCACCACGTACTCGCACCCCTGGTCCCCCAGGTACTGCAGGGCGGCGGCGGCGGGGGTGGTGGTGGTGTCGCGCGATCCGCCAACCAGGAGGGCGCATGGCATGCAGGCAGGCAGTACTGCTACTCACGCGAGGCACACCATATGCGCCCATCCC
>VFSX01000014.1:711102-763602 GCA_016618255.1 Chlamydomonas sp. UWO 241
GTGGTGGAGGGGCCGGCGCCTGAGGGGCAGCCGGACCGTACACCACGGCTCTCCACCCGACCCTATCCTGAGCACGCTCAAACGCCGTGTCCGAAAAAGTCTTCCAATCAGAACGAGTGCCACTAGTTTCGCCTAGCTGCTGAATCAGTAGCTTAAGAAAATAGTGTCGGGAGGAGGCTGGAGGCCGGCCTTGCTGCCGAGCCACATCCATTGTGCAGTCAAAAGTCGTACGAGGAAGACGAGAAGCCGGCATGCGCATCACATGGCCTAGCCACTGCATTGATCGCTTTGCCACAAGGCTCTCAATTGGCTCAGTGTCGCACGCCTGCCGAATATAAGTTAATCTGTGCCGGTCGACCAGGCGCACACCCAGAATGCGACGAAGGCAGTTAGAGTGGGCAATCTCCAATCGAGTCAGTTGTGTTTTAGTAGGGGCCCATGTTTCGCAGCCGTACAGAAAGTGGGGCAGCACGAAAGTGTTGTAAACCCGCATCTTAGACTGCACTTGCATCTTCTTGCTGGCCCAAATCTTATCAAAAGACGCAAACACGCCCAGCGCGCGACCGACACGCACACCGATCTCCTTTTCCACACCACCACTCTGGGTTATCCAACTCCCTAGATACTTAAATGCAGAGACGGTCTTCACTTCACCACCAGTCAGCGCAAACGTGGGCAGATCCGCGTCAAAATCTGCTGGCAAAATCATCACTTCTGTCTTGGCGGCGTTGATTTGCATGCCAAAGCTAGAGGACACTTTGTCAAGGATTTTCAGCATAAGCGCCAACTGAGCTGGGTCATGCGAGAACAAACATAAATCGTCGGCATACATCAGCATTACTATGCGCTCAACCGACGACGACAACACAGAGCCGCCGGCTCGGGTCACGACTGACACGCCAGCCCCCTCTGGCATCATGTCTAGCGCCTTTTTCACTATGTGGTCAATAAAAACATTGAACAACACAGGAGCAATGACGCACCCCTGTCGCACACCAGACGACACGGGGAATTCGTGCCCGATTTTCCCAGCCAGCCGCACGGCAGCTGCGGTGTTGGTGTGAAGATCCTCCAACAGATCAATAATGTGCGGATGAACACTATATAATCTAAGGACTCTCCACAGTGCCGCACGGTTTATGCAATCGTAAGCTTTAGAATAGTCGACAAATGCCACAGCCATGCATTGTTTGTACTCGGCATGTGCCGCGCTCAGCGAGCGCAGAGTAAAAATTGCATCAACAGTGCCTCTGCTTTTTCTGAAACCACACTGAGCCTCATGCAACTGACCATCAACCTGCGTGGAGACGCGGTGCAGAAGTATGGCAGCGTACACTTTCCCGGCAATAGAGAGAAGGCTTATACCGCGGTAGTTACCAGGGGAGTCACGCGGACCCTTCCCCTTATATAACGGTGTGATAATAGCAGTTTTCCATTCCCTCGGGGCTCTCCCCGACCGCCATACGGCGATGATGACCCGGTGGAGCCATGCGATGGCAGGTGGGCACCGCAACAGCATGGCGTCCAGCTGGTCACCGCCCGGAGCGGCGGCCGAGCGCAACGCTCGCACACACGCCTCCGTCTCAGCCAGGTCAGGGGGGCGCCCGTGCGCCTCGTCCACCTCTGTGGCGCGTGTGAGCTCAAACGCCGCTACATCGTTCTCCAGCTGGTTCAGGGTCTCGTCGCTGAGCTTGGTCTCCCCGCCATATAGCTTGTCGAATGACTCTGTCATGGCCTTCAGCACCCCGTCTGGACCGCTGTGCAGCGCGCCCGAGACGTCCCGCATGGCAGGTGGGATCTGATGGCTGCGGCTGCGGCCCGCCAGCCTGTCGCACGCGCGCGCAAACTGGCGCAGATTCTTCTTGCGTAGCATGTCTTGCGCCTCCGCCACCTGCTGGCCGATCCACCTCTCCCTGTCTCTCTGCACAGCTGCGTCGGCCGCGCGGTTGGCGCGGTTGCGCTCTCGTTTGGCAGCAGCAGACTTGCTCCTGAGCCATGCCGTGTGCGCGCGCACACACAGACTTCTTTCTAACGGTGGCCACCGCGACGACGATGCGCGTGCCGCGCTTGCCTACCCCGACAACCGCGCGCGCCCTCGCCCCCCCCCCACACACACAAACACACACTCTTGCACACACACACACGCACACGCACACGCACACCTACACTCATCCACCTTAACACACACACACCACACAAAATGACACGCACACGCACACACACACGCACGCACACCCACACACGCAGACTTATTCCTGACGGTGGCCAACCTCGTGCGCCTCCGCGACGACGACGCGTGCGCCGCGCTCGCCCACCCCGACAACCGCGCACACCCTCACCCCACCCCACCCCCAAACACACACGCACGCACACGCACACGCACACATTGACACACACACACACACGCACCCCACCCCCCACTCACAGACTTCTTCCCGACGGTGGCCAACCTCGTGCGCCACCGCGACGACGCCGCGCGCGCCGCGCTCGCCCACCCCGACAACCGCGCGCGCCCTCGCCCCACCCCACCCCCCGAACACACACTCTCACACACACACACACACACACACACGCACACATGCACACACACAGAGTTCTTCCTCACGGTGGCCAACCTTGCGTGCCACCGCGACGACGCCGCGTGCGCCGCTCTCGCCTACCCCGACAACCGCCCTCGCCGCCCCCCCCCCCCAACCACATACACACACACACACAAGACTTCTTCCTTACGGTGGCCAACCTCGCGCGCCACCTCGACGACGCCGCGCGCGCCGCGCTCGCCTACCCCGACAACCGCGCGCGCCCGCACAACTGGGTCGAGGAGGCGCTGCTGGCAGTTGTCGACACGTCAGCGCTCGACGGGTATCAGTTGTCAGTCAGTTGCGCGGCGGGCGGAGCGGCGGAGGTCGCGTGCCCGACGCCGGTGCCGGGAGAAGGTGGGTGTGTGGGGGGGGGGGGGGGGTATGCACACACACATGCGCGCGTGCACACACGCACACACACACACACACACGTGCACACGTGCGGCGTCCGTCGTATGCCTGATGCCGGTGTCGGGGGACGGTGGGTCGGGGGGGGGGGGGGGGCGGGGGGGGATGGGGATGCACACACACACACACATGCGCGCGCACACACACACACGCGCGCGTGCGCACGTGCGTGCGTGCGTGTGTGTGCGCGTGCCCGATGCCAGTGCCGGGAGACTGGGAGACGGTGCGTTCGGGGGGGGGGGGCTCTCTTTCTCTCTTTCACTGACACACACACACACACGCGCAAGCATGTGCGCACACACACACACACACACACACACGCACGCGCGCAAGCATGTGCGCACACACACACACACACACACACACACACACACACACACACACACACACGCGCGCGTGCACGCACCGCCCTCCAACCGCTGCCCCTGCGCGCCCGCTGCCCCTCCCCAACTCAGCCCCCCCCGCCACCCTCCCCCCTTAGACTGCCAGGCCCCTGCGGCTCCCTCGCCGGCCGCGGCGCGTGCGATACGACCGAATCCCTACCAACCGCCACACCAACGTCCCAACCGCCCCCCAACCGCCGCCCCTGCGCGCCCGCTGCCCCTCCCCAACTCACCCCCCCCTTCCGCCACCCTCCCCCCATTAACTGCCAGGCCCCTGCGGCTCCCTCGCCGGCCGCGGCGCGTGCGATATGACCGAATCCCTGCCAACCGCCACACCGACGTCCCAACCGCCCCCCAACCGCTGCCTCTGCGCGCCCGGCTTCGCTGGGGCTGGCTGCGAGGCGCCGATCACGGCTCTGTGGGACGGAGGCAGCACCGCGCTGCCCAGCCCGGTGCCCGGGGGGTGGAGTGTGCTCTACATTCCGCCGGTCAAAGCGACGGGCAACGGGTCGCGTTACGGGCCGCAGGTGTGTGGAGGGGGGGGGGGTGAGGGCAGGGTTGCCCATAGAAGGTTGAACAAGGGTTGTGAGAGGTTTTAAGAGAGAGGGAGCTGGGGGGGTGGAGCGTTCTCCACATTCCGCCGGTCAAATCAACAGGCAACGGGTCGCGCTACGGGCCGCAGGTGTGTAGATAGAAAACGCGTGGCCGGGGGGTGGCGCGTGCTGTGCATTCCACCGGTCCGATTGCTGGGGAACGGGACGCGCTATCGGCGGATGTATGCCGCGCTGCCCTTCCCCCCCCCCCCCCCCCCCCCCCCCCCCCCCCACACACACACATCTGTGCTCCACCCTTCCACTCCCCATACACAGCCTTCCGTGACCCAACCACCACCACCGCCACCACAACAACAACACAGGGCGAGCGGTTCGATCTCGAGATCAGCGTCCCGTGCGGCATCGGCGAGCTCGCCGCGCTGCTCCCCCTCCCCCCCATCCTTTCTGCACACAGGCACTCGCGCAGCCTCCCGTGACCCAACCACCGCCACCACAACAACAAACACAGGGCGAGCAGTTTGACCTTGAGATCAGCGTCCCGCGCGGCACCGGCAAGCTCGCCGCGCTACTCACCGTCATCGTGCCCGCCGTGACCGCGACCGGCGCGCCGGTCACGCCGCCACCGGTGGGTCTGGGTCTGGGTGTTATTCTTGGTGTTGGTCTTGGTCTTGGTCTTGGTGTTAGTGATGGTGTTAGTCTTGGTCTTGGTCTTGGTCTTGGTCTTGGTCTTGGTCCTTGTCTGGGTCTTGGTCTGGGTCTTGGTGTTGAGGGTGTACCCCCCCCCCTTCATTCAAACACGCGGCGACGGCGCCACCTTTGTTTGTTTGTCTGGCTGGCTGGCTGTCTATCTGAGAGTTCCCCCCCCCACACACCCCTTCATTCAGACACGCGGCGACGGCGACACCTTTGTTTGTTTGTCTGGCTGGCTGGCTGTCTATCTGAGAGTTTCCCACACACACACACCCCTTCATTCAGACACGCGGCGACGGCGCCACCTTTGTTTGTTTGTCTGTCTGTCTGGCTGTCTATCTGAGAGCTCCCCCACGCACACACCCCTTCATTCAGACACGCGGCGACGGCGCCACCGTCGACGGCGCGCCCTCGACGCTCGCGGGCGTGTCGCTGCCGAGGCTAAGCGAGCTCGACCTCGGGGAGTTGTACGGTCGCTCGCCGATCCAGGTGCGGCCGCTGCAGTGTGTGTGTGTGTGTGTGTGTGTGTGTGTGTGCGTGTGTACGGGCGCTCGCCGATCCAGGTGCGGCCGCTGCAGTGTGTGTGTCTGTGTGTGTGTGTATGTGTGTGCGTGTTTATGTGTGCACGCGCGTGCAGGTGCGGTCAGTGCAGTGTGTGTGTGTGTGTGTGTGTGTGTGCGTGCACGTGCGCGTTCGTGCGTGTGTATGTGTGCACCCGCGTGTGTGTAAGGGAGTCGTGGCAGGCGTCGGAGGTGGATGGAATATATAGCATAGCATAGCATATAGTATAGCATATATAGCATACCATACCATACCATACCATACCATACCATATAGCATAGCACAGCATGGTGAGCTGAGCCTTTGATGTGCCCCAGCACCTGGCAGCGGTGCTCCTGCAGGTGCGGTCCGCTGCAGTGATTTCATTTTTGGCTGTGCACACCCATTTGGCTGTATCTCAGGTGCACCTTGACCTTGAACACAGCCCAACCCGATGAGTGGATGGTTAGTCTGACAAGCCCGCCAGATAGAGGTTCGTCAAGAGCTTTCAAAGTACCTAAATGTTAGGACAAATGGTCAAAACGGGAGGTCAACGGTCGACGAGGTCAGAGCAGAATCCGGCTGTGGAACAATAAATTAAAATTCCTGAAAAGGAAATCACTGGGTCGCTGGGTTGAGTGCTGCGGCGGGTGTGCTGATGATGGATATAACAGTCGTGTGTGACGCTCCACCTACAGGCGGCGCATTCGACCTAGCTCGGCGTATAGCGCCCGAGCACGACAGACGGGTGGCTGGCTACTACTGGTGGCTGGCTCCCGGTGGTTTAGCTTCGCTTCCGGTGGTTTGGGGGAGGGTCTTTTGGTCCCTTCATGATGTTATACCTTGGGCGCGCCCTCTGGCCACAGGAGGGGTTGGGTGTGGAGCCTGCGCTGTGGTTCTGCTTGCTCGGCGCCGGCCACCAAGTGTGGACGGCGTTCCCTTGGGCAACTTTCGTAGCTTGACCTTTGGTTGACCTTTGGTGGGCCTCAGGCCTGCTCTTTCTCCAAGCCCCGCTGGAGCTTGGGAACCGTATGTGTGGGTTAACTAGTGGGTAAACTTGTGGGTAAACTAGTGGGTAAACGCAGGGTCCCACAAAACCTGAGCCCATCTCTCTATCTTCCCTCTATCTTCCCCATACTTTCATCCAGGACCTGTCGTATGCCTACGCAATCCTCTCGCGCGGGTTCGTCTACCGGGGCCCCCACAGCCGCGCCGTGAAGCCCGCCGCTGCCTCGGACGCCGGCTGGTTTGTCGCGATCTACAACGCGGCGCCGCGCAACCGGCGGGTCGCGTCCGGGAGGGACCCCGTGGCCAGCGGCGTTACGCGCGCGCTGCCGGTGAGAACACGCACATGCGCGTCAACATGCACACACACATGCACGCATACATGCGCCGCGCAACCGGCAGCTCGCGTCCGGGAGGGACCCCGTGGCCAGCGGCGTTACGCACGCGCTGCCGGTGGGGATCCATGCACCAACGCATGAACATGCACACACACACACACACATGCACACACATGCATGCACTGAATGCACATTTCCAGTCAGATCACGTACTGGCACACACACACACACACACACACGTACACACACACCACCACAGATGACGGTCAGCTTTTCGCGGTCAAAGGCGACGTCTGACTACGCCACCGGCGTGTATGTGTGCCCCAGGGTGTGTTTGTGTGTGTGTGTGTGTGTGTGCGTGTGTGAGTGTGTGTGTGTGTGTGTGTGGCGGGTGATGAAAGGCTGGGAGTGTGTGTGGCTGCGTGGCTGTGTGGGACTACGTGGCTGTGTGGGACTTGCCCCCCCCCCCCCCAATGACTGCAACGTACAACACTGATACGTCCTCCCCCTTTGCCCCCCCCCCCCCCCCAAACAGGACTGCAACAGCCACGGCGCCTGCGTGCGAGGGCCGCTGGAGGCCGGCTTTGCGTGGTGGGTAGTGGTCATGGGCTGGCAAGAGACAGGGCATGGCCGTTGCCAGCGGCGCACACAGGGCGTGAGGTCCTACCTATTAAAGTGCTATTCCTGCATGGAAAGGCTCCTGTGTCGTGTCCCGGAAAAACGAACAGTTTTTGCCATGGGCTGGGGGCTGCCAGTGATTTCCTTTTCAGGATGGTCACTTAATTATATTCCACAGCCGGATTTTGCATTAAAAAATCGATATCACCCCCCCTCTCTTCACACCTACCCCACACCTACCCCACACCTGCCCCACACCTACCACAGCATGTGCCGACCCCCATGGACCGGCCCCCTGTGTGGGGCAGAGGACAGGTCAGGCGGCACACGCGCACTCAGCGTGCAGCGTCGCTTCGGGTCTCCGTTTGTGAAGATCCAGCCAGGAGAACGGCACATTTACGAGGTGCGTTTGGGTGGTAGCTGGCTGGTAGCTGGCTGGCAGCTGGGGGGCAGCTGGGGGGCACCGCTGAGCGCGCCACAGCGCCGGTTCGGGTCGCCTTTTGTGAAGATCCAGATTCGGGTGTGTGCTGTGTGTGTGAGGTGCGTCTGGGCGGCAGCTGGGCAGCAGCTGGGTGGCAGCTGGGTGGTAGCTGGGCGGCAGCTGGGTGGCAGCTGGGGTGTGCCTGGCGGCACGCGCGCACTCAGCGTGCAGCGCCGGCTTGGGTCGCCGTTTGTGAAGATCCAGCCAGGAGAACGGCACGTTTACCAGGTGCGTTGGGGTGGTAGCTGGGCAGCAGCTGGGTGGCAGCTGGGTGGTAGCTGGGCGGCAGCTGGGTGGCAGCTGGGGTGTGCCTGGCGGCACTTAGCGTGCAGCGCCGCTTCGGGTGTCGCCGTTTGTGACGATTCGGCCAGGAGAACAGCACGTTTTCCAGGTGCGTTGGGGTGGTAGCTGGGCAGCAGCTGGGTGGCAGCTGGGTGGTAGCTGGGCGGCAGCTGGGTGGCAGCTGGGGTGTGCCTGGCGGCACGCGCGCACTTAGCATGCAGTGCCGCTTCGGGTGTCGCCGTTTGTGACGATTCGGCCAGGAGAATGGCACGTGTATGAGGTGTATTTGGGTGGTAGCTGGGTGGCAGCTGGGTGGTAGCTGGGCGGCAGCTGGGCGGCTGCTGGCAGGCAGCTGGGGTGTGCCTGGCGGCACGCGCGCAGTCAACGTGCAGCGCCGGTTCGGGTCGCCGTTTGTGAAGATCCAGATTCGGGTGTGTGCCATGTGTACGAGGTGCGTTTGGGTGGTAGCTAGGCGGCAGCTGGGTGGCAGCTGGGTGGTAGCTTGGCGGTAGATGGGTGGCAGCTGGGGGCCATGTGGCGGGCTCAGCGGTGCAGCGCCGGTTGGGGTGTCGCCTTTTTGTGGATCCGGATCCGACAGATCCGAGTGTGTGCCACGGGGGACGAGGTGCGTTTGCGTGGTAGCTGGGTGGGAGCTAGCTGGTAGCTGGCTGGTAGCTGGCTGGCAGCTGGGGTGTGCCTGGCGGCACGCGCGCACTCAGCGTGCAGCGCCGCTTCGGGTCGCCATTTGTGAAGATCCAGCCGGGAGAACTGCACCTGTACGAGGTGCGTTTGGGTGGCAGCTGGGCGGCAGCTGGGTGGCAGCTGGGTGGTAGCTTGGTGGCAGCTGAGGGGCAGCCGAGGCAGCGCCACGTGCGCACGCACGCACACACACACACACACACAGGTTTCCCTCAGCTGGTGCGACCTCATGCGCTCACGCGGCTCGCTCCACATCACGCTCACGACAAACCACCCCACCCTGATCCTAACCACATTTGCTGTCTCTGTCGTTCATTAAATGTTTGACACACGCACGCACACACACACACACACACACACACACACCACGCACGCACACACACACACACACACAGGTGTCCCTCAGCTGGTGGGACCTGATGCGCTCACGCGGCTCGCTCAACATCACGCTCTCGACAAACCCCGCGTCCGGCGCGCGCGTCGACATGCTCGTCACACAGGTGTGCGTGTGTGTGTGTGTGTATGTGCGTGAGGGGTGTGTGTGTGCATGTGTGCACACGCAGACACATACCCACACACTCGCATTCACTCAGCACCATGCACGCGCGTAGCACGCACGCACGTGTGCGTGCGTAGGCACGTTCGCACACTGACAAGGCACGTCGCCACGCAAACCCGCATTCACTCGCGTGCGTCCCAAGAGCATAACACGTGCACACGCAGACACACGTACACGCACAAGCGCACACACGCATGCACACATCGCCCCCAATCAACGTGCCCAACGCCCGCCACACACGCCCGCCACACCCAGTTCTCGTCGCAAGAGCAAAACACGTGCACACGCAAACACACGTTCACGCACACACACACACACACACACGCCCCCCACACCACCACCACCACCATACACATTCGCACCCAAGCAACACATTCACACATTCACACCCAAGCAACACATTCACACTCTCACACATTCACACATTCACACCCAAACAACATTCCCAACACTCCCCACACACCACATCCAGTTCTCGTCGCCAGAGCGAAACACGGGCGTGATTTTCTACGAGGCGGGCGGCGGCCTCCAGACGGTCGCGGGACCTGGCGTGGTCGTGGTGGGTTACAGGTGTTAAGGGTTCAGGGTTTGGGCCTGCAGTTCAGGGTTCAGGGTGTAGGCTGTTTTAAGGGTCGAGGGTTCAGGGTTTGGGCCTGCAGACGGTCGCGAGGCCTGGCGGTGTCGTGGCTGGTGGACTGCAGAGTGGTGCGTGTGCTCGTGCTCGACGCACGCACACACACACACACACACACACATATGGACAACCTGCCTACCACCCGCTGGACGATCCCCTCGTTCAACGGAATCAAGTGGCGCGTGCACCCTTACCACCCACACCCACACCCACATGTACATTCACATACACACACACACACACAGCACACACATACACACACACACACACACAACGCGCACACACACACAGATCGACAACCTGCCTACCACCCGCTGGACGATCCCCTCGTTCAACGAAATCAAGTGGCGCGTGCTTATCTACAACGACGACTCTGTCACAGCGGCGCTCGGGGACTACCAGGTCAAGGTGTGTGGAATTGTGGAAGTCTGGGTGGAAGTGTGGAAGTGTGGGTGGTAGTCTGATTTTGTATGGATACCCCAAGGTGTTTGGATTTGTGGAATTGTGTTTCGAAGAGTGCCCGTATTCAAACAGGCACACACACATAGCAGGGTGTGACACACACGCACACGCACAACACACACACACACACGCGCGTGCGCACACACACACCGACACAAGCATGCACACCCCTCCCCTCCCTGCCCCTCAGTTCTGGATCAAGCCGAGCAGCGCGCCTTGTCAGCATCACACACACGAGCACATACACACACACACGCACACACACACTCATGCGCGGGGTCTCATACGCCATCAATGGCGCCCGTCGGATTGTAAAATCGACCACACGCACACGCACACACGCGCACGCGTGCACAAACTTTCAAACCCTCCCTCTCACACCCATGCAGTTCTGGATTGAGTCGAGCAGCTCGCCGTGGCGCCCGAGCGCGTCATCGCACGCACACGTACACAAACACACACAGTGTGACACAAGCCACACACACACACACACGCACACACTCTCTCTCACATGCACGCAGTTCTGGATCCAGTCGAGCAGCTCGCCGTAGCGCCCGAGCGCGTCATCGCACGCACACGTACACACACACACAATGTGTGACACAACACACACACCCACACGCACACGCACACACTCCCTCTCACATGCACGCAGTTCTGGATCCACTCAAGCAGCTTGCCGTGGCGCCCGAGCGCGTCATCGCACGCACACGAACACACACACACACAGTGTGTGACACAACCCACACACACACACACGCACACACGCACACACTCCCTCTCACATGCAGGCACTTCTGGATCCAGTCGAGCAGCTCGCCGTGGCGCCCGAGCGCGTCATCGCACGCACACGTACACACACACACACACACAGTGTGCGACACAAACCCCCCCAACACACACACGCACACACTCCCTCTCACATGCACGCAGTTCTGGATCCAGTCGAGCAGCTCGCCGTGGCGCCCGAGCGCGTCATCGCACGCACACGTACACACACACACACACATTGTGACACAACCCACCCACACACACACACACACACACACTCCCACTCACATGCACGCAGTTCTGGATCCAGTCGAGCAGCTCGCCGTGGCGCCCGCGCGCGTCATTGCACGCACAAGTACACACACACACACAGTGTGTGACACAACCCACCCACCCACACACACACACGCACACACTCCCTCTCACATGCACGCAGTTCTGGATCCAGTCGAGCAGCTCGCCGTGGCGCCCGCACGCGTCATTGCACGCACACGTACACACACACACACAGTGTGTGACACAACCCACACACACACACACACGCACACACGCACACTCACATGCACGCAATTCTGGATCTAGTCGAGCAGCTCGCCGTTGCGCCCGAGCACGTCATCGCACGCACACGTACACACACACACACACACAGTGTGACACAACCCACACACACCCACACGCACACACTCCCTGTCACATTTACGCAGTTTTGGATCCAGTCAAGCAGCTTGCCGTGGCGCCCGAGCGCGTCATCGCACGCACACGAACACACACACACACAGTGTGTGACACAACCCACACACACACACACGCACACGCACACACTCCCTCTCACATGCAGGCAGTTCTGGATCCAGTCGAGCAGCTCGCCGTGGCGCCCGAGCACGTCATCGCACGCACACGTACACACACACACACACACATTGAGCGACCCAACCCCCCCCCACACACACACGCACACACTCCCTCTCACATGCACGCAGTTCTGGATCCAGTCGAGCAGCTCGCCGTGACGCCCGAGCACGTCATCGCACGCACACGTACACACACACACACAGTGTGTGACACAACCCACACACACACACACGCACACACTCTCTCTCACATGCACGCAGTTCTGGATCCAGTCGAGCAGCTCGCCGTGGCGCCCGAGCGCGTCATCGCACGCAC
This sequence comes from Chlamydomonas sp. UWO 241, assembly GCA_016618255.1. Taxonomy (NCBI): domain Eukaryota; kingdom Viridiplantae; phylum Chlorophyta; class Chlorophyceae; order Chlamydomonadales; family Chlamydomonadaceae; genus Chlamydomonas; species Chlamydomonas priscui. The sequence goes on from VFSX01000014.1 coordinate 723,276, forward strand.
ACGTACACACACACACACAGTGTGTGACAACACACACACACACACGCACACACTCCCACTCACATGCACGCAGTTCTGGATCCAGTCGAGCAGCTCGCCGTTGCGCCCGAGCGCGTCATTGCACGCACACGTACACACACACACACAGTGTGTGACAACACACACACACACACGCACACACTCCCTGTCACATGTACGCACTTCTGGATCCAGTCAAGCAGCTTGCCGTGGCGCCCGAGCGCGTCATCGCACGCACACGTACACACACACACAGTGTGTAACACAACCCACACACACACACACACGCACACACTCCCTCTCACACGCACGCAGTTCTGGATCCAGTCAAGCAGCTCGCCGTTGCGCCCGAGCACGTCATCGCACGCACACGTACACACACACACACAGTGTGTGACACAACCCACACACACACACACACGCACACACACCCTCTCACATGCACGCAGTTCTGGATCCAGTCGAGCAGCTCGCCGTGGCGCCCGAGCGCGTCATCGCGCGCACACGTACACACACACACACACACAGTGTGACACAACCCACACACACACACACGCACACACACCCTCTCACATGCACGCAGTTCTGGATCCAGTCGAGCAGCTCGCCGTTGCGCCCGAGCGCGTCATTGCACGCACACGTACACACACACACACAGTGTGTGACAACACACACACCCACACGCACACACTCCCTGTCACATGTACGCACTTCTGGATCCAGTCAAGCAGCTCGCCGTTGCGCCCGAGCACGTCATCGCATGCACACGTACACACACACACACAGTGTGTGACACAACCCACACACACACACACACGCACACACGCACACACTCCCTCTCACATGCAGGCAGTTCTGGATCCAGTCGAGCAGCTCGCCGTGGCGCCCGAGCGCGTCATCGCGCGCACACGTACACACACACACACACACAGTGTGACACAACCCACACACACCCACACGCACACACTCCCTGTCACATTTACGCAGTTCTGGATCCAGTCAAGCAGCTTGCCGTGGCGCCCGAGCGCGTCATCGCACACACACGTACACACACACACACAGTGTGACACAACCCCCCCCCCCCACACACACACACACGCACACACTCCCTGTCACATGTACGCAGTTCTGGATCCAGTCGAGCAGCTCGCCGTGGCGCCCGAGCGCGTCATCGCACGCACACGTACACACACACACACACACAGTGTGACACAACCCACACACACCCACACGCACACACTCCCTGTCACATGTACGCAGTTCTGGATCCAGTCAAGCAGCTTGCCGTGGCGCCCAAGCGCGTCATCGCACGCACACGAACACACACACACAGTGTGTGACACAACCCACACACACACACACACGCACACACGCACACACTCCCTCTCACATGCAGGCAGTTCTGGATCCAGTCGAGCAGCTCGCCGTGGCGCCCGAGCGCGTCATCGCACGCACACGTACACACACACACACACACAGTGTGCGACACAACCCCCCCCACACACACACACGCACACACTCCCTCTCACACGCACGCAGTTCTGGATCCAGTCGAGCAGCTCGCCGTGGCGCCCGAGCAAGTCATCGCACGCACACGTACACACACACACACAGTGTGTGACACAACCCACACACACACACACGCACACACTCTCTCTCACATGCACGCAGTTCTGGATCCAGTCGAGCAGCTCGCCGTGGCGCCCGAGCGCGTCATCGCACGCACACGTACACACACACACATTGTGACACAACCCACACACACACACACACACACACTCCCACTCACATGAACGCAGTTCTGGATATAGTCGAGCAGCTCGCCGTGGCGCCCGAGCGCGTCATCGCACGCACACGTACACACACACACACAGTGTGTGACACAACCCACACACACACACACGCACACACTCCCTCTCACACGCACGCAGTTCTGGATCCAGTCGAGCAGCTCGCCGTGGCGCCCGAGCGCGTCATCGCACGCACACGTACACACACACACACAATGTGTGACACAACCCACCCACACACACACACACCCACACGCACACACTCCCTGTCACATGTACGCAGTTCTGGATCCAGTCAAGCAGCTCGCCGTGGCGCCCGAGCGCGTCATCGCACGCACACGTACACACACACACATTGTGACACAACCCACACACACACACACACACACACTCCCACTCACATGAACGCAGTTCTGGATATAGTCGAGCAGCTCGCCGTGGCGCCCGAGCGCGTCATTGCACGCACACGTACACACACACACACAGTGTGTGACACAACCCACCCACACACACACACGCACACACGCACACTCACATGCACGCAGTTCTGGATCTAGTCGAGCAGCTCGCCGTTGCGCCCGAGCGCGTCATCGCACGCACACGTACACACACACACCGTGTGTGACACAACCCACACACACACACACACGCACACACTCTCTCTCACATCCACGCAGTTCTGGATCCAGTCGAGCAACTCGCCGTGGCGCCCGAGCGCGTCATCGCACGCACACGTACACACACACACACACACAGTGTGCGACACAAACTCACACACACACACACACACGCACACACTCCCTCTCACATGCACGCAGTTCTGGATCCAGTCGAGCAGCTCGCCGTTGCGCCCGAGCGCGTCATCGCACGCACACGTACACACACATTCACAGTGTGACACAACCCACCCACACACACACATACACGCACACACTCCCTCTCACATGTACGCAGTTCTGGATCTAGTCAAGCAGCTCGCCGTGGCGCCCGAACGCGTCATCGCACGCACACGTACACACACACACACAGTGTGTGACACAACCCACACACACACACACGCACACACTCCCTCTCACACGCACGCAGTTCTGGATCCAGTCGAGCAGCTCGCCGTGGCGCCCGAGCGCGTCATCGCACGCACACGTACACACACACACACAATGTGTGACACAACCCACCCACACACACACACACCCACACGCACACACTCCCTGTCACATGTACGCAGTTCTGGATCCAGTCAAGCAGCTCGCCGTGGCGCCCGAGCGCGTCATCGCACGCACACGTACACACACACACATTGTGACACAACCCACACACACACACACACACACACTCCCACTCACATGAACGCAGTTCTGGATATAGTCGAGCAGCTCGCCGTGGCGCCCGAGCGCGTCATTGCACGCACACGTACACACACACACACAGTGTGTGACACAACCCACCCACACACACACACGCACACACGCACACTCACATGCACGCAGTTCTGGATCTAGTCGAGCAGCTCGCCGTTGCGCCCGAGCGCGTCATCGCACGCACACGTACACACACACACACCGTGTGTGACACAACCCACACACACACACACACGCACACACTCTCTCTCACATCCACGCAGTTCTGGATCCAGTCGAGCAACTCGCCGTGGCGCCCGAGCGCGTCATCGCACGCACACGTACACACACACACACAGTGTGTGACACAACTCACACACACACACACACACGCACACACTCCCTCTCACATGCACGCAGTTCTGGATCCAGTCGAGCAGCTCGCCGTTGCGCCCGAGCGCGTCATCGCACGCACACGTACACACACATTCACAGTGTGACACAACCCACCCACACACACACATACACGCACACACTCCCTCTCACATGTACGCAGTTCTGGATCTAGTCAAGCAGCTCGCCGTGGCGCCCGAACGCGTCATCGCACGCACACGTACACACACACACACAGTGTGTGACACAACCCACACACACACACACGCACACACTCCCTCTCACACGCACGCAGTTCTGGATCCAGTCGAGCAGCTCGCCGTGGCGCCCGAGCGCGTCATCGCACGCACACGTACACACACACACACAATGTGTGACACAACCCACCCACACACACACACACCCACACGCACACACTCCCTGTCACATGTACGCAGTTCTGGATCCAGTCAAGCAGCTCGCCGTGGCGCCCGAGCGCGTCATCGCACGCACACGTACACACACACACATTGTGACACAACCCACACACACACACACACACACACTCCCACTCACATGAACGCAGTTCTGGATATAGTCGAGCAGCTCGCCGTGGCGCCCGAGCGCGTCATTGCACGCACACGTACACACACACACACAGTGTGTGACACAACCCACCCACACACACACACGCACACACGCACACTCACATGCACGCAGTTCTGGATCTAGTCGAGCAGCTCGCCGTTGCGCCCGAGCGCGTCATCGCACGCACACGTACACACACACACACCGTGTGTGACACAACCCACACACACACACACACGCACACACTCTCTCTCACATCCACGCAGTTCTGGATCCAGTCGAGCAACTCGCCGTGGCGCCCGAGCGCGTCATCGCACGCACACGTACACACACACACACAGTGTGTGACACAACTCACACACACACACACACACGCACACACTCCCTCTCACATGCACGCAGTTCTGGATCCAGTCGAGCAGCTCGCCGTTGCGCCCGAGCGCGTCATCGCACGCACACGTACACACACATTCACAGTGTGACACAACCCACCCACACACACACATACGCACACACACACACGCACACACTCTCTCTCACATCCACGCAGTTCTGGATCCAGTCGAGCAACTCGCCGTGGCGCCCGAGCGCGTCATCGCACGCACACGTACACACACACACACAGTGTGTGACACAACTCACACACACACACACACACGCACACACTCCCTCTCACATGTACGCAGTTCTGGATCTAGTCAAGCAGCTCGCCGTGGCGCCCGAACGCGTCATCGCACGCACACGTACACACACACACACAGTGTGTGACACAACCCACACACACACACACGCACACACTCCCACTCACATGCATGCAGTTCTGGATCCAGTCGAGCAGCTCGCCGTGGCGCCCAAGCGCGACATCGCACGCCCACATACACACACACACGGTGTGTGACACAATTCACACACACACACACACACACACTCCCTCTCACACGCACGCAGTTCTGGATACAGTCGAACAGCTCGCTTTGGCGCCCGAGCGCGTCATCGCACACACACGCACACACACGCACACGGTGTGTGACGCGACACACGCACACACACACCCTCGCACGCACACAGTTCTGGATGGAGTCAAACAGCTTGCCGTGGCGCCCGAGCGCGTCATCGCGCACACATACACACACACACACACACACAGTGTGTGACACAACACACACACCCACACGCACACACTCCCTCTCACACGCACGCAGTACTGGATCCAGTCGAGCAGCTTGCCGTGGCGCCCAAGCGCGACATCGCACGCCCACATACACACACACACGGTGTGTGACACAATTCACACACACACACACACACCCTCCCTCTCACACGCACGCAGTTCTGGATACAGTCGAACAGCTCGCTGTGGCGCCCGAGCGCGTCATCGCACGCACACGTACACACACGCACACGGTGTGTGACCAGACACACACACACACACACACACACCCTCGCACGCACGCAGTTCTGGATCGAGTCGAACAGCTCGCCGTGGCGCCCGAGCGGCTGGCAGCTCGCGCTGCTCATCTCTGTCTGCGGCATCGTGGCCGTCGTGTTTGTGCTCTTCTGGACGTCATGGCGCACGCACACGTGGCGCTGGATCAACAGCGCGCGCGCAGCGGCAGGGCTGGCGCCGGTTCTGCCGCGGGAGACCGCACAGTGAGAGTTTTGGTCTGGATCCCAAACCCTGCGGGAGGCAGATGCAGCAGCAACAGCAGTTGTAGGGACAGGAAACCTTGCATGCATGCTCCCACGCATGCGCACGAGCGGCGGCTGGACTGGTTCTGGTCTTGCCGCGAGACGGCGCGAGGTGAGGCACAAAGAGAGAGAGAGAGAGAGAGAGAGTGGGAGAGGGGGAGAGTTGTCACAGTTCCCACCCCAGCGGGGGCAGCGGCTCGTGCCTGCGCTAATCAACCTCACACCCGGCACACACGCACGCACACACATCCTGTTTGGGCTGGCGCCGGTCCTGCCACGGGAGAGCGCACGATGAGATTTTCAGTCTGGACCCTTGACCCTTGGCAGCATGTGCAGCAGCAGCAGTAGCTGTAGGGACAGGGCAGAAATACATGCGTGCTCCCACGCATGTGCGCGCGCGGTGGCTGGGCTGGCTCTGGTCTTCCCGCGAAACAGCGTGAGGTGAGGCACAAAGAGAGAGACAGTCGTCGCAGTTTCTGCCGCACGGGCAACCTGGGCAGCGGCTCGTGCCTGCGCTTATCAACTGCACACACACACACACACACACGCCCCCCCCACCCCACGCACACACAGCGATCGCCGGCGGCGCGAGCGTGCTGAGCGGCGCGCCAAGTCTACGCGCGGCGTGCCGCCAGGCATCATGGAGACGTTCCCGGTGTTCAAGGTGTGTATACAATACATGTTAATCAAGGAGGGGTGTGGGAGGAGTGTGGGGAGGTGTGGGCGTCTGCCGACCACTCCCCGTGCTCCTATGTGTGGAGGGCAGGCAGCTTAGTGGGAGCTTGAGGACAGCGTGGCATGCGATGACGCGCGAGGGCGTCGCGTCGATGCTAGATGGCCGACTAAAACGCTAGATGGCTGACTAAAACGGTAGATGGATGCCAAAAACACGAAATGACTGAAAAGCAAGATGGCTGACTAAAACGCTAAATGCCAGACTAAAACGCTAACCCCCCTCTAGGCGCCCCTCTTTGGGGTCCACCCTGGGTCCACCCTTTCAAGACGAGGGTTTGGGTTTTTAGGGTTTCACGGTTTAGGGTCTAGAGTTTATATGTGGCTCGGGCCTGATGCATGGCAGCTGATGCATGGCTGATGATGTGCTGTGTTTCCGCCGCTGTCTCCCGCTGTGTGGCTGTGCGATCTGCTGTGGCATACCTTGGAACGCGCATCGTTGTCGTCTCGTTTTCGACGGCGTCTTCTCGGTTGGTAGTCTATTTTAGTCGTTGCTATTTCTTAAGATTGATTCTGATAGATAGGTAGCGTGCTTGAAGCTGTGACTAGGTCACAGCAAACAAACACAAGCTAAGCTTCCTTAGTAACGAATTAACAGGATGAGTTACTAAGGAAAGGAGCCAGGTTATACCTGGCTCCTCCTCAGTTTCACCTTAGTGTGAACTGAGGCTATAAGCAGAAACTCTAGTTTCCTGCTCATCTACGATCTAAGGATCTACGATTAAACAGGAAACTGCACAAGAAGTGGCCCGACCGCCAAATCTCCTTTTACCTGCGCAGTTTGAGGACGGCATGGCGATGACGCGCGAGAGCGTCGCGTCGATGCTGGACGCGCGCGCGCCGGGCGGCGGCGCCGCCGCCGCCGCCGCCGCCGCCGCGGAGACCAAGAATAAGAAGATAGATGACAAGAAGGAGAGGGGGGCCGCCGAGACGGGCATGGGCGACAAGTACGTTGTTGCCGCCGAAGGCTCGTCGTCCGCAGAGGCAGGCACAGCGTCGTCGGCGGTGGTGAAGATGACCGGCGCGGCCGTCGCCGCCGCCGCCGCCCCGGCTCTCGACGCCGGCGGCGCTGCGTCCGGCGGCTCCTCGACGCCCTCGTCCTCAGACGGCCCCCGCGCCGACGCTGACGCCTCGACTCTCGACCCCCGCGGCGCTGTGTCAGGCGGGCCGTCCTCCTCCGACGGCCCCCGCGCGGCGCCCGCCGCGTTGCCCGCCGGAAGCGCCGTCCCTCGGCCCTCCCCCTCTGACGACGACAATGGCCCCCGTGCGGCGCCCGCTGCGCTGCCCGCCGGAAGCGCCGCGGCCGGCCCTTGTCCCTCCCCCTCCGACGACGACGACGACGACGGCCCCAGGTGCGTCGAGAATGGGGCCCATTCAATGGGCTGCCCGTGCGCCCAGCACATGCTCGTCACGCGTGCTCTGTGTGAGTGCCCGGCACGCGTGCTCTGGGCCTCTTCTCTTCCTATGCCCCCCACCTCGCCAGCCGCAAACAGCCATGGGGTGGGCTGCCCGCGCGCGCCCAGCGCACGCTCGCGTGCTCTGTGTGCATGCCATGTCCCCCCTCCCTTCATGTGCCTCACACCTCGCCAGCAGCAAACAGCCCTGGGGTGGGCTGCCTGTGCGCGCCCTCTGCGCGCGTGTGCATGCGCCCTGCACACGTGCTCTGTGTGCTCTGCGCCCCCCACCTCACCAGCCGCAAACAGCCCTGGGGTGGGCTGCCCGTGCACCCTCGGCGCGTGTGTGCATGCGCCCCGCACGCGTGCTCTCTGCGCCCCACACCTCGCCAGCCGCATGCAGCCCTGGGGTGGGCTGCCCGTGCGCCCTCTGCGCGTGTGTGCATGCGCCCCGCACGCGTGCTCTCTGCGCCCCACACCTCGCCAGCCGCATGCAGCCCTGGGGTGGGCTGCCCGTGCGCCCTCTGCGCGTGCTCTCTGCGCCCCACACCTCGCCAGCCGCATGCAGCCCTGGGGTGGGCTGCCCGTGCGCCCTCTGCGCGTGTGTGCATGCGCCCCGCACGCGTGCTCTCTGCGCCCCACACCTCGCCAGCCGCAAGCAGCCCTATGGTGGGCTGCATGTGCGCGCCCTCTGCGCGCGCGTGCATGTCCAGCACGCATGCTCTGCGCGTGTGTGCTCTCCACCCCCCACCTCGCCAGCCGCAAACAGCCTCCTCACAAGCCGCAAGCCGCCCTGGGATGGGCTGCCCGTGCGCACCCAGAGAATGCCCTCTGACAGTGTGCGCATGCATGTCCTGCACGCATGCTCTGCGCCCCCCCCCCCCCCTCCCCCCCGTTCATATGCCCCGCGCCTCGTTAGCAGCAAGCAGCCCTGGGATGGGCTGCCCGTGCGCGCTCAGAGAATGCCCTCTTGACAGTGTGTGCATGCATGCCCTTGCAGCGTCGCGATCGACCTGTCCCCTGCGCTGGGGGCTGACGGCGACGCGGACGCGCAGTGCGCCGTGTGCCTGTGCGACTTTGAGCACGGCGCCGTGATGCGCCAGCTACCGTGCACACACTACTTCCACCAGGTGGGGGGCTTGATGGGGGAGAGAGAGGTGTGTGTGTTGAGCTGCAGTACACAGCCTATCGAGCATCTCGTTGATGCACCGCTGAGCAGAGGACACAGGCATGCATCCCTCCCAAGGCACGCATGCTAACTAAGGTAACAAGCAGTCATCTCACTGCAATGCAATTGGCAAGCACTCACCTGACCAGGCAGACAAACAGAGCAGCAGTCTGGAGACAGTAGAGACTGTGTCCTGTCTGTCTGGTTAGCCGCTATTCCTCAGCAGGGGGAGCAGGGGGGGGGGGGGGGGGATGGTGGCTGTTCTTAGTAGGGGTGTGCACCAAAGAGGTGGCTGCGCCTGCTCTTGAATGGCTCTCTGACAGACGGCGTCAACAACCTTCTGCTTGAGGCCTCAAGGAGACTTAGCTAAGCAGGGGTGCGGTAGGGTCCTAGGGTGCGGTGTCCTAGGGTGCGGTGTGCCAGGGTGTGGTATCGTCCGAGGTGTCCTAGCGAGCGTAGGTACCGAGGAGGTCGTTGCCTGCCCTCAGATTGGCTCTGACGGGCGACTTGAACGACCTTGCTTTAGGCCAGGCAGCTTAACTTTGTAGGAGGAATAACTCCCAGGAGTATCTCCTAGGGGTGCGGTAGTGTCCTAGGGTGTGTGCCGAGGAAGTCGCTGTCTGCTCTCTAACGTTCGACTCTGACGGACGACGTCAACACCTGACGTGACAATGACATTAACCGTACAGGCCTGCCCAGCCGCGCAGGCGGAGCCTAGCTAGTGGTGGAGGCCGTGGTGTTAACTGTGTGGACCGGTATCAAGGCGTAACAACACCCCATGCGTGTGCCGCGGGACGGCTCGCCCGCGCGCATCACACTGCGCGCCTAAACCCCAGACCCTAAGCCCCAAACCCCAAGCCCTAAACCCGAAACCCGAAACCCGCCGCGCGCGCAGGCATGTGTCGACGGCTGGCTGTCCAAGCACACCACGTGCCCCATCTGCCGGCTGCTGCTCGTGCCGGAAGCCGACGCGGGCCCCGCCGCGGCGACGACGGCGACGGACGGCGACGGCACGGGCGAGGGGCTCGGCGGCTCAGCGAGCACGTCGAGAGGGGCCCCGAGTGCCCCGTCGGGGGCAGCGCTTGCGCCGGCCGCTGTGCCCGCCCCTGGAGGGGGGGCGCGGCCTGACGGCGGCTTTGTGACGCCAATGCAGGCGGCCCGGAGCCTCGTGTTCCGCCTCCAGGTCTGATGGCATGGCGGAGGAAGAGGGGGTTCAGCCGCAGCCCCGAGTGCCCCGCAGGGGGCGCTTGCGCCGGCCGCTGCGCCCGCCCCTGGAGGGGGGGAGCGGCCTGACGGCGGGTACGTGACGCCGATGCAGGCGGCCCGCAGCCTCGTGTTCCGCCTCCAGGTATGATGCCATAACAACGGAAGCGCGGCTGGGACAGGAGCTCCGGCCGCCGCCCACGCTGCCCATGGGACGGAAAAGCCGCCGCGCGTGCCCCCGTTGGGGCGCCTGCAGGCTGCGACGCGCCTTGTCTTCCGCCTCCAGGTCTGATGGCATGGCGGAGGAAGCGGGGCCCAGCCACAGCCCCGAGAGCCCCGTCGGGGGCAGCGCTTGCGGCGGCCGCTGCGCCCCGCCCCTGGGAGGGGGGGCGCGGCCTGACGGCGGCGGGCCGCCTTGTCTTCCACCTCCAGGTCTGATGCTGTGGCACGGAAGAGGGGCCCAGAGCGCAAGCTGCGGCCCCTGCTGCCTTGGGACGCAAGCCACAGCGCCCGCCCCTGGCGCAGCCTGGCGGCGGCGCCTACGTGACGCCGATGCAGGCGGCCCGCCGCCTCGTCTTCCGCCTCCAGGTCTGATGGCATGGCGGAGGAAGCGGGTTTCAGCCGCAGCCCCGAGTGCACCCCGCTGGGGGGTGCTTGCAGCGGCCGCTGCGTCCCGCCCCTGCGGAAGGGGAGCGCAGCCTGACGGCGGCGTTACCCCTCGTCTTCCGCGTCCAGGTCTGATGGCATGGGGGCGGAAGAGGGGCTATGGGAGCTGCAGCCGAGCTGCCTCTGCCCTTCCACCTCGAGGCCTGATTGAGGCGGATTGAGGGGCTGGGATTGGCTGGGAGCTGCGGCGGGCTGTCGACGCACGCGCGGGCGGCCACAAACCCGCGGCAGTGTGGTGCAGTGCGGCAGCCCGCCTCCCTCTTCCATTCCTCCAGGTCTGATGGCATGAGTGACACAGGACGAGGGGTCTGACCGGGCCATCCTGTGTCAATGGAGGTCCCGCCAAACGTTGAGGGTCGTGGGATATCCTGCCAAACATTGAGGGTCAAGAGGGTCAAGGGAGCTCCCGCGGAACTTTGAGGGTCAAGGGGGTCAAGAAAGCTGCCGCCCAACGTTGGGCCGTGGAAAGCAGCGTGTAGCCGCGTGTGCGTGGCTTTGACCACTGATGGAAACACAACTGCAAACAATGAGGCGACACAGCTTAAACTGAGATAACAAGGCTTCTCCTTGGCTTCAATAACCAACCACCATCTGCCAAGGGCGGCACAGCAACAAACTAGACGTGCACCAAAAAATAATGGTGATCACTGCTTTGAACTTGAATTGATGCCCTCGGACACAGTTGAACTTAAATTGCTGTCCCCTCGTATAAAATTGAACTGCTGCCCTCGCACACATAGTCGAACTGAACAGGAGAAGTTGTAGCCGACCTGTGACTGTAGCTACCAACACGCCGTCTGCCATTCACTGGACGTGAGAGTGCCCCACAGTGACACAGAGCTGTGTCCCACAGGGGCTACGCCCCACAGCATGGGAAGCAACGAGTCCTCGGGTCCTGCCTCTCCCTGCGCTCTGAGCTAAGCGCCAGCTCACACGTCCTGTCACACACAGCCTGCCAGTGCGGCAGTTCAGCAGCACGCGCAACGATGCAACCGCAACGCCCCTCCCCCGCGCAACGCAGTGCAGCCTCAGTGCTGCTTGGCAATGTACTCGACCGCCGCGCGGCCGGCGATGCGCCCGTACACTGCGCACTCGAGCAGCGAGTTGCCGCCAAGGCGGTTGGCGCCGTGCACGCCGCCGGCCACCTGTTACGCGCCGCAAGCGATTGTGTGTGTTGAGTGCGTGTGTGTGTGTGTGTGTGTGCGCGCGCACTTGTGCGCGTGGGAACGGCGAGTTGCTGTCGAGGCGGTTGGCGCCGTGTACGCCGCCCGCCACCTGTTATGCGCCGCAGGCGAGTGTGTGTGTGTGTTTTGCATGTGTGTGCGTACGTGTGTGCGTGAGTGAACAGCGAGTTGCCGCCAAGGCTGTTGGCCCCGTGCACGCCCCGCCCGCCACCTGTTCTGCGCCGTAAGCGAGTGTGTGTGTGTGTGCGTACATGCGTGCTTGTGTGCGTGTGTGAACAGCGAGTTGCCGTCGAGGTGGTTGGCGCCGTGCACGCCGCTCACAACCTGTTATGCGTCGCAAGCGAGTGTGTGCGTACGTGTGTGCGTGTGTACGTGCGTGCGTGTGTGAACAGCAAGTTGCCGTCGAGGCGGTTGGCGCCTCGCCGTGTACGCCGCCCGCCGCCTGCCATGCGCCGCAAGCGAGTGTGTGTGTGTGTGTGTGTGTGTCTTGTGTGTGCGTACGTGTGTGCGTGTGTGCACAGCGAGTTGCCGCCAAGGCGGTTGGCGCCGTGCACGCCGCCAGCCACCTGGTCGGCGCCGCAAGCGAGTGTGTGTGTGTGTGTTGTGTGTGCGTACGTGTGTGCGTGTGTGCACAGCGAGTTGCCGCCGAGGCGGTTGGCGCCGTGCACGCCGCCAGCCACCTGGTCGGCGCCGCAAGCGAGTGTGTGTGTGTGTGTGTGCGTGCGTATGTGTGTGCGTGTGTGAACAGCGAGTTGCCGTCGAGGCGCCGCAAGCGTGTGTGTGAGAAGGGGGGAGAGAAGGGGGAGACAGACGAGGTGGTCGATTTTACAGTCCGTCGGACGCCTTTGATGGCGCATTAGACCCTAGGAAAGAGGCCGGCAGCTGTCAAAATTAGACCCCTAGCATGCCATCTGCCATCATGATTGCTGTGCACGCGGTGCGTGTCTCAAAACAGGCGACAAGGAAGTCAGCCAACTCGTGCCAGAACCTGGGGTTCTCCTGGCCTGGCCGAGGATTCATAAACTCCCGCATCCGCTCATCTAAATCGGCCTCCTCGGGGCGAGGGATGGACCGAAACAGGCTGTGGGCCTGCACCCGTGCCTCTTCATAGGCAGGGCACTCAAATACCATGTGTGCCTCATCCTCTAGCCCACCGCATAGGCAGCACGCCCGCTGGCTGCGTCGCTGCCTCTGTCCCGCCACGGCGTAGCGCCCCCGCTCTATCTGAGGTGTGTGTGTGTGTGTGCGTGTTGGTGGTGGTGGGGGGCATGCGGTATACCACCTGGTGGGCGCCGCAAGCGAGTTCGTGTGTGCGTGAGTGAACAGCAAGTTGCCGTCGAGGCGGTTGGTGATGTGCACGCCGCCCGCCACCTGTTCTGCGCTGCAAGCGAGTGTGTATGTGTTTGTGTGTGTGTGTGTGTGCGTGCGAGTGTGTGTGTGTGTGTGTGCGCACGTGTGTGCGTGAGTGGACAGCGAGTTGCCGTCGAGGCGGTTGGCGCCGTGCACGCCGCCCGCCACCTGGTCGGCGCCACAAGCGAGTGCGTGTGTTGCGTGTGTGCGTGCGAACGTGTGTGCATGAGTTAATAGTGTGTTGCCGTCGAGGCGGTTGGCGCCGTGGACGCCGCCCGCCACCTGCCATGCGCCGCAAGCGTGTGCGAGACAAGGGGGGAGAGCAGGGGGAGAGAGAGGGCAGATAGACAAGCTCAAGGGGAAGGAGGGGGGGGGGGGGCATGCGGTAAGCCACCACGCGCGCGTGTTCTGTCGTGCTGGCTTGCGGAACTTGTTATGTGCGCATGAGACACCTCGCCAGCAGCAAACAGCCAAAGGCCGGCGTTGCCCATAGTCCCTTGCAAACAATCTAGATTGGTCTTGCCCCTGCGCGCGCAACGCGCCCTCTGCGCGTGTGCACATACCCCGTGTGCGTGATCTGTGTGCTCTGCGCCCCCCATCTCGCCAGCCGCAAACAGCCCTGGGGTGGGCTGCCCGTGCGCGCCCAGCGCGCCCCCTGGAAGCGTGTGTATGCTCTGCATGCGTGTATGCTCTGCGCGCGTGCTCTGCGTGCTCTGTGCCCCCACCTCGCCAGCCGCCAACAGCCCTGGGATTGGCTGCCCGTGCGCGCCCAGCACATGCTCTTCACGCGTGCTCTGTGCGCGTGCCCTGCACACGTGCTCTGGGCCTCTTCTCTTCCTATGCCCCCCACCTCGCCAGCCGCAAACAGCCCTGGGATGGGCTGCCCGTGCGCGCCCAGCGCGCGCGCGCTCGCGTCCACCGCGACTCCGCCCATCGTGTAGTGCACGACTGGGGTCACGATTGCGACGTAGAAGGGTCCGGAGTCGGGGACGGCGTGCGGGAAGACGGTCTTTACGAACCTGTCGGCTGTCGCGCCGCTCGCAGCCTCGTTGTACGCACTGAGCTCTGCGCGGAGCACCTGCACCGGGGAAGGGTAGGGGGGGGGGGGGAGGGAGACACACGAGTTAGCAGGCAAGGCAGCCTCAGCATCCAAGACGAATTCGCAGTGAGGGCGGCATCTCATCCAGCGGAGTCTGATCAACACTGATGAGTGATCAGTGCTCTGATCCTGTGGCGGCCTCCCTCACGAGGCAGCTCCCTCAATCCCACGACCCAAGAGATTGCGTGATGTCAACTGCAAGCAGTTACCTCTCAGAGTCTGCTCACCAGGCGGTTTTCTGTTCAGGATTGTAAATTCATGTCTGGAAGCAAGTTTACGGGAAATCCGGCTCCTAAATCCGGCCCCCAACTCCGGCTCCAAAAGGCAAAAGGGAAATCACGTAATTATTAAATTAAATTAGTTTCATTGAATCGCTCTGCCTGGCAGCTCCAGGCGAGCCGCACCTCTGCCTCCACGCGCATGTGCTCGGCCAGCTTCTCTAGGCTCTCGCAGTGCACAGCAAGGCCCTTGGACGCGTAAAACCCTAGGGCAGCGACCCCAAAGTCATCAGAGCTCGCGGGTCCGAGCACGAGGAACGCGCGCTGGTCGGGCTGGCTGCATATGTGTGTGTTGTGTGTGTGTGTGTGCGCGTGTGTGTTGGTGTGTGTGTCATCAGAGCTCAAGGAGCCGAGCACGAGGAACGCGCGCTGGTCGGGCTGGCTGCATGTGTGTGTGTGTGTGTGCATGTGTGTGTATGCATGTGTGTGGGGTGGGGATGGGGTGGGGGTGAGCATGCGGTGTGTGTGTGTGTGTGTCCTCATAGCAACGAGTGGCCGAGCACAAGGAACGCGCGCTGGCCGGGCTGGCTGCGTGCGTGTGCGTGTGTGTGAGTGCAGGAGGGGGCAAGGGGGGGGGGGGAGCACGATGTGTGTGTGTGTGTGTGTGTGTGTGTGTGTCATCAGAGCTCGTGGGGCCGAGCACGAGGAACGCGAGCTGACTGGTCTGGCTGGCTGGCTGTGTGTGTGTGTGTGTGTGCGTGCGCGCGTCCCCCTTTCCCCGCACAAATGCCCCCCCCCCCCGTGTGTGCGTGTGCGTGCCTCCCCCCCCCTCTCCACACTCACGTCAAGCAGCGCCACGCTGACCACGTCGCGCGTCGACAGCTTGACCCCCCCCCGTGTGTGTGTGTGTCCCCACACTTCACACTCATGCGAGCAGCGCCGTGCTGACGACGTCACGCGTCGACAGCTCCCCCCCCATGTGTGTGTGTGTGTGTGCGTGTGCGTCCCCCATCCACACACACCCCACACTCACGCGAGCAGCGCCGTGCTGACCACGTCGCGCGTCGACAGCTCGTTCACAAAGCGCTGGCCCGCGTGGTTGAGCAGCAGCGCGCCTGCGGGGTTAAGATTTTGGGGTTTAGCGGGGGCGAGGCTGGGATTGGGGTTTGGGGTTTAGGGGGTCAGGGCTCAGGTTTTAGGGTTCAGAGTTAAAACTCGTACGCACAGCGCTGTCCAGCGTGGTTGAGCAGCAGCGCGCCTGCAATCACACAAAGCGAACGCCGCTCAATTTGAGTGTGTGTGCGTGTGTGGGGGTTACAGAGGGTTTAAAACGCTGCCGCGCGTCGACAGCTCGTTCACACAGCGCTTGGTTGAGCAGCAGCGCGCCTGCGGGGTGAAGGGTGAAGAGTTTCGGGTTCAGGGGCCGGCACCCGGGGTAAACGCTGAACCAAACCATGGCCAACTCAAGTCTGAAAGGGTGAGGCATGGGCACAGTATGGCGGCTGTGGTAAGCTCTGGCATTCTCAAGTTCAACAAGATGCCCCCTTGAAAGTAAGCCCCCGCCCCCTCCCCTCCTCCTAACCAGTGGGGTGGGTGGGTCAGGTTACGTGAGGGGTTTGATGCGCACGCGGGCGACAGCAGCGACCCAACTCCCACCACATTCCATTCCCAGCCTCAGGCGCCCGCCTACCTTGGATGCGCACCTGTGATCGCTCGAGGCGCCGCCTCAGGCGCCACCCCCGACCGCCGACCTGGTGCGGCCCCCCACCCTGCCGATCTGGTGCCACCCCGCCGACCTGGTGCCGCCCCCCACCCTGCCGACCTGGCGCCACCCCGCCGACTTGGTGCCACCCCCCCACCCCCGACCTGGTGCGGCGACGGTTTTGTCGCAAGCTCTCTAGTTTTCGTCGTAAGTCGAGGGGGGCAGCCACATTCGCAGCGCCCGAGGCGGTGCCCGAGGCGCGGATCAACTCAGCTTGCCCGGATCAGGCGTCGCCTCAGGCGCGCCGCGACCGCCTCAGGCGCATCCCCGCCTGGCTGAGGCGTCGCCTCGGGCGCCACCTTAGGTGCCCACCACCGCCCGAGGCACAGCCCTGGCCGCGTGACGACCGCCTTAACTCGCGCGGCTCGGACGTTGGGGCTGTGGGAAAACGCACCCGCCCCGCGCAGCTTCTCTGGTGCGAAGAACTTAGTGCCGGCGTCAGGGGGTTGGGTCTTTGGTGCTGAGGGGTTTCCGGTCGAGGGTTAGTTTTTTTTGGGCAGGCTCTGGGGTCAAGGAGTTTAGCGCGAAGGCGGCGGCCGCACCTGCCCCGCGCAGCTTCTTTGGATTTGGGGTGTCCAGGGGTTAGGGGTTGAGAATGTCCAGGCAATGTTCAGGGGTACGGGGCTTAGTACGCACGCAGGCGACAGCAGCGCAGGGAAGGCGCACCTGTGCCGCGCAGCTTCTCGGGCGCGAGGAACTTTGTGCCGGCGTCGGGGTTGGAGGGGTCGACGAAGCCGGTGGGGTGGATCTGCACGTGCTCCAGGTGCATGAGGCTCGCCCCGACCTCTGCCGCAATCTGCAGACCCTCGCCCTGCGCCCACGGGCCGTTGGTCGTCGCGAGGGCCGCGGCCTGCGTTCAAAGTGCAGTTTCGTTTTCAAGGTTTAGGGTCCAGACAGGGCATGCTGCTTGGCGCGGGGCCAGCCGCCTGATGGCCAACTGCCGGCCTATAATCCAACTGGAGCCTTCGGCCACACGCACAGGCGCATGTGCGCTCGGCACGCGAGGGTGTGTGGATCTCACGGGAGTGTGTGTGGAGGTTTGGCGCACGAATCACACACTGCGGCGTCCACTGGTGTCCTTGAGGAAACATAGAATGTTGTGTTTGCCCCCGCAACATTGGAGGTCGCATGCCGATTGCCCCTGCAAGAAGGCGTTTTTTTTTCGGAAAAGTGTGAAATGGTCAATTTTCTCGGTTTTCGACGCGAAATGCCCGCGATTCGCCCCCGCAGTTCCCCCCCAAATTTCCCTGTCTGCCCCCGCAGCGGGGGCCGCGGGGGCTGCGGGGGACATCACTGATGACGTCACACCTGAGGGCTGTGCTTTGCCAGCAGCTCCTTGTTGGAGTGTGTGTGTCGACGTGTGGCGCGCAAATCACACAGTGTGACGTCACACCTGCGGGCTGTGCTTTGCCAGAAGCTCTTTGTTGGCGCCAAAACCGCCGGTCGCGAGGATGACGGCGCCCGCGGCAAGCTCGGCTGCGACAGAGGGAGAGGGGGGAAATAGGGCCTTACTCCCGAGGGTGATTAAGGGTTTAAGAGTTTTAGGGTTTAGGGTAGGGGTTCAGGAAAGTGCCGGGGGGGGGGGGGCACTCGCCTGTCATCGATGACTCAGTAGAGGCAGCGTCCACATGCTCGATGCTCACACCACGCCACAGTCATGGCTGAAGATTGAGAGCTAGGTAAAACCCCTCATGCGCGTGTTTGTAAGCACGCCCCCCCACACACACACCACACATGCAGCACGCGCACTCGCCTGCAATTGCCGACTCGGGCGAAGCAGCGTCCACATGCTCGATGCTCACGCCCGAGACCGCGCCGCGCGCGTTGAGGTGGACGCGCGACAGCTTTGTGCTCTCCATGACCACCACTCCAGGCAGGCCCTGCGAGCACCAAGAGAGCACCAGCAGAGCAACATCAGAGCAACATCAGAGCAAACAGTCAGAGCACCACCAGAGCACCATCAGAGCACCACCAGAGCACCATCAGAGCACCATCAGAGCACCACCGTAGTACCATCAGAGCACCCCAACAGAGCACCATCAGAGCACCATCAGAGCACCCCACCAGAGCGCCATCAGAGCACCGTCACAGCACTATCAGAGCACCATCAGAGCACCATCAGAGCGCCATCAGAGCACCATCAGAGCGCCATCAGAGCACCATCAGAGCACCATCAGAGCACGCTTAGAGCACCATCAGAGCACCATCAGAGCACGCTCAGAGTAACATCAGAGCACCATCAGAGCACCATCAGAGCCCCGTCACAGCACTATCAGAGCACCATCAGAGCACTGTCACAGCACCATAAGAGCACCCTATCAGAGCACCATCAGAGCACCATCAGAGCACGCTCACAGCACCATCAGAGCACCATCAGAGCACCATCAGAGCACCCCATCAGAGCACCACTAGAGCACCCCATCAGAGCACCACCAGAGCACCACCAGAGCACCACCAGAGCATGATGAGAGCACCATGAGAGCACCATCACAGCACTATCAGAGCACCATAAGGGCACCATCAGAGCACCACCAGAGAACTGTCAGAGCACCATCACAGCATCATCACAGCACCACTAGAGTCCCCCCCCCACAAGATTCCTCCACACCTTCACGTATTTGATGAGCGCGCTCATGACCTGGAAGCCCACGTTTGGCCCAGCAGGAGGCGACCACGTGCGCTTCTGGGAGTGCCCGCCCAGCTGCGTGACCTTGCCTAGGTCAAGCCCCTTGTCAATGAGGAACTGGAGAGCGTCAGGGGAGAGGTCCTGCGTGTGCACGAGGGTGTGTGTGCATGTGTGTGTGTGTGTGTGCGTGTGTGTGTGTGTGTGTGCGTGCATGTGTAAGCGTGTGTGCGTGTGCATGTGTGTGTGCGTGAGCGTGCCAAGGTTAAGCTCCTTGTCAACGAGAAACTGGAGAGCGTCGCGGGAGAGGTCCTTCGTGGGCATGTGTGTGTGTGTGTGTGTGTGCGTGTGTGTGCGTGCGTGCGTGTGTGTGTGTGTGTGTGTGTGCGTGTGTGTGTTTGGGTGGGGCAGGGCGGTGTGGCCGTGCCTAGGTCAAGCCCCTTGTCAATGAGGAGCTTGAGAGCATCAGGGGAGAGGTCCTGCGTGGGCATGAGAGTGTGTGCGTGTGTGTGTGTGTGTGTGTGTGTGTGCGCGTGTGTGCGTGAGCGTGCCGAGGTCAAGGCCCTTATCAATGAGGAACTGGAGAGCATCGGGGCAGAGGTCCTGCGTGGGCACCAGGGTGTGTGTGTGTGTGTGTGTGTGCACGCACGCGTGTGTATGGGGGTGGGTGTAAGCGTGTGTGTGTTTGGGTGGGGCAGGGCTGTGCTCAAAGACGTCCGACGGGCTGTGACAATCGACCACCACACACACACGCACACGCACACGCACACACACACGCGCGCGCCAGTGGTCCCTGGGAAGGATTCTAGTAATTCGTTTTTTGCCGGCTCCAGCAACTTTGACCGCTCATACCAGGCACAACACACAGCGGGTATTCATGCAATGCATGCCGTTGTGCTGCTATTGGCAAGAGCTTTCCAACGCATCGCTCCACGCCCTCACCCACTAAGTGTAGGGTGGGTTTCTGGGAAATGGAAAATCCGGCTCGGAGCGGTACACGGCTCGCAGGGGAATCACTGGCGCGCGCGTGCGCGTGTGTGTGCCTCCCCATGCCTATCCATGCTCCCACACACAGCTCCTAGCTAGTAAGCACAGTACAAACTCGAGCATGGCACCACCACAGTGATTTCATTTTCGGCTCTACACAGCCATCTGGCTGTATTCCGGCTGTGCTTTGACCTTGACCTTGACAGATTAACTTATATTCGGCAGGCGTGCGACACTGAGCCAATTGAGAGCCTTGTGGCAAAGCGATCAATGCAGTGGCTAGGCCATGTGATGCGCATGCAGGCTTCTCGTCTTCCTCGTACGACTTTTGACTGCACAATGGATGTGGCTCGGCAGCAAGGCCGGCCTCCAGCCTCCTCCCGACAAGTAACAACAACAAGTAACACGGGGTTTCCAGCTAAGCAGGCTACTCTTCTACTAGAGACACCTGCCGATACTCCAGCACACTTAAGTACTAGAGTGCCGGCGGCTCCCGGTCGATAGACTACCGCTCCCGCCGGCTAGACTACCCCAAACAGCGGTCTCTGAGAGACATGCCTGGCAAGGAGCATATAGGAGAGGACCTTCCTCAGGGTCACAGTAATGGCCTTGTGGCCAGTCAAGCCGGCAGAGCCGACTGGCGCTGACTGGAACGGTCCCCGCCTGGCAGTGCATGGCTGTCCAGCTCTCGTTTGCATGGGGCTCAGCCGGCGCCCCATGCCTCATGCATGGCCAGGTCCCACCCTCCAGGGGTGCATGGACGACAGAGTTGTCATGGAGGCTGCCTGAAGACCTTCCAACGCCAGTCACCGGCAGACGAGCGACCCCGAGGATGAGCGTGGTGACGAACGCTGCGATTGGTGAAGCGGCTCTACTCTGTGTTTGCCTCGGCGGTCGCCACCACTGAAGCCGTGATGGCAGCCCGCCTCCACGGGCAGCCATCTTGACCAATGTCCAGCATGCATTGACGGGCGCCAGCTCCTCCGCTCGTCGATCAACTCGTCGAGATTGGTGCCGCATGGCATCCTGCATGGGGGGAGGATAAGGGCCGTCTCCCAGCACGGGCCGCGGCAGCGCCGCGGCTACTCGCCAAGCCATGGCAGCGCCGGGCAAGCCGCTCCTGAAGTGTTCCACCGAGGGGCAGTCTAGCAGGAGCCAGGCCAGTCGTATTTTACCCCGCTCGTCAGCGGCACGGAGATCCTCGTCACCAGCAGCGCCGCATTGCTGGGTCCAGGGCTCGGCGACGAGAACGCGCCTCCGTTAATCGAGCCTCCTCCCGACACTATTTTCTTAAGCTGCTGATTCAGCAGCTAGGCGAAACTAGTGGCACTCGTTCTGATTGGAAGACTTTTTCGGACACGACGTTTGAGCGTGCTCAGGATAGGGTCGGGTGGAGAGCCGTGGTGTACGGTCCGGCTGCCCCTCAGGCGCCGGCCCCTCCACCACGGCGGTCAAGAAGATTGGCAAGCGCCACTTGACCCCCTATCCCCTAGAAGCAGTTAGGACCTATTTTGGAGGCGTCGCACAATAGCTCTCCTTTTTGCTCTGGGACTACACGTTGGCAGGCAGCCGGCTGGTGGCTACCGCCCCTCACAAGTAATTGTTAGGGCCAGAACTGGACTTGGGTCTAGGCGGTGGTACTAGGACTAGAGGTAGTCTTTGCTGGAAAGCCAATGTAACTGTAACTGCTTTGACCTTCAACACAGCTCAACCCATTCAGTGGATCGTTAGTCTGACGAGCCCGCCCTGACCGAGCTCGACAACAGCCTTCAAATGGCCTCTATATTCGAGGGTAAACGGTCAACGGGAGGTCGAATTTCAACGCGGTCAAAGCAAAATCCGGCTGTGGAACAATTAATTAAAAGTCCTGAAAGTAAAATAACCGTGTTAGTCACAAGCTCACCACCAACTGCTGCACGAGCGCCTCATCGCTGTAGCCCCCTCCGCTCTGCATCGTGTCGTGCTTGAACAGCTCGGGGGTGTCACCGCCGTCTCGGTTGAGGGCGTTCATGCCAGAGGAGGCCTTGGGGGGGGGGGGGCGTGCATGGCATGGTGCACGGCGGACGCCATGCAAACCATGCGAGTTCGCAACACACGGTTCTCCCACATGCTCTCCCACATCCCAACCCCACATCCCAAACCCATACCTTCTGAGAGTTGCCACCCAGGCGAGGCATCTTCTCCAGCAGCACGATCTCCGCTGACACGCCTTGTGCTTGTGCCACCTCATATGCGTCTATAGCCGCAGCCAGGCCAGCTAGACCGCCACCTACAACCACGATCTTGTGGCTATCAACTTCCAACGCTGTCGGCGCGGCGGGCGAGCTCATATGGTTCTGCAACAGGTGGAGACTTACGTAAATGAGCGCGGTGCCGAGTACAGCGGCTACTAAGTTCGCAGCGTGCATGGCAGAGAGTACACAAGCACGGGACTTGCCGTGAGGCGCTCTCGGAGATGTGTGGGCGTCGCTTTTACTCTTCCTCGGACCCCGGCGTCGATGCAGCACCCGGACAGCGACTCCAACGTGTACCAGTGCTTTAGCGCCGGATTGGGTCGCACAGTGGGGCTTGGAAGGGGGCGCACGCGTACGTTTTGGGTTCGGCAACACGACGCGTCGCCTGGGTTGCTGAGACAATGAATGCGTGCAGTGTGCATGCACGCATGGGTCCCCAAGAATGTGCCCAGAATGTGCCCAGAATGTGTCAGCGCAGAATCAGCACTCCTCGCGATTTGTACTTTGTTTACACTTTTGGGTTCCTAACTTTTGGTTCACGTCATCCAGCAGAGCCAAAAGCAGTCCTGGGACACCTGACTAGCTCAGGCGCACGAGTTTGTAACCTCTCTAGTCGCGTGGGATCTCTCCGCACAGCTCTACTTGCCTGACACAGTGCAAGCCCTTTCCGCTTCAGCACGGCCAGGCCCCTCCACCAGCCGCCATGAAGCTGGATCTGAGCGTGCTGGATGCGCCTAGGGGCGCGCGGGCGATGGAGCAGGGCGCTCTGGCGCCTGATCTCGACCCAAAGCTCGCCGCGTGCTTCCCCCTGCCGGCCGTGACGGACGTGAGAGCTGGGCGTTCGTGGGCATGTGTGAGCCAGCGCACCGTTTGACCACGGCTCCAGCCGATCTCGCCCTGGCTGGACCACTCTCATGCACCCATGCCACAACCCCATGCGCACGCAGCTGGACTCGTTTGAGAAGGAGGTCGTGGAGATGGTCAAGCCCAGCCACGGCACCACCACGTTAGGCTTCATCTTCAAGCACGGCGTGATCATCGCGGTCGACTCGCGGGCAACCATGGGCTCGTACATCTGTGAGTGTTCGCATGGGGCCGCGCATGAGATCGCATGGGCACATGGGGATACTACATTCACCATATCACCATCACTACATGGTGAGACGCATGTACTGACCATGCGTCGATCACGCCGTGAGCATGTGGGCATGTGCACTGGGCTGGGCGCACGCGCTCACCATGCATCGATCACGCCGTGCTCCTGCGCCATGCACGCTCTCATACGTCGATTGGCTCCAGCCCACCATGCGTCGATCACGCCCGTGCTCCTGGGCATGTGCACTGGGCTGGACGCACAGCCTCACCATGCGTCGATCACGCCGTGCTGCTGCGCCATGCATGCATGCACGCCAAGGCCAGGCGTCTCCCCCGCATGAGCCCCCCCCCCCCCCGCCCCCTCGCTCGCGCAGCGTCACAAACGGTGAAGAAGGTGATTGAGATCAACCCGTTCCTGCTCGGTACGATGGCCGGTGGTGCGGCCGACTGCCAGTTCTGGCAGCGCAACCTGGGGCAGCAGTGCCGCCTGTACGAGCTCCAGAACGGCAAGCGCATCACCGTGCGCGCAGCGTCCAAGCTGCTCTCAAACACGATGTTCTCGTACCGCGGCATGGGCCTCTCGATGGGAACGATGGTCGCGGGCTACGACACCACCGGGCCCGGCCTGTACTACGTCGACTCCGACGGACAGCGCACCAAGGGCCAGCGCTTCAGCGTCGGATCCGGATCGCTGTACGCGTACGGAGTGCTCGACGCGGGCTACTCGCACGACATGAGCGTGGAGGACGCGATTGAGCTCGGCCGCCGCTCCATCTACCACGCGACGTTCCGCGACTGCGCGTCTGGAGGGACCGTGTCGGTGTACCACGTGACTGCAGACGGCTGGACCAAGGTGGGCGGCGACGACGTGGGCGAGCTGCACTTCAAGTACTACCCGCAGCCAGAGCTGCACCCGTCAAACGCGACCGAGGTGCTCGCGTGACGTGGTGGCAGGGGCAGGCGCGCGCGCGCGCGTGTGCAGTGGCGCACAGCTGGGCGGGAGTCGGCGAGTCGTGTTCGTTTAGGGTTATGGGTAGCAGAGAAGGGGAGGGGGGACACGGCTCGCACAGTTCGTCTACAACTGTCGTTTGGGGCGTCAACCCAACATGTATGGTGTAAACACCGTCTACGCTGTCTTTCAGTTGGGGTATCGCGCATCGCGACGCTGCGGAACAGCGAGGTTGACTCGGATCCTCTTTCGCCGATCACATTCTGAATTGTGAGGAGATTACATTCTTAATATATCATATTGCCTGCACGCATATTTACTACCGGTCGCTGTCGTTGAGCCCTTCGACGCGGATCTCCGAGTCTTGCAGCCCGCCGGGTCCACTGTGCTGGCTTGGTGTGTGTGGGCCGCCTCTGCCCTGTGGCTGCTGGAAGCTGCCTTGCGGTGGGCCGCCCCCGTTGCCCCAGCCACCTTGCTGCGAGCCATTGCCCCACTCGCTGTGCTGCTGCTGCTGCGATGGGCCATTGCTCCACCCGCCCTGCTGCGGGCCGTTGCCCCATCCGCCCTGCTGCTGCTGCTGCGGGCCATTGCTCCACCCGCCCTGCTGTGGGCCATTGCTCCAACCCCCTTGCGGGCCGCCATTGCCCCAGTTGTTGCCCGGCTGCTGCGAGCCGTTGCTCCAGCTGCCCTGCGGCGTGCCCTGGAAGCTGCCCTGCTGCTGGTACCCCTGCGGCGGGCCGTTGCCCCAGCCCCCTTGCGGCGTGCCCTGGAAGCTGCCCTGCTGCTGGTAGCCCTGCGGGGGGCCGCCGTTGCTCCAGCCGCCGCCCCCTTGCTGCGGCGCAGCGCCGCTGTTCCAGGCGCCTGGGCCCTGGCCTGGCGGCGCACCAGAGATGCTGCCCTGCGGGCTGACCGCCCCGTGCCCGCCGGGTCCGCCAGGTCCGCCGTTCCAGCCGCCTGGGCCTTGAAACGCACCAGAGATGCTGCCCTGCGGGCTGACCGCCGCAGGCCCGCCACCCGGTTCCTGGGTCGGCAGCGGGCCGCTCCGGCTGTTCCCAACCGGGGCGCCCTGCTGGAAGCTGCCCCCGTGCTGCCCGTAGCTGCCCTGCGGGAGGCCGTTCCCGTTCCCGTTGTTCCAGCCGCCGCCGCCCTGCTGCTGCTGCTGCGGCCCCGACGGGCCGTTCCACCCGCCTCCCTGCTGCGGCCCGCCCCACCCGCCGTGCGGGCTCTGCTGCTGCTGCTGCTGCTGGTACCCCTGCTGCCCAGGGCCGTTGCCCCACCAGCCCTGCTGCTGCTGCTGCTGCTGCCCCTGGACGCTGCCGCCGCCGCTGACGATGCCCTGGTGCTGGTAGCCCCCGCCTCCGGCCGAGCCCCCGCCCCCCCGAAGCGGCCCCCCGCCCCCCGGCCCCTGCTGCCCGCCATGCAACGTGCTGCTGCTGCTGCCCCCCAGCGGGAGCGCGCTCGGCGACCGCTTCGGCACCGCCCCGCCGAGGTACGAGACGTCGTGCACGTATTCGCCGTCGAGGCTGCCGCGCGGCGACGAGTCGGGGTCGCCGCGCGACCCGCGCATCCCTGATCGCGCCTCGGACGTCGGGCTCGTGTTGACGTACCCGCGCGCGTGAAGGCCGCGCAGGACGTACGTAGGCGGAGACGGGCTGCGCGCGCCGCCGCTGCGCGCGCCGCCGCTCGCGTGGCTGCCGCCGCCAGACACGCGCGCGCTGCCGCCGCCGGAGCCGGCCGCGGCGTGGTGGAACGGCGGCCGCACGCTGCTGCCGTTGCCGCCGGCGCTGCGAGCGCCACCGCTGCGCGCGCCGCCGCCGCCGCCGCTGGCGACCGTGACCGTCGCGATCACGCCCGGCGTCGGCCCCGCGGACTGCGCCAGCGGCGCGGGCTCGCTGTTGCGCGCGGCCGGCGGACGCCCCGCGGGCTGCAACGACGCCGGCGCCCTGCCTTGCCGCGCAGACACGACCGACTCCGGGCAGGACGGGGGGCCAAGGAGGACCGAGGAGGTGGAGGGCGCGGGCGCGGGCAACGGCGGGCGCGCTGCCATGACCTGGCCGCCGCGCGTGACCTGCGGGGTGGGTGGGTGAGTGCCAGGAGCTGGATGGGTGGAATGGGGTTGTGCGAGCTGGGCTGTCTGTCCCCCTCTGCCCATGAGCACCCCCCCCCACACACACACAGCACATGCACACGCACACACACACACACACAAAACACACACACAAAACACACACACGCACGCGCACCTTGATTGCCTCACTCATGTGCTGCCACGCGAGGATCTCCGCCTGCCGCGCATGGCTGTCGAGCGCGTCGAGCATGTCACGCATGAGGTCGTGCCACAGCGCCTTGACCGCGCGCTTGCGGGCGATGATGAAGCGTGCAAACTGGCGGAAGAGGTGCCAGCTGCGTGTGCATTTCGGGGGGAGAAGTGTGTGAGTGTGTGCGTGCATGCACATGTGCATGTGTGTGTGTGTGTGCAAACACGCGATGAGGAAGCGTGCAAACTGGCAGCAGATGTGCCAGCTGCGGGGGCAGTGTGTGTGTGTGTGTGAGTGCAGTGTGTGTGCAGTGTGTGTGTGCGTGTGTGTGTGCGCAAGCCATGAGGCAGCGTGCAAGCTGACGGAAGAGGTGCCAGATGAGCAAGGTGTGTGTGTGTAATGTGTGTGTGTCAGTATGTGTGTGTGTGTGTCCGTGTGTGTGCGCAAGCCATGGGGCAGCGTGCAAGCTGGCGGAAGGGATGCCAGATGAGCAAGGTGTGTGTGTGTGTGTGTGTGCGTGAGCGTGTGTGTGTCCGTGTGTTTGTGTCCGTGTGTGTGTGCAAGGCATGAGGCAGCGTGCAAGCTGGCGGAAGGGATGCCAGATGAGCAAGGTGTGTGTGTGTGTGTGTGTCCGTATGTGTGTGCAAGCCATGAGGCAGCGTGCAAGCTGGCGGAAGGGATGCCCGCTGCGCAAGGCGTGTGCACACACACACATGCACGCGCGCGCGTGCACGCACACACACACACACACACACACACACCAGTAGCATTATCAAAGGTGTCCGACGGACTGTAAATCGACCACACACAGACACACACACAGACACACACACACCGGTACGCGACGACAGGCTTGGGCACCCTCAGCGCAACCTCGGCGCGTCGCTCAAACACGCGCATGGACGTTGCGCTGCGCGGGAACTGTATCTGCGCGTGCAAAGCCATGTGTGTGTGTGTGTGCGTGTGTGTCACACCCTGCTATGTGTGTGTCTGTGTGCACGTGTAAGAGTGGGCATTTGGCGTGCTTTTCAGTGGCCAAGATCCTATACGGAGGCCTTGCTCATCTGGCTCACCTAGACATCACGCCTAAACAACAGTCGCGTAAACAGTCGTGTATAGGCAGGCTGCGACGCGCACAGTGATTCCGAGCACCATGCAGTCCGATCGCAGGGCGGCAAACGGGTCTGTTGTCCTGGTGCCGAGATCCTATACGGAGGCCTTGCTCATCTGGCTCACCTAGACATAACGCCTAAAACAACAGTCGTATTAACAGTCGTGTATAGGCAGGCTGTGACGCACCGTGATTCCGAGCACCATGCAGTCCGATCGCAGGGCGGCAAACGGGTCTGTTGTCCTGGTGCCGAGATCCTGTAGCAAGGCCTTGCTCATCTGGCTCACCTAGACATAACGCCTAAAACAACATTCGTATTAACAGTCGTGTATAGGCAGGCTGTGACACACCGTGATTCCGAGCACCATGCAGTCCGATCGCAGGGCGGCAAAGAGGTCTGCTGTCCTGTGGTCGCTGAACGCAACCTGGCCGCCCTGTGTGTGTAGAGGGAAGTGTGGGGGAGTGTGGGGGGAGTGTGGGAGGGTGTGGCAGCGCGGCTGGGTGTGTGCGTGTGCGTGTGTGTGGTGGTGTGGGGGCGTAACACGCCATCAAAGCCGACCGACGGACTGTGTAAACTCGACCACAAGCACCTGCTTGTGCCACATCTGACACGTTGAAGCGACCGCTCACACTCACACACACACACACACGCACGCACGCGCACACACACACACACACACACACACACACACCTGCTTGTGCCACATCTGTGATGCAGCAAACCGAATCAGCATCTCCGAGACATTGAAGCGACCGCGCACGGCGCGCGCCATCGTGCCGTCGCGCGGGCCTTTGCGGGACGTCATGGAAGTGTTGCGGCCCTGTGTGTGTGCGTGTGTGTGTGTGTGCGTGCGTGTGTGTGTCAACACATGGACATACATACACTGCTGGTGCCGCGCAGAGTTTCTCTGCGACGAAATCTCTCTCGTTCTCTATACAAAAAACACCCCTGTAAACAACACATGGGGCTCGATTAACGGAGGCGCGTTCTCGTCGCCGAGCCCTGGACCCAGCTATGCGGCGCTGCTGGTGACGAGGATCTCCGTGCCGCTGACGAGCGGGGTAAAATACGACTGGCCCGGCTCCTGCTAGGCTGCCCCTCGGTGGAACACTTCAGGAGCGGCTTGCCCGGCGCTGCCATGGCTTGGCGAGTAGCCGCGGCGCTGCCGCGGCCCGTGCTGGGAGACGGCCCTTATCCTCCCCCCATGCAGGACGCCATGCGGCACCGATCTCGACGAGTTGATCGACGAGCCGAGGAGCTGGCGCCCGTCAATGCATGCTGGACATTGGTCAAGATGGCTGCCCGTGGAGGCGGGCTACCATCACGGCTTCAGCGGTGGCGACCGCCGAGGCAACACAGAGTAAATCCGCTTCACCAATCGCAGCGTTCGTCACCGCGCTCATCCTCGGGGTCGCTCGTCTGCCGGTGACTGGCGTTGGAAGGTCTTCAGGCAGCCTCCATGACAACTCTGTCGTCCATGCACCCCTGGAGGGTGGGACCTGGCCATGCATGAGGCATGGGGCGCCGGCTGAGCCCCATGCAAACGAGAGCTGGACAGCCATGCACTGCCAGGCGGGGACCGTTCCAGTCAGCGCCAGTCGGCTCTGCCGGCTTGACTGGCCACAAGGCCACTACTGTGACCCTGAGGAAGGTCCTCTCCTATATGCTCCTTGCCAGACATGTCTCTCAGAGACCGCTGTTTGGGGTAGTCTAGCCGGCGGGAGCGGTAGTCTATCGGGCGGGAGCCGGCGGTACTCTAGTACTTAAGTGTGCTGGAGTATCGGCGGGTGTCTCTAGTAGAAGAGTAGCCTGCTTAGCTGGAAACCCCGTGTTACTGTTACTGTAAACAACACACGAACTCTCCCTTTTGTGTCTCAGCTGTCTCCATAGAAAGCGTTCAGTTTGTCTTTGCAGTCACTCGTTACCACGGACGTCACGGCTCGGGTAGAGTCTTGCCTCCACTGGCTGCAGAAAGTGACCATGCAAAAAAAAAGGCTTGTGATATCACTGCCCACAACCAGTGTCAAGCGCCCGGACCCTGATGCTAGGTATCACCCCTAAAATACTACAATTGAGGGTGAGCGGGTGGCATGGCTTAAGAGGGAATACCCCCGAGCAACACCAGGATTGAGATTTGGAGCGGTGCTAGCGACCCGACCTGACGGAACGGAAGCGTAGGTGCCAAGCACCGCTCTTGGTTCTGTACGTCCCCTTCACACTTATAAATCTCAGCACAACAGAGAGTCGTGTTTTCTACCCATCTGTGATTCAATAGAGCTCTCTCTCTGTGTCTCTCTGTGCGTACCAAATCGCCATGTATACGCACCTGCGTCGTGCGCGACCCGCCCCGCCGTCGCTGCCGCTGCTTGCAGCGCCCGCACCGCTCAGGCATCGTCCGAGCCGCCGTGCCTCTCTCTCTCTCTCTCTCCCCCCTTGCCACTGTAGAAAACATATCTGTAAACAAAAGAGTGAGTTCTCTTTCTTTCCCTCTCTCTCCCTCCCCTTCTCCCCCCCCCCACTCTCTCTTCCCCCCTCTCTCTCTAAAAGAAACTCGATGGACCACGCACCTGCACTGTGCGCGACCCGCCCTCGCCGTCGCCGTCGCTGCTACCTCTGCTCCTGCTGCTGCTCCTGCTGCCGCTTCCGCTGCTACCGCTGCTGCTGCTACCGCTGCTGCTACCGCCGCTGCTGCTACTGCTGCTACTGCTGCTGCTGCACCACGCACCTGCACTGTGCGCGACCCGCCCCCGCCGTCGCTGCCGCCGCTAGCAGCGCCCGTACCGCTCATGCGCCCCGGCGTAGTCCGCGCCGTGTAGCGCATCGACATCGGCGTCGGCGCCGCGCCGTCGTACGCGAGGATCTGTTCGCGCGCGGTCCGTCGCTTTGGCGTGGCTGTCACACCTGTGCAAGAGGGCGGGGGAGGGAGTGGATCACACAGACAAACAGACAGACAGACAGACAGACAGACAGACAGACAGACAGGCAGGCAGGCAGACAGGCAGGCAGACAGGCATGCGGGCAGGCAGACAGACACAGACATGCATGCACGCATGCAGGCAGGCAGACAGACAGACAGACAAGCAGACAGACGGACAGACAGACAGACAGACAAGCAGACAGACGGACAGACAGACAGACAGACAGACAGACAGACAGGCAGACAGGCAGACGCACAGACACAGACAGACAGACAGACAGGCATACATACATGCATACAGACAGACAATAGCAGCGGGCGCACAGCGGCTGGAAACGGCCACGCAGCACCCAACGTCGCCCATGCACGTTGACCGCTGAAACTCAGAGCCCTGCGTCCTCATGCTCATGCTGAGGCCAAATAGGCCGCCGCAGCCATGCACCAAATGGATCTGGGCAGCCCCACAAGCACACACACCTCCAGCGCTCGCTGCCTGATGCTGCTGCCGCTGGTGCCCAAAACACACACACACACACTCACACACACTCACACACACACGCGCGCACACACACACGCACATACAAACACACACACACATGCACACACCTCCAGCGCTCGCTGCCCCGTGCCGCTCATGCCCCGCCATTGCAGACACAAGCACACACACGCACGCACACACACGCACGCACACACACACACACACATACACACATACAAACACGCACGCACACACACACACATACAAACACGCACACACACACACACACACACACACGGAGCACGTCATCCGTGGATGGCTCCACACACACACACACACACACACACCTCCAGCACTCGCTGCCCCGGGCCGCTGCCCCATGCTGCTGCTGCTCCCCCAAACACACACACACACCTCCAGCACTCGCTGCCCCGTGCCGCTGCCCCATGCCGCTGCTGCTCCCCCAAACAAAACAAAACACACACACACACACACACACACCTCCAGCGCTTGCTGCCCCGTGCCGCTGCCGCTGCCGCTGGTGCCCCGCCATCGCAGACACACACACGCACGCACACACACACACACACACACCGCTCGCTGCCCCATGCCGCTGCCGCTGGTGCCCTGCCATGGCAGACATATACACACACACGCACACACACACACACACGCACACACTCACACACGCACACACACACACACAAACACACACTCTTCATGATGGGCTGGCGAGCCCAAAGACCGTACGTTAAAAGAAACTGCAAATCACACACCTCCAGTGTTCGCTGCCCCTTTGCCGCTGCCGCTGATGCCCTGCCATCGCACACACACACACACACACACACACGCACACACAGACACACACAGACACACACACAAGTGTTATACGCCATTCAAGGCGTCCGACGGTCTGTAAAATTGACCACACCCACTAACCTCCAGCGCTCGCTGCCCCATGCCGCTGCCGCTGGCGTCCTGTCATCGCACACACACATCACACACACACACACACACACACCTCCAGTGTTTGCTGCCCCATGCCGCTGCCGCTGGTCGCCTGTCATCGCACACACACATCACACACACATCACACACACACACACACACACACACACCTCCAGTGTTCGCTGCCCCATGCCGCTGCCGCTGGTGCCCCGCCATCGCAGACACACACACGCACAAACACACAGACACACACACACCTCCAGTGTTTGCTGCCCCGTGCCGCTGCCGCTGGTGCCCCGCCATCGCCGACATGGTTGAGGCCATGGAGCGGCCCGACTGCACAGACGTGATGCTGCCCATCGACAGCTGGGGCGACGGCTGTGCGCGTGTGTGTGTGTGTGTGTGCGTACGTGCGCGTGTGTGTGTGTGTGTCACTGTGTGTCACGGCCTTTTATTATAAAAAGCGGGTCTTTACCTTTAAAGGGTGCGTGCCCCGAAGGTCCATCGCGTCAAAACCGTCGAGGGATTGAACCTCGCCACCTGGGTGGAGCACTGGACAGCTGCCCCCCCCCCCCCCTGGCGCCACCCTGCCGACACAGCCACGTCAAAGCGCCACCCCAGAGTGATCCCTGACCACACCTTCACCCCTCTTAACCCCTCAAAACCCTGAGGCACATTCCTTCGTCGCCTCTTACTGCACACACACACACACACACACACACACACACACACACACACGCACGCACACACACGCTCGCACCTGGTCGTCGTCCCCTGCGACGCTCGTTTCCTGTGAGCGCCCCCCGTCCCCGCCACCCGCCCGGGCAGACGCCGTCGGAGGCTCGGACTCGTGCCTGCAACAATCATTCATGCATGCCGTGATGCATGCATTCGCTTCTTTAGGTATCCATGCAGGTATTCAAGTGTTCCATGCAGGTGTTCATTTGTTCGTGCACCCATTCGTGTGTGCATGCATGCATTCGTGTGTCCATGCATTCATTTGTTCGTTCATCCACAGGATTCATTCGCTCATGCATCCGTTCCTTCACACGGAGGTGAGCGGGGCAGGGGGGCAGCTTCTAGGGCAGCTTCAGGGCAGTTTCAGAGCAGCTGTCGGGTCAGCTTCGGGTCAGCTTCCATGGCAGCTTCTCACCTGCTGCTGGCGTCGTCGTCTTCCTGCGGCGAGCGCCCCGAGATGAACGGCGCGACGCCCCTGCGTGCGCGAGTGGGCGGGCGAGGGAAGTGGGCGTGAGCGGGCGGGTGGGCGAGTGGGCGAGCGGCGAGCGCCCCGAGATGGACGGCGCGACGCCCCTGCGTGGCGAGTGGGCGCGTGCGGGCGAGGGAGGTGGGCGTGAGCGGGCGAGTTGGCTCGAGCGGGCGGGCGAATGAGCGCCCCGAGATGAACGGCGCGACGCCCCTGCGTGGCGAGCGGGCGCGTGCCAGGGGTTTCCTTGGGGGCTGCCAGGCTGTCGGGTTTCCTGGAGACTCTCCGGGTTTCTGGCAGAGCTCCCCGTGCACTCTCAAGGCTGGCATATTTTCCCGGACCTCCGGACCCCGCTGCTTCTCTGGCTTTTCTGAACTCCCCCCTCCGCTCCCCATCTGCAAACCGCCCTTTGGGCGGTCTCCTCATCGGAATCCGATCGGCCAGGAACCCCCTGGCGCATGCTTGTGCGGGCGCGGGCAAGGGGAGTGGGCGGTCGTTTGCTCCAAGGGGTCACTGGTCGAAGGGAGGTGGTGATGGCGGGGACGGGAGGGGGAGGGGGGAGGGGAGGGGGGGGGCGTAAACAAGGATGGCTACCGGTGGGATCTTCAACGACTCTCTTTCTCTCTCTCTCTGTGTTAAACGCGTCGAAGGCGCACCTGTGCGGGCGCGCCGCCTCGAGCGTGGCCGAAGTCGGATGGTGATGGCGGGGATGGGAGGTTGAGGAGGGAGGGGTGTAACCCAGGATGGCTAGCGGTGGGATCTTCAACGTCTCTCTCTTTCTTTTTCTCTCACTCTCTCTCTCTGTTTCTCTCTCTTTCTCTCTCTCCCTCTCTCTTTCTCTGTGCTAACATTGTGTTAACACGCGTTGAAGGCGCACCTGCGTGGGCGCGCCGCCTCGAGCGTGGCCTGCATCTCCTCTGGCAGGAACTCGTGCGCCAGGATTGGCACGTCGTGCATGCTGACCAGGTCCTGCGCGTGTGTGTGTGTCAGTGGTGTGTGCGTGCATGCATGTGTGCGTGCGTGTGTGTGTCACATCCTGCAATGTGTCTGCGTGTGTGCGTGTACGCACGCGCGTGCGTGTGTGTGTGTGTGTGTGTGTGTGTGTGTGTCAGTGGTGCAGAAAGCCGTGACGCGGTTACGTGCGTCACAGGGGAGGGTCGTTTGGCGGGGCCTCCGCGTCACGCCAGAGCGCGATGATCGACGCGCTTTTGTGTGGGTTAAGTGTGAAAATGACGATTTTCACACTTTCGCATCACAAGATCAACCCCAATCACTCCAAAACGGCCCTGTGGGGCGTGTTCCGCGTCGTAAGACAGCCATTATGCCGAACATTTTGTGCATCACTGGTGTGTGTGTGTGTGTGTGTGTGTGTGGTCGATTTTACAGTCCGTCGGACGCCCTTGACAGCGTATTAGACCCGTGTGTGTGTGTGTGTGTGTGTGTGTGTGTGAAACTATAAACCAGAGTATGTGTGTCTCCTCCTCTGGCAGGCACGTCGTGCATGCTGACCAGGTCCTGCGTGTGTGCAGCAGGAGAAGCAGCGTGTGCGTGTGTTGTGGTGCTCTGATGGGGTGCTCTGATGGGGTGCTCTGATGGGGTGCTCTGATGGGGTGCTCTGATCTGGTGGTGCTCTGATCTGGGGGTGCTCTGATGGCACAGCGCGGCGTCGATGGTGCACCGCAGCGCCCCAAGCCGCAAACCGGCGACCCTCACTCTGTCATGCTGGAGCGACCACCCCCGCTTCTCTCCTCCCCCCGCACCCACCCCGTACAATAATCTGGCAAACCTCCCTCAAAGAGTAAACTGTTCGAATGTTTGTGGCCTGTACTAAAAATAGTACGCAGATCTTCGTATCCCCCAAAGCGTGCCAATTGAGCTGTGCTGATCCGTTGCAGGTGTAGGGCGACTCGCTGGAAAGCTGTTCCTCTCCTCTGCCTGCCGTTACTCGACGGTGACATGGATTTGACTTTGAGCAGTTCAAAATTGCCGCCGCAACTGCGTCATTTTCATACCCAATAAAGTCATTTTCACTACCCACCCACCCTGCATGAAAACACATCATACACACGCACACCTGGAAGCCTGACGAGAGCAGGAAGACTTGCTCGTCTCCGAGCATGATCTGGCACGAGCCGACGTTCGGCTGCAGCGGCGGCGCGGGTTCGAGCACCGACATCGTGGGCGTCTGTGGTGTGTGTGTGTGTGTGTGTGCTTGTGTGTTCTGATGGGGGCGTTTGTGCGAACGCGGCATGATCTGGCGCACGTCTGCAATGGTGGTGCAAGCTCGAGCACCGACATCATGGGCGTCCCCTCCCCCTCCCCCCCGTGCCCCCCCCTCCCCCCCCCCCCCCCCCCCCAGCTTGTGCAACTGTTCTGTCACCTGCTTGCATAAACCTCAATCCTGGAAACCCAGGAGTTGGGGGATTTGGACATGAAGCTTGGGGACTGTGCTAGCAACCCAATCCCCAAAACTCCAAGCACCAACCTGGTGCTGCGCGCGTTCTGGTCGGCTGCCTTGTTGCTCTTGCACCAGGACAACCCTGGCTTGCTTACACTAAGCCCGTAAGCCCTTGGGAATTTGGAAATCCCAAGCCCCTTAAAGTTAAAAAAACCAAGCCCTAATAAGGGTTTTAAAACCCCAAGCACCAACCTTGGTGCTGCGCGCGTACTGGTCGGCTGCCTTCTTGCTCTCGCACACAGAACGTCCTCGCTTGCTGACCCTTAGCCCTGAACTGTAAGCACCAACACCCCAAAATCCCCAAGACACCAAGCACCAACCTTGGTGCTGCGCGCGTACTGGTCGGCTGCCTTCTTGCTCTTGCACGCGGAGAACCCAAGGACGTACGCGCGCGCGCGGTTCAGCATCGCCGCGTCCGGGGTCTTTGAGTTGCGGAGCTCGTCGATCGCCTCCCTGTTATGGCATTGCGCGACAGAGGAGGGGGGGGGGTGAGGGCAGAGAGAGGAGAGAGAGAGAGATGCGACCTCAGAACGCACGCACACCCCACGACACAGGAGAGAGAGAGAGAGAGAGAGAGAGAGAGAGAGAAAGAAAGAGAGAGAAGACATGCACCCTCAGCGCGCACACACCTCCCACGCGCACATAAATGTCTCACACCGACACGTCTTTAGTAGCCACGCACGGCTCAACCGACACGTTGTTGAAGCTACCTTGCACACAAAAAAAACCAAACGGTGCACACACGTGCGCACACACACACACACAAACACTCACACACACACACACACGCTCACACACGCACCTTTGCATGCGCCAGTCTGCCACCACGCACCACCACCACCACCACCACCACCACCACCACCACCACCACCACCGACACGTTGTTGAAGCTGCCCTGCATGGCCCCCTCCCTCACACACACACACACACACACACACACACGCACACACACACCTGTGCATGCGCCCATCTGCCACCACGCACGGCTCCACCGACACGTTGTTGAAGCTACCTCCCACAACACGGCGCACACACGCACACACACACACACACAAACACGCACACACACCTGTGCATGCGCCCGTCTGCCACCACGCACGGCTCCACCGAAACGTTGTTGAAGCTGCCCTGCACGCGGGCGATCAGCACAGAGCACCCGCCGATGCACGCCGCATGGAGGCCCTGCACAGTGGGTGCCATGGCGGCGTTCAAACCTGGGCAAGGGTTGCGTCTGGAGGATAGATCCAGCTTAAGGTTGAGGTCAGGTCCTCAAGAGGGTCCAGGCTTTAGGCAGGGTTCGGGGTTTAGGATTGAGGGCAAGCAACCGCGGCCGATCAGCACAGAGCACCCGCTGATGAACGACGCTTGGAGGCCCTGCAAGGTGGGTGGGCGCAGAGGAGTAGCCCTCAGATCCGGGTTGCGCGGCAGATTCAGCCAAAGCAACCGCTGGGGTCCCTGGTGGGCTGGCGCGCTGCGCGGCCTTGCAGGCTCTCCTAGTAGCGCTCCCCTAGACGTGTAGTCTATGCCTTAACTCACGATCCGGGGCCCTCCTGACACGTGTAAAACCTGTAAAACCCAACCGCGGGGGCGGGGGGGAGACAACCAGGCATAGTGAGGGGGGGGGGGCAGCCGCCGGTGCATGCCGCGTGGAGACCCTGCGCGCGCACAGGCATGTTCCACAGGTACAGCCAGTTTTGGTGGGGCGGCTGGGTGCATGGATCTAGCTCAGGTGGCCGCGCGTGCCATGCATGTGTGGGTGGCCGCGGTGGGCCTTAAAACCCGGGTAAACGGGTAGCCTAAGAAACGGACTATAATGTCCATCACCAAAACAACCCCCAAGACCCATTCATTTGAGGGAAAGAGTAGTGTTCCAAATCCACTGCCGGCAGTCACAGGCGGGACTGCCAGACGGCAGTCACAAGCGGGACTATCAGACGGCAGGCACAAGGCCCACCAAAAGGTCGAGCCACAAAAGTAGCCCACGGTAGCGCCACCCACACTAGGTGGTGGGCGCCAAGCAGCCGCACAGGCCACAGGCACCTCACCAGAACCCCTCCAGTGGGTGGAGGGCAGCCCAAGGTATACAACCATAAAAGGACCAGAGGCTTTTCCCCAAACCACCAGAAGCAGGGCTGGTAGCACACCCGTCACAGCGCTGAGGGAGGTAGATTCAACCTAGGGGCCAGGGTCGTGCTGCCCAAGTGAGATAAATCGCCCCATGGATGCCCTCTTCTATTTTTTTGGGATGGTGCCCAGTCACACACTCGCGGGTGCGTGTCGTGCGGCGTGGCCATGAGACGGCTGTGAGCACGGAGTGTGTGTGTGTGTGTGTGTGTGCGCGCGCGTGTGTGCGTATGTGGTCGAAATCGACCTCTATCTTTATTGGCTCGATTGGCTCAAAATGACAACAACGAAAAACAGCCATGAGAGCAAGGCACCGCACCTGCGTGCGCAGGTCGATCACCACGATCGCAGCGGCCGCGCCGCTCATCGCCTTGGTCTGCACACGTGCATGCAAGCGAGGGTGCGGGTTGCTGTTGCTGTTGTTGTCGTCGTCGTCGTTGTTTGTCGTTTTTTGTTTTTTTTGCTGTTTTTTCTGCTGTTGTGTTGTTGTTGTCGCTGTTGTCGTTGTCGTCGCCGTCGTCGTTGTTTGTCGTTTGTTGCTGTTGTTGTCGTTTGTTGCTGCTGCAGTTGTTGTTGTTGTTGTTGTTGTTATTGTTGTTGTTGTTGTTGTTGTTGTTGTTGTTGTTGTTGTTGGTGGTGGTGGTGGTGTGTTTTGTGCAGTCCGCACTCTCCTCGCTCTCCTATCCCCTCTCTCTCTCTCTCTATATATATATATATATACATATATATACCCCTCTTTCTCTCCCTCCCTCCCCCACACACTCACCGGCGACGCTGCGCTCGCAAGCTGCAAGCTCTCATCGAGCTCTGACATCACTATTTCCATCGCCTCGGCCGCGTCCCCGTGGCAGCGCACGCGGCACGCGATGAAGCATCCGTAGGCAGCGCGCACGAGGTGGTTTGCGCACTCGTAGCCGCACACGCCCTCAAACATGCACATGAAGATGTGGTCCTGTGTGTGTGGAGGAGGGTGTGTGTGTGCGCGCGTGCATGTGTGTGTGTGAGTGTGAGTGTGACATCTTGTGTGACATCTTGTGTGACATTTTGTGTGGCATCTTGTGACATCTTGTGGTCCTGTGGTGTAGGGTTTCAGTGGGAGGCGTGCGTATGTGGCGAGGGCTCTTTCCAGAGATCTTGGCCTCGTTGACATCCGTGCGGTTTGGTGGGTTGTGAGAGGTGGTTTGTGCACTCGAAGCCGCACGCGCCCTCAAAGATGTGGTCCTGTGTGGGTGGAGGGTGCGTGTGTGTGTGTGTGTCTGTGCGTGTGTGCGTGTGTGTGTATGTGTGTGTGTGTGCATGTGTGTGTGTGTGTGTGTGTGTGTGTGCGGCGTGCGCACACACTCGTCGCCGCAGATGCACACACGTGCACATCAAGGGGTGGCCCTGTTGCGGGGAGGGGGGTGCGTGCGTGTGAGTGAGTGCGTGTGTGCGGTGTGTTGAGGTTGGTTTTGCTCGCGTAGCCTCTTACTCAAAACATGCACATGAATACGTGGTCATGTTGGCACGGGGGAACGTGTGCGTGTGTGCGTGCATGTGTGCGGTGTGTTGAGGTGGTTTCGCTCGCGTAGCCGTTGACTCAAAACACGCACATCAAGACGTTGGGTGGTGGAGGAGGGAGCGGGAGCGGAAGGGAGGGAGTGTGTAAGTACTGTTGCGCTGGTGTTGCAGCAACACCGAGCAGACGTGTGCATGCGTGTGAGCGTGACACAAACCGTACGCAGGGGGCACACACAAGGACTCACACGCACACGCGCACACACACGCACACACACACACACACACACACACACACGCACGCACGCACGCACGCACCTCTGTGATGATCACCCTGTGGCCGGTGTGCAGCTTGCCGCCCCGCCCATACCCGGCGTATGCCGCGGTGGAGGGCCTGAACGTGGCGCCCGATACGCTGGTAGCCACCTCATACACGCTCGCGGCAATCTGCCCGGGCTTGTCCCGTGGCTCCGCACCCGGCTTCTGGTGCTGTGGTGGCGTGCGGTGGGGTGTGTGCGGTGGTGTTGAGGGGGGGGAGGGGCATGCCCGCATGGTGACGGTGGTTGCATGGAGCATCTTGCATGGGGGGTTAGCCTGGGTCCTGGGGGTTACACAGCGGTGCCACCCAACCCGTGTCTCAAGCGTGCACGTTTGGTCGTGCATGCGCAAGGGGCCGCGCGCCGGTCATGGTAGTTGGTCGCACCTGCTTTCACAAAATGCCCCGCCAACTCCGCAGCAACGACCCCTCCCATTCTCCCCCCCCCCCCCCACCCCAGCTGGGTAACCAGCTCGCACGCACACATCTCCATAGATCAGGATCACCTCGGACGGTTTGAGCTCCGCCTCCGAACTGATGCAGCACCCCATGTTGCC